>JAOUQV010000046.1:7315390-7329133 GCA_028565295.1 Aspidoras spilotus
TCTTACTGGTGCAATGTGCAATTAATGAAGATTGGCCACCAGGCTTGTCCAATTTAGCCATGAAACCTTCCACACTACAATGACAGGTGTTTCAGTTTAATCTTAGTTTTTTAACATCACAGATAAGTCACGGCTCACCCAACCCTTCTGGGCGCAAGGGCAAGAACAACCCTAGACAGGGCACCAATCCATCATCGGGCGCGCACTCACACAATCACAAAAAACGGGCAATTTAGAGACACCAATTAACCTATAATGCGGGGGGAAACCAGAGTACCCAGAGAAAACCCATGCAAACTGCACACGGAAATTTCCAGAGTCACCCCATCCAGGGCTCGAACCCAGGATCTTCTTGCTGTGAGTCCACAGCACTAACCACTGTGCCACTGTGCCGCTCTACATTTATTTTTATTTATTCATATTAAAAATCTCATATGACAGGACCCCAAACTCTCAATCATGTCTTTGAATGTTAGTGACTTGCTTTAAGCATGCATGCTGAGTTAGATTTCTGGGTATAAGTATAGCCAGTAAGCGTTAACACACACACACACACACACACACACACACCATCTGGCAGCAATAAAATAATAAAATGTTTGGACATACACTTGAGATGCTATATGGAGAATGAAATTAAACGGAAAATGATAGTCCGTTCAAGGTCAAGTAAGACTCCTAATTTGCTGTGGTGTTAAATGAAAAGCTGTCTAAAAGCATGAGCCTCAGAACCCTTCTTTATGAGTCTGTAAGAGTGTTCATTCACATATAGAGGTGTATGACGTGAATGATGGAACACACTTCACACAGAGCAAATAATAACAGGATGGGGAAAACACTTACGGAAGAATGCCCAATAGATCTCGTAAACCATAAACGTGTTGGACTAAATGAAATAAAATGACCAAATGAAACTTTTAATGGTCAAAACAAATTCTTACCCCGCGCTTATTTGCTTTATTTAATCTATTGAAGTCATTGAAGGTTTAAGCTGCAGACAAATAGAGCTTTGTTACCACTCTGAAAGAGACTGATAGGCAATACATTATGTAGGACTGAGTAAATCCTTGACCTTCTGCAGAACGAGAGATGAGATATTGACAGTTTGGTTGTTGTCAATGCAGCTCTTTCTGTCTAAAATGTCTTATTTGTGCGTACACTTGACATGCAGCTTAATATTTTTTTTTGCATTACTATCATTACTTGCACGCCATCTTTGATTTCTTTGTAACATGATCCATTGCATATGCCTGACGGTCTGACTGATAGGGGATATACAAGAATAAGATTCTGATGCCTGTGTGTGAGTGAAAGCTTTGCAGAGACAGTAAACAATAATGTTTTGAATCTACTGCTACTTCTTGATGTTTGTTTACTTCCGTGTCTTCTCTTTTCAGAGCTTTCAGACATCTTTGTTCTTATTGATTTGATCCTGTGTCCAGAATTCAGGATTCAGGATTCAGGAACAGAGCTTATGTTTCACACACATGACAATGATAACAATGACTAAATAAAAAACACCCAAATCAGATGTTCAGACGAGATGCAGAATGCTACAACCATTGAAGCTAAGCAACTGCAGGACACAAATAAAAACATCTTCCAGTCGAAGCTAAAAGGGGGGAGGATGGTTCAACCACAAAAAAATGTTAAAACGCTCTTTAGAGAGAAATTAGGACGGAACACAAAATAAACTCTTGGCTGAATAGTACAATAAATTACAAAGAGTATAACTGATTTCTTCCCCTTTAGACTCAGCCAAAGAAACCCTCTCAATCCCACCCAAAACAGAACCAGATGCAGACAGTAGTGTGTAAGGATAGAAGATTTATGTGCCACCCCCCCTGAGAGAGGTCTAACTGTTTTCAGGTGGATTTGACTCAGCTTGGACGACATTAATCATTCGTTACCTAGAAACATTTATCACACTGGGGATGCTGATCAGTTTTTTTCAGCAAAATTAGGTAAATGATACATTTTGGGTGCCGTGATACAGCTGTGTGTGTGGGGGAAATAAAGAACCAGAAACAAAGTGATGAGAGAAAGGAAGGCAGCAAACTAATCTGCACATACTAAGTCGCTTTTATTAATACAGAACTGCATGCTACAGAGACTGTACAGCATAAACATTTATTCATTACAAAATCATGGTCTGGGAACCATTTTTAAAAAAACTAAAAAAAAAAAAAAAAAAGAAAGAAAGAAAATAAAATAAAAAATAAAATCTAAGAGCATAAAATATAAACAGGAACATCACAGCCGTTAAGGAAACATTCAAACTATTAATCATTAGCATTGTAATAAACCAGAGAAGAGATTGACGGCTTACAGTCGCATCATGTCAACTACAATGGCACCGAATGGATGATTCTCTTGTAGCTTTTTTTACAGCTTCTTGCAACATCAACATGCCTATTTTTTTCTACCTACCTATACGTAGTAGTAGTTTATTAAAAGTGGCAGTTTTGTATTTTTTGTCTTATTTAAGTTTTTTTTTTTTTATGAACCTCCTAATATACATCATTTGGCCCTTGAGGGTTTATACAGTATGATGACGTCTGTCTTTTATTAAGTTAGAATTTTAATATTTGACAATCTGCTACCAAACACACTTGTTATAGCAACATTTATACTACATACATAGAAATCTATGTAACGTCACAGCAAAGTATGGTTGAAAGGGGGGAAGGAGAAAGAAAAACGGAATAAAAACAACAAACGGACAAACCTACAGCGTAGTAAGAAGAAGGAGTGAAACTGCACAATGTCAGTACAGAACAGCTGTACACAATTCTACAGTCCAGTGTGGATGAACTCGCTTTAAAAACATGGCTGCATGGGTTTAGTTGATGTAAATAAAAAAAAAAAAAAAAAAAAGACAGGGTACTTACTGTCCACATTTCAAGTCTTCTTTTCTCTTATTGGACAATGGCTTATAGTTATGTTTGTAGAAATGAAGTTGTGCATACATCTGTTCCGGAGACTCTACACTGAGTTGGTAAATCTCAGGTTTTCCGGCAAACAGACGGAAATGTAGAAGCAAAACAATTGAGCTCCTTGTAAAAATGGATCATTTATATTCATATAAGTTGCTTACATTTAAAAAAAAAAACAATATTTGTACAATGTATTAAGAAAAAAGAAATTATTTCGAAAAGGGACAACATACAAGATACAACAAGCAATCTCTAAAGCAATAAATACTACTGGTCCTAGCGTTGTGACATTTTGTATTGTATACCATATCATACCATATCATACCATACCATACCCAAACCCACCAACCCACCCCTGCCTTTAACATAGTTTCCCCCAAACATTCCTCCCACTCAAAACCCCCACCCCACCTCCACCCCATGGTAAACAATGATGAAAATTTCTAAAAAATAAAATAGACAACGCAATGGAACAATGTATAATAACACAGTAACCCCCACCCCACCCCACCCCCCCTCAAATATTTCTGTACATTTAAACAAGAACAAGTAACATCACTATTAAAGTTGTTCCTCAGCTGGAGAAGTGCGTCTCCACGGTCCTCGTGCCCTCCGTGTTTTGAACAGGTGTAAAATGATTGGTTCACAAGCTCGTATTTAATACAAATAATGAAGAAGAACCAACTTTTAAGAAAAGGGCCCATTAAATCCTCACCAAGACTACTTTTATAGCTGTCTTTTAACGTCAATTTACATAACAGGCATCATTGTTTTCTGTTGTACAGTAAAAAAAAAAAAAAAAAAAAGGAAAGAGTCTTACATTTTGGCAGACTTATATAGCTATACTCTACAACTCATTTATGTTATCATCAATATTATTACAATAGTTCCATTTATTTTAGATAATGACAGGTCAAATATTGACCAATGAACTTCGATAAAATAATTAACTAATTTCCAAAGCCATATACGACAGAAAAAAATAAAAAAAATAGAGGAAAAAAACATAAGTGTCAGCAGACAGATTAGTGGAGTTGAAACTGGTTGGTCAGAGCCAGTTTAGCCTAGTCTATGGACTTGGTTACAAGCGAAAGTGGTTGCGTCGGGGCAGAGCTGGACAACAGAGAATGGGAATGACACACTGATGAAGACTGGGAAGAGGCGGAGCCTGAAGGACGAGAACATGACAAATCTGAAGGGTCCAAGGAGCCGTTGTGGGCAGGGCCAGAGGTTTTACCTGCCCTTGAGTTGTCCAGCAGAGCTAAGGGTGGAGGCGGAACCATGGAAACGTGTTGGTGATGTGAAGATGACACCAAGGGAACTGGTTTCATAGTCAGTGACAGAGGTTGCATTTGTTCAGTCTGTGGTTTGGATTCTTTCGGAGGTGGAGAATTCGGGACCATGGACGGAGAGGATGGGGGCGAATCTAGTAAGCTTCCATCCGAAGAGGGTGGACTGACACAGCTGCCTTCACCTTGAATGTAGCGAATGCACTTCTTTTTTCTCCTGCAAACAGAGAGCAGCCTTGTTTAACTGCGTTGTCATTTTGGTAGTAGTTTCTAACATGTCAGTTGGATTGTCTAAAAGGAAAAGCCTTAGCATCCATTTAAATGTACATCCTGCATCATAACGTTCTGCGCTCATACATGAAGACTGGTGATATTCAGTTAGAATGACAAATATAGCATGTCTCAACTCAGCTCTTTCGCTGGGACATCTAATTGGATGCTATTGCTTTCTAATACAAACAGATGAGCAGCTGAGCACTGGCTCTCTGCCACTGACTTCATTTCACCTTCCAACCCATATTGTACATGCAAAGAAGACAGACATGGAAAAGTAGGATCTATAGAGATACAGATTAAGGGACAGTGAGAGAGAGATGGGGAAAGTGATGACAAGAAGTACTAGGATGAGAAATTTGGAAGAATAACTACCTCCGTGATTCAGAGGGACATAGGAAAAGAGATGAACATTATATCTCTCTTTGTTTTCTCTTACTATGATAACAGAACGAACTTGAAACAAAGAGCTCCACCCCAGCCCAGCAAACCGCCTGGGACTCCATCCGGTTTGCACATCAGCTTGAATTATTACACTCCTCTTTTTCTCTTCCTTTTTTCATGTCTCTTTACTGCTTTTTTCTGCATGTTCCTTGGGGGGAGTTCAGATGGAGAGGTAAGAGGTTAGAGGAGATGCGCTACTCTCAGCCTGCCCCTAAGACATGTATGTGAGTGTTGTGCACAGAGGTCGCGCCGCCATGTTTGCATTTCTGCTCGGGTCAAGACCCTCCCTCGTCTGCTACGCCTACGGCCAGCCATTCCAGCCAGCCACACGGGCAAACACAGCAGCACCAAGCCAGTACGCCGAGAGGGGTGCAAAAGGAAAAGAGAGCAAGAGATATTGAGTGAGAGTGTGAGTGATAAATAAGGAGAGGACTAAAGAGAGCGAGATTTCCAAAGTCTCCTAGGTGCTTGGATGCATACCCTGTCTTGAATTAGAAGGAAAGAAAGCCAGAATAACTATACAGAAATGGAAAGAGAGCTAAAACCCTCTGTGTACCTTGCCCTAGTATGACCTGACCCCGTACCCCTGAAAAAGGGGGAAAAAATCGAATGCCTCAAGGCCATGGCAAACTATTCTGCTTCATACAGGTTTAACACAGGGACAGAAATACAAACAGTGAAAATGCAAACAGAAAGATAGGGGGAGCTATGGAGTAAGAAAAGGTTCTTTTTGTCCTTTTATAAAAATATATAGTTAGTATAGATCCTGTGATGAAATCCATGTGAGGATTGTTTCTTAAGTTATACCCCTGCCTGGTCTTATGCACCATACAAGTATAGGTTTTAGACAAAAGTAGGTGAAAGAGAGCCAGAGTGACAAGGACACGGGTACAGACTGCCGGGGAGATGCATTTAAATGAGAAAAAAGTGATAAGAGACAAGAGGAATGTATAATTGAAGTAAAGATCAGATGTCTGATCTAAACGCATACTCAGTATGGCTAAGGACCATGCACCACATGCATTTATTTGCAAAAAACTGTATGGATAAACATTAAAATGCAAATAGATTTTGGAACAGAAATGATAAACAAAGTAGCAGAGTAAAGAGTCTTAATTGTGTGTGTGTGTGTGTGTGAGAGAGAGAGACTCTTCCTGGGCAGAGGTGGTTGAATGAATGTATGAAATGAATGGATAAACTCAAGGATTCTCTTTTGGTGAAATATTTATAGTAGCAGTATAAATTCCTGTAAACTGAAAAATACTAGACATTATACTATATAGTATACTCAGAGTATACTCCGGAGTCCAGCGCTGTGCAAACTGCCTGTCAAAAGGCTGCAAATAAGCTAATATCCATTTTTAAGAGCCCTATCGATTCTAAGTATCTCCCCTTGTTCCTTATTGATTTCTGCATCTCTGGGGGAATTAGTGTGGATGCATCTTTCAGGAAACTGGGCCTAGTGGGGTCTTTTAACCTCCCAGCTCCCTGAGTAAAGGGCAAAATTAACAGTGCTTCTTCCAAAGCGGGCAAGCACCTTGACAGATAGGCTGTTTTGTAGGGACAACGCTCCATTCCAATATCCTCTTTTAGAAAGCTGAGTGTGAGACCGAGTTCTTCAAAAGAATGAGTCAAGAGAAAGGTTTTCAGTTGGACTTAATAGGAGGAGAAACAGCTAGAGACAACACGTAAAAGTGTAACAAAACATAAAACAGGACAAAAATCTGGTATTCGCAGTGAAGAGAGAAGATGGAGGAAACACAAGTGAGACACAGAGAAGGGTATTACTTAGCAGAAACAAATACCTACCATCAACATATTTCCAATTCAAAGACTGCTTGTTAGACAGAAAGACAAGATTTTGGGACTGAGTAAAGGGTTATCAGAGAGACAGGGAGGGAGGGGATTGTTGAGGAGGGAGGACAAGAGTTTACATTACAACAAAGTATATACAGAAGGTTGATCAAGATTGTTCTGATGGCAGAGATTATACCATAGGGCAGAAATTGGACATAACAGTAAAAAGTGATTTTGCAATGGTCAATTCTGTTGTAGAAAGCCAAATACAGACAATAGATGATGCATGATTATAGTGACAGACAGACATTTAGCTAAAGATAGTGCCACCTTCTGCCCAATGAGTTCAGCTGCTCTATTACAGCAAATCATAATCAGAGAGATAGAGAGAGAGAAAGAGAGAGAGAGAGAGAGAGATACCCAAAACCAACCAGTTTGGCAGAAAAACGAAGAAAAACATACAGTACACTTGTGGAAAGCAGTAATCACTCTTTATCATTACTATATCATCGTTTTTATCTACATCCTTCCCAAAAGTGCCTCCCGGAGTATACCTGCAGGGTTTGCACCATAAACTGAGTTGGTCAAGCCCGAACAAGGCACGGCACTTCTTAGGGGTATTTGCATCTGTTAGCCAAAAAGGTAGACACAAAAACACACAAGGAAAACAAAAAATGGACACATCATTTCGACAAACAAACATGTAGCTAGAGCATAGGTATCAGCCGGGGACACTAGGTCTGCACTTCCCCAACACTTACCGACTGTTTCCAATCCCTAACCCTTCTCAACCACGTCCCCATTTCAGTCATAACTTTCAATAAAATGTCATGGTTTTATTTATGCATTAAATAAATAAATACACACATACACTGTGCGTGCATTTTCAAGGCGCTCACTCATTCACGTACGCAGACACACACAAAAATCAGTCATACACCATTAAGACAATTGGCATGACCCAGCTTCGGAGTGTGATTAAGCAGCTGATTGGTAGCATAAGGGATGGTGTGGTGATAGAGAGAGGTAGATAAAGGAAGAGCCTTTCAAGAGGCTGACACAGGAAGGCGTTGCTAGTGTAAGAGTTTCCCGGCTGTTACCCGCTCTAGCATTACTGCCAGCACACCAGATACACACCTGCAGGGGCCACACCAGTTATTCTGCTGATCGAGCCCAAAGCGCGCGCGACACTTCTTAGGGGCACTCAGATCTGAGCCAATGAAGGGAGGAGAAGCCAGCAGAGTGAAGGAGAAATGACCATAAAGTGAAGAGAGAGGGGAAAAAAATAAAATGGAAACCTATGAATTTTTTTAATCACTCCAAGTCACAGCATAATATTATTCCCAATGATTTTTGAATGATTGTGCAGTATTTTACAGCTAACTTTACAGTCTCATATGCTTATGTTAGTTTTCAGAGATTAGTAAAAATATTAAAGTTGGAAACAAATAAGAAATGTCAGCAAAAGAATAGTATATAGATGGAAACAGTAATAAGAGCAAAGCAAACGCAATGTGCTTGTTAATAGCATGTGATGCAGCACAAATGGTTACATGTCTGCTGCACTTTCCTGTTATACTGTAATGGTATGAGGGGCAGAGTGGCAAAAATGCTGATTAGTTGCAGCCAGTGAAACATTACACAGCCAGAGAGCGAGGGTTGCTGAGATAATGGGCCGGCGTTCATTAGCCTGTCATAGCCAGTGTGTTTAGAAGTGCAGATAAAGAAGGCAGGCCAAAAGACATGGTGCTAAAAGAGTAGGCAGCCACACGCCTAGCAAGCTACTAAAGCCAGCAGATTAAGGAGGTTCACCCTGATAACGTCTCTGGTTATTCTTGGCATTTATAAATACACTGCAACTTTTGTTTTCCCAATGGAAAGGCTTTCAAATGACTGGATTCAGAAGCGGAGAGGATCTTTTATCAGATAATGTATCACAAGCAAATGGAAGAGTAAATAAATGAATAAAGGAAAGGGTCAAATTAAAGTGAGTGAAGGAGCGAAATAAAAGCGAAAGTTCAATCCTCAAGGAGAACTGAAGGATAAATGAATAATAATAAGCAATAAGAATATGGAGAGAGGTAGCTAGCATTAATCATGATCA
This sequence comes from Aspidoras spilotus, assembly GCA_028565295.1. Classification (NCBI taxonomy): domain Eukaryota; kingdom Metazoa; phylum Chordata; class Actinopteri; order Siluriformes; family Callichthyidae; genus Aspidoras; species Aspidoras spilotus. The sequence goes on from JAOUQV010000046.1 coordinate 7,324,234, forward strand.
ATTATAATAAACTGCACACGTAGACAGAGAAGCAAATATATAATGAACTAGAAGAGAAGGGGAAGAAAAGCAAGTTAGTAATTTAAGACTCAAAATGACATTAGCACCTGTAATCGGAGGGAGTGAAAGGCAAGGATTTGGAAAATATTCTCTGTGTTCTGGAAGAAAAAGAACAGATAGAGAGGTCTTCAAAAAAAAGGTCCCATGTTGGAAAAAAGACCGCAAATATCATCATTACTCGCATTTCTCACAATATAGATCAAGAATCAGAATTATAAAAGCATTAGAATGAAGAATGTCAAATGATGAAAATCAAAGAACTAGCAAACCTCCTTAATTTAAAGAGACGGCTGATTTTTCGTTCATATTTTCATTCTTACGAAATTAATATTACAAGTCAGTTCGATGCATGCAGCAGGCACAGCTCAGTTAAACACAAGCAGCACAAACATCAAGATCAGGCTAGTGGTATGACACAGACAAACACACACACACACACACGCGCGCGCACGCATATGGCAGCATTGTCAGTGTTGGCAAAGGAGCAGTAGTCATTCATCGGCATGATTAAGTCTAATAAACACACGTGCATACACACATACCGAACTCACAATATGCTAAATGCTAAGAGAGGGCTGTGCTTGGAGGGATGGCATGCTGGGTTGTAGGATTCATGCATATTCAATGTTATTAGTGCTCGACATGGGGCCGGGGTGGGGAGATAACAAGCAGTCTAACATGTAAATATTGCATTGGGTAGCATAACTATATACAGGATGAGGCAGGCAAAAATCTTTGAGATGTCACTATTGTGACAGATGATGGATCTGCTCTAATATGAGACATAATTGCATCTCACTTACCACTGCCATCTGCCTGCTGCTTTTCCCTTTTTCTCTTCTTCTTTTTCCCCTGTTGGTTAGCAGCCAAAAAAAAGAAAGAGACAGGAACCTTAGTTATTATATTGCAAGAAAAAGCCAAGACACAAACTGAACAAGAGAGTTGTGCTTTAACTCATTAATTTATTCATGCTCAAGCCTGAAGGAGTGGAATGCCACTGTGGGCCATCGCACAATTTTCTCCTTCTCTCTTGTCCGTCTGTGTTTATTCTTTTGTTTTCAGGGTACTCCTTCATTTTCTCTGTGCTGTGAAATTATTTAGGGCTACTGAGAGTTCTCTGAAAGAGTCCGAGTATTTTGAGAGGGAGGAGAGGATAAGATCTGCTCATATATTTATTCGCCTTCTCTAGGCTTTAGCTGATTGTGCAACTGTCCACTGAGCGGGTAAAGGTTGAGCTGTTTTACATGGGCATGTATTTAAGAACTATCTTGTCCAGTGGCTGAATTTTATTAAACTAAAGTGGCTCTCATTCGGTTCTCTGGCTCCAAGCAGCAGTAGAAGTGACAGATTGGGCGGAGGGCGATTTGTTGGGCAAGTGGGAGCAGCACTGTGTTCTGTCTGGGCCTTAAAATGATGTGGTCATCCCCTATTGCTGCTGTCTCAGCTGTGCAGAGACATTCTCTTTCATCAGATCTGTGAAGCATTTAAGCCCTGCGGTTATTTAATTACTCTGATCTGAGCTTGTCTTTCTTTTCTTTAGGTGAACCACTGGAATACTAAGAAAAGTAGCCAAGAGTAAATGAGAACAGAAAAGAGGAGATGCTATGCTGTGTAATGGCCCTGACCCCAAACCACACAGAGTAATATAAATCGACATGGCCTGTGCTATTAATGCTGCTAAAGCTGCATATTCTTGCATGTTATAAGTGACTGAACATGTGAAGGTTACAGGGTAATGGAAGCCCAGCACGTCCGATCTAAATATTCGAGAGGAACCCGGAAAACCTAAAAACCTACATAGTTGTCTCTTGCTGACCAGCCGGGGTAGAGCTGCATGTGTAGCTGTCGTTCTTTCCTGGCCAACTCGTAGTATTTGGCCTGTTCCTCTCGAGACAGGGCATGCCACTGATGAAATACCAAAAAAGATATATGTTAAAACACTGAGTTGATTTCTTCATTTTAAACAGTAAAAACTGGAGTGCTTGTGTGTGTGTGTGTGTGTGTTTGTGTCTGTCCTGGTGCCCTCACCCTTCGGCCCAGAATTTGATTGATAGCTGCGCTCTCTTTCAGCGTACATTCAGCCACTACTTTGGCTCTCATCTCCTTCATGTACAGCATGAATGCGTTCAGAGGTTTCTTTATGTGTGGCTTCTTCTTTTCATCCTCCTTTTTCTGGTCCTGATGTTTCCTGTTCGATTAAAACATATGCTTTCAGGGTATGGGGACATTGAGTGTTGGCATTGTCTAATAATTTGGAAAAAGTTGATATCTGTTATTGTGCATGCTGCTTTTGAACTCACGAGCTGTTGAGCGTGCTGATGTCGCTGTGCGAGGACTCCTGTTTGACGTTTGGTGTGACTATGGCAGGGTGCGGGATGCCCGTGGTGTGCAAGCTGTGATGGGGAGGCACCATGTGGGGAGGGAATCTGGAGGAGAGAAGACTGTGTAAATCGTCAGAGTGGACATGGGTGAAATGGGGGCAGATACACACATATGCAAAGTACATTTATAGCTCAATGTTTTTAGTGGCTTATGAATTCAGGGGAAACTGCAGACGACAAACTGGTCTCAAGAGGCGTTCTATGTTTTTTAAATGGTGAAGTATTTTATCACAAATCTGCTTACTTTACTGGCTCTGAATATTATTATTTGTTCCGATTGGTGGATCCTCCTTCTCCTCCCTGCTTCCGGTTCTCAATGAGGTATCTTTGAGAAGTTTGTATTAAAGATGTATCACATCATCATTTCTAAAGCCCGGAGAAAGCCACTATGTAGAAGGCAGGCGAATATTTTGTATGTGTTTGTGAGCTGTGCAAATCCCTACACATATCTGAGAATAAGAGTGGAATATGATGAAAAAAAAGAAGCAGAAATATTTAAAAAAAACACCTCATTATCCATCAGAGTCTGGCTTCATAGCTTGGAGCCAGAATATAATGATGAGTATAAACTCACAAGGAACAACTAGTTTCTGTTAGAGGCCCTCTCTGGGGACGGTGTTTACCCATGTCTCTCCTCCTCTCCTCCCATCATCGCTGACAAGTCTGCGTTTGAGCCATGTCACATGCCTGCCTCTGCTATAGGCAACCTGTACTACAGCAGTGGCTGCACCATCATTAGAACCCTCATACTCCACCCATTGTCCTGCATACTTTATACAATTTCCTCAGTTCCACAACACAATATTCCCCCTTCTGTGTCTCAGTGCCCCATCAGTCCCTGAAAGGCCCCACCCACCAGTGCTGTTTCCACTGCAAGACCTAGGTTATGGTTTAAACATGACGGTTATATCTTTGAAGAACAGGGCATCATCCAGCTCATCAGTGCAGAGCTGAGAGTGCCACCAATTTATTCAATACTGAAAGAACGAAAGTGAGTGAGAGAGAGAGAGAGAGAGAGGAAGAGTTGGGGATAAAGGAAGGTAAGAATGAGTTAGAGAGATCGTCAGAAAAAAGAGAGAATAGAAAAAAAGAGTAAGAAAAGGAAATAGTTAAAGAGAAAGAGGAAGAGAGAGAGAGAGAGAGAGAGAGAGAGAGAGAGATACCCTGCAGGCTGCAATGTCTCAATCTTCTCCCTCACTAGGCACATGTCAGCGAGAGCCATTTAATTGCCGTCTGAAGCCGCAGCCCCCGTGTCTGTTTAATGTATAATGACCCCGCTGGTGTACTTCTTCTTTCCCTCTGGCAAAAGAACGGATGGTCACGTAGATACAGATGGAGGAACATATCAAAGGGCAGGCACAGACAGGGGGCCTTGCACTTCCTCCTCCTGCCACTCGGGATGGGTGACGGACCGGCAAAGCCTTCACCCCATTATCAAAATAATGTAGCTCATTTGCCAGATCCAAGTCCACTCTGCTCAAATGTATTTTTCAGGAGGTCGCTGTGGTACCTGGTGGCAGCGAGGACTGCTCCAAGTGTGCTGCATGCTAAAATGCAGACTAAACGTTTATAGCTAATGCCATGTGCTGTAGGGGGGAATCTTCACAAAGCCTTGCAACATCTCTCTGCCGCCTCGCTTAACATTTAATCATTATTCCTGGCTCTCATTAATTTTTTCAGGAGGTATGGTGGCCATGGACCTGAGTTTTTTGACACAAACATGCTAAAGCACTATTTCTGCACACAGACACAAGTCTACCACCTAATAATCTATGCTAATTTAATTATAGATTATCAAAACACATTAGCTCTTCCCCAGCCCAGCTCCAATCCCCCTAGCCCCCATTTACCAGATTCAATTAGGCAGCACTGGAAATCGGATGATCACAATATAAAGGGCTCATTAGGGGGGAATTAGCTGTCACTTAAGACCAGGTCTAGCACAGGCTGGGGAGCATGAGACACACACACACACAAGTTTTTCTTATCAATACTGATGGGGAATTTTCTCTGACAATATTATTATTGCAGCTTATTAATGTTAATCAAACAAATTCAATATTTTTACTGGGTAACGTTAATAAAGAACATTTTTGCTTTTTTAAACCACACATGCTTTCCTGATCAAGACAAGCTAAATGTTCTAGAGGTAAGTATATCAGATATCACTATCCAAGTGGGAATTAAATGATACAGTGACAAGAAAACGTATGTGAACCCTTTGGAATTACCTGATTTTCTGCATTAATTGGTCAAAAATGTTATCTGATATACATCTACATGGGTTAGACAATGAAACTGAAACACCTGGTTTTAAACCACAATAATTTATTAGTATGGTGAAGTGCCTCCTTTTGCGGCCAATACAGCGTCAATTCATCTTTGGAAATGACACATACAAGTCTTGCACAGTGGTCAGAGGGATTTTAAGCCATTATTCTTGCAGGATAGTGGCCAGG
>JAOUQV010000046.1:7333481-7351708 GCA_028565295.1 Aspidoras spilotus
TGGCCACCAGGCTTGTCCAATTTAGCCATGAAACCTCCCACATTAAAATGACAGGTGTTTCAGTTTCATTGTCTAACTAACCCCTGTGGGTTTTTGACCTTATGCTAACTTGAAGTTTACATGCATTTGAGGTCTTCACTCCACATGATGTGTTTGTGTGTTTTCATACCTGTTTTAGGGTCCAGATCTGTTTGTAGATGTGGAGGAGGGTTTCCCGGCGTGAAGTGTTCATTGCTGTAGGTGATCAGAGGTGTAAGAGGGTGCACATGGTGAGGGTGCTGTACCACCGGGACCTTATTAGACTACACAGATAGAAGGAAGAAAGAAAAAAAATATTAAGGCGTTTTTAACATGTATGTATGTATATGGTACGGTTTAAAATGAAAAACACTTTAGATGTACTGGACCACAGGATATTGAATGAGACATCATTCCTCATGGCTGATGGCAGTGCTATTCACGCCTCTCACCCATGGCTTTGCCCATAGCTATCATCACAAGCACAATCAGTGAAACCACCTAATAAACAAAATGGCATGCAATCCAAACACACTCCAGCAGCAGCCATCGAGAATCCTACTTATCTCGTTTACCCTCTCAGCTCCCCCTTGTCCTGCGATTGCCTGTCAAAGCTCCCTGCACATCCATGCCCCCCTTCCTGTTCCTTCGGGCTCTGTTTTGTGGAGAGGGCTTGCTTTATAAAATAGTGGGAGGAAAGGTCGAGAAAATCCATTTCTGCGTTGTGACCAATTTGGTTTTAGCTATGTAATCTGCTCTTTGTGCTCCTAAGTGGCACAGGCCCTATTTTCAATTACACAAGATTACAGTTGAGCAAAGGGGTGCTGAAGCATAGCCTGGCATTAGCGGATTCCCAGCACACTCTCCCTAACCAGATTATAGCTGTGCTGTAGATTAGACAGGCCCCAATGCAGCCTGCAGTCTGACTACATTTCACCAACAATCCTTTTATTCACCTTCAGGACACAACTTGGTGAAGCTAATGTCTGGTCTGATCAGGAGCTTGCATAGATTTGGAATGGCATGTAATAACTTGTCAAACTAGTCAAATCTGGCCCCCAGTGGGATGATGTGAAGGATGGCGTCGTCACAATGTAGTTAAAATGCACACGCAGCAATGACTGTGACCACTTGTACAGGCTTTCTGAAAGCAGACACAAGCCATCCTTTTGTTCGGGATAATCTCTTGGAGTCACTCCCCCCGCATTTACCAGAAAGAGACCTTGCATGTCGAAGGCTGACTACAGCTAGGGTCTGAGTGGTTAAAACATTCAGTCAGAGCCCCATCAGATAGGGAAAGAGTGAAAGAGCGAGAAATAGAGAGGGGCCACAGTGAGAATTGTGTTTGTGTGTGTGTCAGGGGTGATGGGGGTTCCCACTCCACCATATTCCAAATGAAAGATTAATGAACTGAGTAGAGCTGCTGGGAGAAAGAAAAGTACTCTGGGGACTCATCCATGGTCCTGAGCACACAGTTAGTAAAGGAAAGACCAGAGTAAAAAAAAAATCTAACCAGTGGTCAGAACAGAGAGAAAATGTTACATCTGGAAACAGAAGGTGTGGGAGGGTTTTGTAAAAAAATTCTTAAAATCCTAATAACAGGAATGTACCAGTGTGCCAGTGACAGCTGTCAAACACTGCTGATGAGTTTGCCATTGAGGAAGCGATGCCCTGGCCCAACCATTTCCCCATAACCTCCCCCTTCATAATGATGTGAAAGAATTTGTCAATTCTTCCTGTGCTGAAAGGCTTTAGTAGCCATTTAAATGAGTTCTTTTGTCCAGGGCTCTCCATTGAGAGACGGTTCCAAATGGCCATCCACTGCGACCACATTCACCCAGAGACAAGCCAAATGATTTACATCACAGTCAGTGTGGGCCTAACAGGCGCCCTTTCAAACTCCTCACATTTAATAAGGAGACATTCCGTTTATCTTTAACGCTGGTTACAGTTATACTCTCGCCACACAATAGCATGGCCCTGAAAACACTACTGGGACTGAGGAGAGCTGAGAACTAGAAGTACACAGGAAAATAGCTACTTGTGGGAAATTAAGTAAAGCAAGAGTTAATATTTGTGGACAGAATATACTTCATATTTATGCAAATCTGCACGAATAATTCTTAAAACATTTCTTTCGTATAAAAATAAATAACAAGGCAAGTAGATAGATCAGTTCTTGCAAACATTCTCCTCTCACTGGACTATTCAACTCCATTAAATCCTTAGTATTTAGAAAAGCCCCACTTAAAACTTGGCATATTGACCCCATGTGCTATCATACGACGGCTTCACACTGTTCCGCCAGACATAGCTAATTGTCTCTAGGAGTTGTAGGGAGTGAGGAAGACCACCTACACACACAGTATACAATCGCCACAGCAGATTTCTCACAATCTTACATCAGGATGGTGATGCATACGTATGTGTGTGTAAAATAAAAGAAATATGGAGGCGTCTTATTTATATCATCTGCAAAGTAAAGTCTTTTGAAGTATATTCAAATAGCTGTCACTACTTCCCACCACTAGCATCACTGACAGGGGGAAAAGGATCAGTACGATGTAACTGGAAATGAAACTAACAAAAATCTTATTAAAGATATTTGTCAGACATATATTTTGACACATTCCTAAAAAGTGTGAGAGCGTTCAGAGCCCTGCTGCTCATTCTCGTCAACGTAATGTAAATGACAGTTCATGCTTGGGGTCATGACCCTTAGCGGTGGTTCTGGAAAGGCCATTTTCAATAGAAAGTGCAGAGAGGCCTGTTTGTCACATTCATTTTACTGGTGCGTCTGTCAAGTCCAGTCACACGGACACACACAAACTGTTAAACATATTTTCTAAAAGACAACATATACTTTAAAAAATACTGGTCAGATAATACTGCTAAATACTGTTAAATGACCACATGGTCATTCATCACAATAGTGAATTAGACTTGGTGATGTACAGTATATAAAAGCCACATATATTACATGATGGACAGAGATGTGGACAGATAAAGACAAGCTGTGTGCAATGCACTTCCACATCCAGTGGGATCTGGCACTGCAATTTAAACCTTAAATGTAAAGGTGGTGACCTTGTGGTCCCCCGGGTCCTGGGAGCTTCTCCCTGTTTTATGTCATGATCTGATTCATTGTCACTAGGAACTGCAGGCCCTAATGAACTGTGGTAATGTTGCGGTTTGTGTTGTGGTGGTGGGGGCTGACAGTAATATGATAGATAGGGGACTCTCAGGCCTGCAAATTTTAGTGCTCGAAGAAAACACTGCCAGAGACTTGAATTGAATGAGTGAAAATGTTAGTGCCTCACATCCAAGCGCTCAGAGGGACATGGTGCACATGCACACACACTGAGTGTATGAGCCATGAGTTCACAGGATATAAAATTATTTACTGATAACATTATATTATAACATTAAGCAAATCTTTTTGCTTCTATCAGTTTTTATATCTGGATATTTAATATTATTTCTGTCAATATTTGAGCGTTAGTTTCTTTCAATATCATTAGGCAACAGTTTAACAGTGTAGAGGTAGAGAGCCAATGCAGTATTACAATGTATAACCAATTTACCAATTCATATCAATATATGTACATTCTCTTTAAAACATGGTGTCTGTTATAATAAATAAAAACATTCACTAGATCGAATCAAACTATGAGGGATTACGGGTATTAGCAATGAGCATTTGCCAGCTGCACAATCACATTTAGCTCGTAATAACTGCTGCTAATAGAGAACAGATTAGATGATAATGAATCATGTAATTAATTATAAATAATGTCTAATCCATTTGGCTTATGAGAGGCATATTTTATTACACAACTCCGTATGTATACGTTTTTTTTTTTTTTTATCAGGTCCTCTTCTATATCTCACACATACACACACAACACAATCCTCTTAAATTATCCTGAATGAGTAGTAAATGTGCGGAATGATGAGTACTCACCCAGGAAGTAAGAGTGAGCGGCCAGCAGCGGGCCTGTTGGAGCAGAGAGAGGCTGGAGGGCAGCACTGCTCTCTTCCCAGCCCCTTCATCCAGCCCCAACGCCAGGCCTTCCCTCAGGTTCATAACTACGGCCCCCTCCCCTCTACAACTTTGCTCCGTTGTTACAGCCAGCAACAAACTGCACGCCTCCTTTTCTTCTTCCTTTTTCTTTCGCTTTTTTCTTTTTGAGCTCTGTTTTCTGCCCCAGAAATTCTTAAAGAGCGCATGTGTGTCCCTCACAGAAAAGGCAACTTCACCAATGCGCTATATTGCCAGGTATGATATTTAGTGTTGAAGAGAGGAAGCAGGTCTCAGGATGCCCGGGCAGGGCTGCACTCCTCAGCCTCATCACATATCTCTCTCCATCTTCACACGGCTCAGATCAACTCGGCTCATTCCTCTTTAACAGCCAGCCTGGCTTACTCCTCAAGCAAGCTTTCAGATGTTTATCAAAAAAAAAAAAAAATCATATGAAAGCGTAGGTACAAAAAATGGCCTGGGTAAATTTGTACCACTGCAGAGAAATCTTCCCACAAGCGAAAAAATCCTTCATAAAAAACTGCATATTGTTAAAAAAAAGAAAATAATTTAAATTGTGTGTGTGTGTGTGTGTGAGTGTGTGTGCATGCGCGTATGTGTGTGAGCAGTATGTGTTTGTGTGTGGGCTCTAAACTGCCTGCAGGATGCCCAAATCCAGCAGCTTGAAAAGCCTCGGCGGAAACAAGCAAAGTCGGCAAAGCGAGTGAAAGAGACAAAGAAAGAGTGAGAGAGAGAAAAAAAGCAAGAGAAAAGAATATGCAACAACATCCACATGGAGAGGGCAAACTCAGAAAAGTGTGGCGTGTAGTCACTTAACACTATAATTCTGACACATGTGTGTGTGTGTGTGTGTGTATGGGGGGCTGAGCTGAGAAAAGTATTTGTCTCCAGATGCGGGTTCTTGTTTCTCTTTGCTTTATAAAAGGAAACAAGAGATAAAATTATTCTGTTTTTAACTTCTACTGACCTTTCCATATTACACAAGGCCGTGGCCTCAAGTGCACTGACCACCTTTTTAATGTTTTTATTCTACACCACATTCACTCATGTAAAACTTCATTTTGTAGAAATAATTCCTGTAAATACGCAGTGCAATTTCCAATACGCAGGACTGAGATTGCGGCTCAACAGTAGCACCTTACGCTTCTGTTTCCACATCCGCACTCAAACACACACACTTAAAACACACCGCATTCGTTTTCACCACCATTTTAAAATATGTGTATAATTTAAAACTAATAGAAAATGTATATATGAACCTATAATTAAACTTTAATATAATAACTATAATTTTAAACTATAATAATATATATATTCTTAAATATAAGAATAAAAATAATATAAATATAATATTTCAAGAAATTAATATGCAAAAACAATAACTAATAAAACACAATAGTAAAATATCTAATTAAACAATAAAATGTAATATATACAAATACAATTTTATCATTTGTCCGTCGTTCTTAAAACTAAAATATCTGATGGAAAATAAGAATTTTAAAAATATATATTTCACTTCTTTAGATAAAATACTATTCAATATTTTAGGTGCAACAAAATAAGCTTTTTTTTTTTTTTCACGTGCCGTCCGGCTTTCGGCTGGAGTTTGCCAACCGTCCAGAGCTTTTATACCAGCTTTTATACCAGAGCTGTGTCCTGCGAAAGTCTCACAGATGTTGCACACAAAAGCATCAGGCTGCGGCAGATAATTGCTTTTACTTCTGTTTCTCCATGCAGCCGATTAACTCTGGCGCAAACCCACGCACACCTTCATTACAGTTTGCCGTTTCTGATACTGACCGTCAACCAACAAACACTTACACGCGCTCTAACCGATTACACGTAGTAGCATTTGCACAAATAATATAAATGCAAGTCTCAGTCAAATCCCGGGATTTACAGCGTACAACTTAAGAATGTAGAAACACTCAACTATGAAACGTGCTGAATTATAGTCATTATGTAACAATAGCTACAGTAAAAACAGTATTATAATAATAATAATCATCATCATCATATTTTTAAATTAGTAAAACTAATTTTTTATATATATATATATATATTATGTAGAATGTAAATGAAATCCAAAATAACTATTCTTACATTTAACACATAATTCAATAACTGTAGCAATTAAATGTTTTATAAAATTTACAATCATCAGAGTAATAGCGTAATATTAACTTAGTAATAATTTTAGTAAATAATTTTACATGTATAATATATATACATATACATATATCATACTGTATATAGCTATTCATTCATTCTGTTATATCTACAAAAGTATTTGATCAATTACTATTTGAATTGTATTGGGTAATTTATTTGTAAATAATAACTGAAATATAAATACTAATAAATTTAATATAAATACTAACAAATGTATTGAAACATTGAAATATGGAAGAAGAAGAAAAAAAACTGTTCTTCCATTATTTCCGTTTCATTGCTGTCTTTACTTCATCAGCTGGCTGAATGCGACTGACAGGACAATCACACAGAGCAACGTTTCATTATAGAATATTGTCAAGCTGTCACTATCAACTTAAGTGATATAAATGGCTAAATATCGATGACGAACAAAACTGCGACAAATACAGGTCTGGTCAAGAAATAATGATTAAACTGACCGGATCAAAACTCGTATGCAGTACAGTTTTAAAACAGGCGTATAAAACTAAATTCTTACCATTTAAAAAAGCTCAATTTGGGATGTGGTCCTGATGCTGCTTGGTTCCTTGTTAAAACGAGCATGCCGACACTAGCCCGAGCGCTTTGACTACAACATGCCCCTCACCATGTCATCTGCTAATCCACTGGAGGGCAGCACCTCATCTGCAGCAGCCCGGCAACCCTGATCTCATCCGTCCGATAACTCAACACCCTCCGATACACAGCTATTGCCATTCGCCCGGCCGCGTCCTGAAGCTGTTACCGTGCAGGAACCTGCATCTACAGCCCCGGAGACTCATCTACTGGCTCTCGCTTTCTGGGAAACAATAAGGTCCCTCAGTCTTCCTCTCTTTCCCTCGCTCACCTTCGTATTTCCCTTAACAAGCCCTTGTGTGTCCATTTCTCTTTTACTGCTATGTTAAAAGAACAACAAAAAAGACAGAGGAAAAGAGCAAGGGGCTCTCCTGGTTTTCCGCAGCTCGCCGAGCATAACACTACTCGAGCCTTTTCTATAGGACTTACCCTAACTTGGCTAAACTCAAGCAGCAGGGTGTCCCTCGTCATTCCATTAATCCCTAACGCCACGCTCCATTCACAGCAGCAAGAAAAATAAAACACAAAAGCAGGAGAAAAAGGAGTGCCGGAAAAGTCAGAGCGAGTAATCCGATGTGACTCGGAGCGGCTGGATGCGGACACTTTGCTACATCGCCCCGCGCTCGCGCTCGCCTATCCCTGCACAAAGTTTGATGTGGGGACACAAGCCATCAGAAATGGATGAAAAAAATAAACTGACATTTATCAACAAAAGAGTTCTGCACATGGAAGCTAAGCTTTTAAACTTGCGAACAACTCTGAGTAATCTTTAAAGACAACAGCGCAAAAAAAGCACCGACCCACAAAGTCAACACGCCAAAAAAACAGACAAGAATCAACAAAAAGTGACAAAGTAAAAAGGAGCCACACTGATTCCTGGATGATGAGCAATAGGGAAATTAACACCGATAACTGATGGCTGGAAGTGAGGAAACCCACTCTTAAAGCCGTGATCCGAGCAAACGCCGTGCCACCGCTGTGAGCCTTTTAACCATAGCAGGGAAAAAAATCACCATTGATCTTCAAATGGCGATAATTGAAAAGATCAAATAAGATTAAAGAAAAAGACAAAATGTGCAGACTTACCATGTTACGTTCCTTTTTTTCGTTGAAACAATTCACGTGTAAAAAAATTAAAAAAAATAAAAAAGAAAAGAAAGAAATAAAAATATTTAGTCAAAGATGCAGCAACGGAGGTGTCAAATTTCCGCACTAGTCTCTTGATCGTATTACTTCTGCAGCCCTGCCTTCCAATGCGTCTGAACTTTTTCCCTTTCTCTTTTATTTCGTTTGTGGTACCTAGCCGTTTTTTTGTTTAAGACTTTAAAAGCTCTCCGCTCAGTAAAGCAGCACAAATTATCTTTCCGCCTTGCGCAGCTCTGATGCTTTGGCCGCTAACTTTGGAAGGCCCTTTACTACTGCATCAAAATTAGCATTGTCAAAGCGGTTAATGAATATTAATATTGTATTTGTCATTGGAGCTGGCCCGTTGCTGAACTCCAAGTCATCCATCAGGGACAAGATTAAGAACACAATTATTTCTGACTGACAGGGACTAAATCTGCCGAATTTCTCTCTTCTTTCAACAATTTAAAGAGGAGTAACTATCATTTTCAGGCACCACTCGGAAGATAATAAACAACTTTAATAGACTTTTATTCCATTAAAATGTGTCTCCTTGGAGTGAAGAGGAAAAATAAGCAGAAGACAAAAAAATAAAAGTCTTTCTTTTTATCATTTTGAAAACATTATTTAAAAATCTACTTGAACAGATTAGAATTCGACTCTGTTTAACCCGAAACAACTGCAATTTCATTTCACAGACGTCACAATTATTCCATTCCGGTGAAATCAGCACACACATCACACTCTGAGTGTAAGAATTTAAAAATAATAAAACACATCACACTCTGAGTGTAAGAATTTAAAAATAAAACACACATCACACTCTGAGTGTAAGAATTTAAAAATAAAACACACATCACACTCTGAGTGTAAGAATTTAAAAATAAAACACAAGAATTAATCTCAAACATAAGATCTGGTTTATTTTACTTAGAGTGTTTCATTGTGATTGTTCGAGACCACACAGTCTTCACTAAACCAAACCACACACACATTTTCCTTATCCCATCCGCAAGCATTACATTCACAACGCTCTACACACATTGCCGCACATGCAACAAATAACAAAATGTATGGTCATTTTAAAAATGACTATGAACCGAATCCAAACATCTCGTCCACGATTGTAAAGTAGTTCTACAACGAATCACATTTTCATCTTACCTTGAACAATGCCTTAGACAAATTAGCCAAGTAATGTGCCATTTAATGCAGCTCAATTTCTGTCGTGCGCTTCATCACTAACAGCAAACACATGCAGCCGAAGCAAACACACATGACAGCCATGTTTCAATACGGCTAAGAACATTTTGAGATAGGCAAATGAAGTCGAGAATTTTTGGACTTCCAACACGTCTTCTGGCTTTCGCCCACATCGTCAGAATTCCTATCGAAAACTCAAATATGAATAATTTCTTTCCCGCTTTACGAACAAAAAAAAAAGAAAAATAGACGAATACAGAGCGGAATGAAAAGACTCAGACAGGGGGCTGAGAAATGACAGATGTGACGGCTCTAATGCTATCGGAGCGGTGAATCGGTACGGCCGCGGGTCAAGCTGTGGCTTTACCTTAGAGCTCTGTGCTCCTGCTGACCACCCTGTCGCTCTCCTAATACCATTAACACCCTCAGATGAACACATTAAATTGGGCTTTTGTTCTGAGCAAGCTGCTATGAGGCTGCCGGCTCAGTTTTTACCAACACAACCAGCAAAAACGAGAAAAGCCTCTTAGGGGTTTGAGAAGACCGGGATTTTTCACTGCTTGCATTCAAACAATGTCTATAGTCAGAGACGCACATTGCTTTAGTTTCGTAATATATACAGTATATTATATATAGTGACAAGAATAACAATTAAACCTAATGATATACCAGATATTATAGAGACACTTGTGCAATTTTTAATAAAGAGAATATATATATATTATGTGTGTGTGTGTGTGTGTGTGTGTCTGAATAATTCGGGGGAAAATAATTATCCGAATAATTTTTGAATGTTATGATTTACTATTAGAATTGAGATATACATATCAGTTAATTGTTAGTACACATCTTACAGATCTTAGATCAATATGAGCAAGAAGCGCAGAGAAAACTAAAATACAGAAGGTTTACAAACACACGGTAGATCTACGCTAATAATAACAATAAAATATTTCCGATTCTGTGTTGAAACAGTATCAGGAAAGTCAGGAAGTGCGAGCCGAGATAAAAAGACGGTGCCTGTTAGCATGCCGCGAGAGCGGCAGAACTAGATGCCGCGTGATGGTGTGTGTGTTCGTGTGAGAGAAGCAGAGCATGTAGGAGAGGCAGAGAGAGATGCGAGCGGGTGGCTGCCGGCGCAGCATGATCACATCAACGCTAGTATCAAATTAACACTCCAAGTTTGAAACGTATTGATCTGCTATTAAGACACTAGTGAACTAGATGAAGTGAGTGCTGTAGGTGACCGTGGGACTTCAAAGTGTTGCACAAGACACATAAAACAAGTTGCTTTGATTCCTGTCTCACTTCAGATCGGGAGAGCGAGCATTAAAAGCAAGCCCTGGTTACTCTCTTTTGCCTTTTATTCAATCCGTCTCGGCGCCGAACCCCAGCTTCAGCCTGAACAACATTTCCCTCCGCCTACAGATCCACGGCATCGCCCAGCCGCCGGATTTTACACCTACTGAGTGTTAAAATGAACCCCAGAAATAGACATCAATCGCCTCTCAAAAACACAGCCTCATGGCAGCAGAAATTAAAAAAAAATGCAGGATTTTATGGAAAGCAGCATCAACGGCAATCTAGAAACTTCCAGAATTCAAAGGTGTGAACAGTTCTCTGTGTATAATACTACTACACTAAAGCAATAAGAACCATAAGGATCGAAGTTTCTCATAAATAATGCCATCGAGGCAATCCTGTGCCACTGGGTGGAGACACAATAAAAGACAACAAAATACAGTCATTTCAACACACCGTCATCAATTATTCCGAAATAATATTAATAATTGAGTAATAAAACTACTTTTATAAGCAATTCATAGTTGCACACAAACATCACTGCATATCGACATTCATTTCGTTTTACAGAGATAAGAACACCTGGATTTCACCTCCTCCTTCTAAGAAACGGCTGCGAAACCATTTCAACACACACACACACACAACGAAAAAGAGCGTAAAGTTTACACACACAGCCTCAACTTGTCTACAGGGGTTTGCTAAAATAAATATTAAATATTAACAAGTAAATTAATCATTAAGAGGCACACTGCCTATGTTCGGGCTTCAAATCTCAAGAGGAGTGTGCCATGGCACAGAGTGTTAACACTAAGCTGTGTGTGTGTGTGTGTGTGTAATTAGGAAGCCTAAACAGATGATAAATAGGAGACAGTTAAACATGTACTATGTGTTTCTCTTTCCCCTTGTCACCTTAATTTATTTAACTATGAATGGAATCAAAGCGGGGGGTGTTAAGTACTTAACAGGGAACAGGAGATGAGAGTGTATTTAAACACCACGCTGGAACATGATGCCGAGCACAATAAGAAATTATTTCCACATGCCTCTCGGTCACTATAAAATACAGATGCCCAACATGCTACTCTTGCTAATTCTGGCATTTTATGCCAGGTATTTTAAAATAAAATAATAATAAATAACAACTAACATACGATAGGGAACGTTATATATTGTTATATGCTAAATGATATATTTTATTTTATATCATTTAATGAAATCGCTCTTGTTTTCCACGCTCTGCTGCAAAGAATCAGTGTCAGTCAGAAACAGTGCGGTGAAAGAGAATGAGAAGGAACAATGCCTCCAGCACGCACGTCATGTTTAACCCGTTTGCAATACGAACCTAAAAGTTATCACTTCCATTGCTGAGGGAAAACATATGGCGCACTGGTGGGAGAGCAAGGAGCTGAGGAGGAAGATGCCGGCAAGTTTAAAAAAAAGAGAGAGAGAGAGAACGCCCAGAGCCGTAAGCACTTAGATACAACAACTGAACAACTTTCTGTAATTAATTTCAAAGAACAGAAAGTGAGAGACAGATAAAGAGTGACAGAGTGATAAAGAGGGCAGGACAGAGCCGCTCAGCGCGCCTAAGCCTCACGGCAAACCTGTCGAGCTGCTGGATTGTTCAACAGGATTGTTCCGACCATTTCGAATGGCACGCTGTCACCATGCCACAGCTATTGCTATTGCCTCTCTACTTGAAGACACTGAAGTGTGGGTGTGTGAGGACTGGGGTGTGCAGCTTGGTCTATATTGCTAGACGGTCCATGTGCCCTAGCATTGTGAGCTTGGGCTGATTTACTCCTCTGAACTTCCTGCTTTATCAGCCTTCATGTGTTCATGTGTGTTATGTTCGACTCCTGCCTCTCAGTAACAAGTAAATGCCATGGTAAAATAAAAAAATATATTAATACCACTACTACTAACTTTCATTCACACTATATAGTCAAAGAATTAGGAACATTAGCTAATAAAATACAATAACATACGTTGTAGGCAGCAACGCTAATGAAAAGTGCAGGTCAATATGGAGGTAATGCAAAAACTACAAATGTTTAAATGTAAAAGAATTTGTACTAGAATACATTTAGCTAATACAAGTCGATTATTTGATAAATAATTCAATTAAAATATAACTATCTTTAATTAACATAAAAAGTGAACTAATTTGTTTTAGAATATTCATGCAAATAATAATAATATTATTATATATCATTTTTTATAATATTTATATTATTTTTATCATTATTATAATCTGTTCTATTGTATAACAAGATTACTGCACTAACTAAAATTAGTTTTAACAATAAACCTTAGCACAAGTTAAAAAGAATGAATACGTTAAACCCCAAACCTTGTGGTGTATGTAGGATGTAGATGTATAATGGAAAGTAGACCTTTCGTTAAAACCAATATAATGTCAAATAAACAATCACCTACACGTCCTTCATTCTTCCTGCAAAGGGCCACCCGAGCGCTGCCATGCTAACGATTAAAAGTCAACTGAAAGTTACAGAACTTTCCAGTTCAAGGTGGTGCTACTGATTTGGAGTGGATGTCACGTACAGGTAACCTTTTTATCGCGTCTGCCTCTGGTCTCATCAGTCGATGAAATTCTCTGCCCGTGGCACTGGCTTAGCCGAGGGACACCGACGAATAGAAAAAATATTTCATAGTGTTAGCATTTCAAATGGTGAACGGAGGGCGGGTGGCGTGTTTGGGAGGAGAAGAAGTACTAACCGATAGCTGCTAGTAGAATTAATTGGATATTCCAAGAATAATGTCCCTTACTCCGGATCCTCTGAGGGCCAAGCACCAGTGGAGTCCACTTTTTTCGGTGTCTTCAAAAAGAAGAATGCTTGGGGGTTACTGGCTGTATTAGGGTTTTAGCTCATTCCCCTAAAGGCCGGCAAAAAAAATAATCAGACGCACTCAACCAAACTCAGCTAATCCACAGCCTAATTAAAAACACAGATGCCCATTACCACGCACCATATTGCCAATCAACAAATACATATTTGCAGGAACTATTCTTTATATTTGAACACTACATGATTATACTGAATTGGTTTCATTGTAACGTGTCAAAAACGTAATAAAACACTTAAAAATGCACAACACATGATATCTTAGAGCAACGCCTTTATCTTACATTTCAGCCAGTGTTTGATAAATGGCTAAAGATGGCGCTACCATGGAGGTGCTTCAATCCTTTTATTCAAGGGGATTTGAGTCTGAGCTCAGCTCCACATCACCCAAACACATGCAATGACCCTAACTGATATTGGTGCATCTCATATACGTATCTTAATCTAAACTTTTGAAAGCTCTACGGCTTTTGAGACTCAAAACAGCATTAAGAATGAGCATTGTGTGAAGTGGGAGCGTAGCCTTTGGGAGTCGAGTCCTTGGAATTGTTGGGCCTGGTGCAGGGCAGGAGCCCTCTAGGCACAAAGCTGCTTACAGACACCTAGCAGAACCTCAACAAAGAAAGAAGAAATAAATCAGGACCACAAAAAAATATCAACAAAAGAAAGGCTGAATTTATCCAAAACTTCTTCCAAATTTATTTTGCATAGTGGGGTGTCGGTTTCATACCATGGCCATATAGACGGGCGAATTGGTTATACGCTTTCCGGTTGCTCATTGTAAATTCCGGCAACGCAGACAATCTTATTAACTTCCGCGCTGATTCACACATGACATTTTCTTCAATTTTCTCGCCAACATCAAAAACATCAATTAGCAGCTTGAAAATAGGAAGGAGCGAATGACGGAGTCCGATAACGCTGACTTATTTGAAGCCGAGGGTAAATCTATTCTCCGGCTTCTGAATGTGTTCATTACAATTTGCGCTTTCAAAGAAGACCTCCAAATAGCAACGAAATTAAATTTATCTTCGAGAAATATCCAGAAACTGTTTCCCCCCCCACACACACAGCCTCGCTTCTATGTGTCTTGGCCTTAATGGGAAACACAAAAGAGGGCACGCTCTGCGTTTATTATAACAGATCTTATACCCTACTAACAATGGATTTGGATCTTTTATTGTGAAATATGTGGTTGTCATAGGAAATGCAACAGAAATATAATATAATGTACCACACGTATTCTGTGTGTTATTGTAAAATTATAGTGCTATTACTAGGTTATGTGTTATGTGTTAAATGTGACGTAGCCATCGCACACGTGATAACAAATGTACTCGAATGCATATGGATCCAAAAATCATGGATATACGATCATGTAGACCAGTATATTTCGAACCCCGGAATAAGTAACACTGTAGCGCTAGTCATTTTACGTTTCCATTAAAAAATAAAACTGCACGGCTCTCATCTGGGTCTGTAACTCAATAAAGCTCTAAGAGCAACCTTAACGTAAAAGGCTATTTTTTGCTGATTGTCTAACACTGTAACTCAGCTTCCGAGTGCTCAAGTTACATCTCTATAGGACTGAACAAAAGGAACTTTAGTGGCTATGGAGAGACACTGTGGTGGAATAAATGTGAGAGGAATGAGAGGATCACCTTCCCCTGGCTCATTGATTTCTGATCTTTTGACATTATTTAGTGGCTTTTTATTTTCTCGGCTGTCCGTTGTTCTGCTCGTCACCGGCGACAGCAATGTCCAAACAAGCGACGGTTGGGGTATCTACTATCTGTCAGAGGAGCGGGGCTCTTCCCGGTACTGAACTAGTAGAGAGCACTGACACAGTGCCGAGAACTGACCAGATGAAAATATCAGTGTTAAAATCAGGGGCTAATCAGATTTCGGATGCTTCCATTTACTTCCTAGTAGAGATTGTCACAGAGGAGGGATGATGTATCAATCCACTTCCCTGTGCTTAACATACAACATCTGCATGCCCTGCTCAGCTCACAGGTCCGGTCGACAGTCTGTTCAAGGAATCAGCTCCTGATTACTAAGCTAGTAGAGGTAAGATATGAAGAGATGCTTTTCTAATGCCCAAGGCAGAAAACACCTCTACACCCTTCTTTTCCACTTCTTTGAGATTTGATCTTCCTCTGCATTTACTCTTGCATGTACTTTACATAAGATCACTTTGAAAGATCACTCCATTTTCCTTAGTGCAATTATTCTTGATGCAGTTGGCACACACTGTCTATTTCTCGGATGAAAAACATAAAGGTGGTGCACTCCACTATACATACACATATGCAGTAAATAGCCCAGCGCCAATTATATTTAAAGTCTCTGAATACCATTAATCCATTAAATGGTTTTATTAAAAATGTACAATAAGTGTTGAGGGGGTATGACGGTAAAACCTCGGACTGTTTTAGTTCAAATCACAGCTATTATTATCATCTTATCTCTAAATAAACAAATGGTGACAGTAATCTCCTCTGGCCTGACACTAATGGACTTTCAATAAGGTAGAGAAACCAGGAGGGGTGCAGGGCAACCAGGGAATTTTTTTTTTTTATGTCCTGTGTCCGCTTTCAGTCGCTCACTCTAGAAGACACAATACAGGCTCTCTCCGGATGGCGAGCCATAAATACAAATTCATGTCCTAGCGAGATTTTTGAAATTTTATTTACGCCACTGATAAATTTAGCAAAAAAAATGCAAATGATGCCATCGATTAAGGCATTTCATAACCCTGCAGATACATTTCAAATGATATCGTACGTATTGAATTATGAGTTATAAATTATAAAAAGTCTTGCATAATGATCTTTCTAATACCTAATGCACATGCATCTTATTCTCCTTTCAATTTCGAGATGGGCCATGACACTGTACCACGCCCCTCCACGTCTACCTCTGCAATTACTTTCCGAATTTGGGATTTACAAATTTGCTCTTTCATGTCGTACGTTGGCAGATACGTCTCTGCTCCTGGCCATGAAAGTAGCTTTTTAATGAGCTAAGTTGAGGTTAATTGCTTCACCAAGATCCCAAT
The DNA here is from genome assembly GCA_028565295.1 of Aspidoras spilotus. Lineage (NCBI taxonomy): Eukaryota > Metazoa > Chordata > Actinopteri > Siluriformes > Callichthyidae > Aspidoras > Aspidoras spilotus. The sequence continues at coordinate 7,349,875 of JAOUQV010000046.1, forward strand.
GTCATGTGTCTCAGTATGAAATTAAGCCATTTCGCCGAGTTTCTCTGACTCATTTAATTAAAAACACTTCAGTACAATTTTTCTTTCCCACACAACAGTAAACTACGACTAAGATCTCATTTGTTGTTTCGGTGAACATAAATATTTTCTAACCTCTGCTAAATGCAGACATTATAGATGAGAACTAATATAGCCTTCAGTTACTGTAAATGCTTGTTTAAACTAGGCCTATCTGTACTTTACTAATAGTGTAATTAAGGAAATTTCTTTATTATTAGTAGTAGTAGTAGTGAGATATAAATTAATAATAATAATAATAACATTTTTCCATTAGTCAAACACTAATATTACCAGTAAATCCTCCTCTAAGTGAGATGTGCACACTAACTGATGGTTTATCCACTTGTGATTAGGGATTATATGAGGTGCATCTGCCCATACTAGGGACCTTGTAATTAAGAGTAGTGTGAATGTGTTAAGGTTAGCCTCTTCTTGAGATGGTTCACTTCCACAGACAGCTTAATTACAGGCTTTGCTAAGTTCGCCGAGCATTTCACTAAAAACGAATTCAATCCATCTTCATTTGGCCTGCACCGCCCCCTCTGATTGATGGATAGTCATCATTATCCAGTGACAACATTGAGCATGGACAGGGAAATGTGATAATTCCCAAAGCTAATGCTAGGCCAATAGTGGATGCCACATCTCTCTCTGTCTTTCACCCTCACACACACACACTATTGTGGTGTGTCTGCCCTTCACATATATTACTGCAAGAGTTAGGCTGAGAAATCCTTATGGGTCACTGACCAGGGTGCTGCCTAGGGGAGACTCATCACACACACACACACACACACATATATGTGCATATGCACACACACACACACTCGCACAGTTTTACAGCTTTACCTCTTTTATAGCATGCTGCTTATACTGCTGAGAGATTGAACACACATACACACATGCATATATATATATACATATGCACAAAACTAACCACAAACTGCTGATCATCGGAGACTCGTCTACTTCACTATATTTTCAGCCTAGTGCTATATAAGGAGCTAGCCATATATCTTAATTATGTGTTCTGTTTTTTGCTCCAGAGGGAGGCTGCACTAGGCCTCTGTAAATGACAGCCTTGCAGTCTTACAGGTCTGAGTTTGCAGACGTTATTGAAGATTACACACCTCACTCAGCGCCTGGAGAAAGACGCTGTAAGGCCAGACGCCTCCACAACCCAGTGGCCAAAGCGTACAGCTAGCAGACAGCTACTCGCTCCTCCCCACCCCGGCAAAAAAAAAGCAGAGGAGGAAGACAATGCACAGATGTACATGACACCTCATTATCTTACACTCTGGGGTTAGCACGACTCTTTGTGCACACGTTAAGCTGGTAAAGCTACAAACCAGGCCCATCGTAGAGAGGCGCTCTAACTGTGATTATCCACCATCCCACTCTTCTCTCATCTCCTCGCCCCTGGATCCAGGTTTCAGGGTCAGTGGCAAAACAGGAGCGGGCCTGGCTTTGCCATTTCACTGATTGAATTTTGTCTGGATCCTTCAATCGATTGTGTATGCTGACCCCTGGGAGAACCCTGTGACATCATGAACACATCTTCAAAGCATAAGGGAGAGCATCCTCACACACCAAGGGAAATACCCGGGGTACAGCACAAACTCTCTTTCACACACACAAACATACATTTTATTTTTAGTACAATCTGACACACACCTACATAAACTACATGAAAAGATAAAATGTATATATACAGGGGTTAGACAATGAAACTGAAACACCTCTAAATTTAGTGTGGGAGGTTTCATGGCTAAAT
>JAOUQV010000046.1:7389885-7397385 GCA_028565295.1 Aspidoras spilotus
AGAAAGAAAGAAAGAAAGAAAGAAAGAAAGAAAGAAAGAAAAACAGAAAAAATACAGAAAGAAAGAAAGAAAGACAGAAAGAAAGAATGACAGAAAGAAAGACAGAAAGAAAGATAAAAGACAGAAAGAAAGACAGACAGAAAAAAAGAGAAAGAAAGAAAGACAGACAGAAAAAAGAAAGAAAGAAAGAAAGAAAGACAGACAGAAAAAAAGAAAGAAAGAAAGAAAGAAAGAAAGAATGAAAGAAAGAATGAAAGAAAGAAAGAAAGAAAGAAAGAAAGAAAGAATGAATGAAAGAAAGAAATAAAAAAGACAGAAAAAAGAAAGAAAAACAGAAAGAAAGAAAGAAAGAATGAATGAATGAATAAATGAATGAAAGAATGAAAGAAAGAAAGAAAGAAAGAAAGAATGAAAGGAAAGAAAGAAAGAAAGAAAGAAAGAAAGAAAGAAAGAAAGAAAGAAAGAGGGAAAGAATGAATGAATGAAAGAATGAAAGAATGAAAGAAAGAAAGAAAGGAAAGAAAGAAAGAAAGAAAGAAAGAATGAAAGAAAGAAATAAAAAAGACAGAAAAAAGAAAGAAAGAAAGAATGAATGAATGAATGAATGAAAGAAAGAAAGAAAGAAAGAAAGAAAGAAAGAAAGAAAGAGGGAAAGAAAGAATGAATGAATGAATGAATGAATGAATGAAAGAATGAAAGAATGAAAGAAAGAAAGAAAAGAAAGAAAGAAAGAAAGAAAGAAAGAATGAAAGAAATAAATAAATAAAAAAGACAGAAAAAAGAAAGAAAGAAAGAAAGAATGAATGAATGAAAGAAAGACAGAAAGAAAGGAAAGAAAGAAAGAATGAAAGAAAGAAAGAAATAAAAAAGACAGAAAAAAGAAAGAAAGGAAAGAAAGAAAGGAAAGAAAGAAAGAGGGAAGCACACTCTCGTATACGATTTACACTCGAAACCTTCCTCTGATCTTAACTGCAAGTAATTTAAAAGTGTAGTCGGAGGATTAAAAATACACAGCACGTGTGTTATCATCTTTATTTCACTGATTGTTTTCTTCAAAATGCTCGAAAGTTTCTGCACGATCAAATATGAATAATTAAAGCAAACCGGATTTTACCTGCTGTAATATAATGTCTCCACAATATATATATATTTATATATAACTTACAACTAATTGTATATATATATATACATATAAACAACAGCTTGGAGCTGGCCCCTTCCTCTTCCAACATGACTGTGCACCAGTGCACAAAGCAATACAACAATAATATAGATAGGAATAATAGTTAAGAGATAAGTGTTTTTAAAATAGTATATACTAGATAGTATATGTAAAAAAATATATATATATATATGATATGGGGTGGCACAGTGGTGCAGTGGACAGTGCTTTGGCCTCACAGCAAGAAGATCCCAGGTTTAAGATTCGGGTGTGGTGACTTGGGATTGGGAGTTTGCATGTTCTTTCCTTGTGTAAACGAGTTTTCTTCAGGTACTCCGGTTTCATCCCGCATTCCAAAGACATGCATTATAGGTTAATTGGTGTCTCTAAATTGCCCAGTGTGTAAGATTGTGTGTGTGTACCCCATGATGGTCTTCCCGCTTGAGCCTAAACTAGGATTATGCGGGTACAGAAAATGAAGGAATGAATGAATAATTAATATATTTAAAACATCGCTAGTGATTGGCATTAATAACATAACAAAAATATTTAAGCTTGAATCACTGTAGTTTAGTTTACACACTCATTCGTGAAGGTGTGTCCTGACCTTTGGCACTGATTGCCACTATCTTAACCATGTTGGTAATAAAAGTACAGTGAGATCATCATGACAACAGGCACGCATTTATACATATTGAGCATATACCCCTTCAGAAACACAAGTATAAGCCTGATCACCTTATCATAAAAAGGGTTAAAGAGAGAGAATCCTCTCCAACAGAAACCATGTCAGTGTGTGTGTGCACTTTGGCCGCGCGTGCTCCAATTCAAACAAAAAGCCCAGCGCCACTGAATTCCAGAGTCACTTCACTCTGGGCAGTCCTTCTGATGATGAAGCTCAGGTCAGGAGGAGCTAATAAACACAATGAACAGGCCAATTCACTGAAAGGGAAGAACAGCCACACACATGGCTTGTCCATCAAACAAGGCTATAAACTTGTCACCTCCCTGCCTGTCTTTTCTCGACCCTGCTGTGTTTTTTTTCTCTTTTTTTTAGCGTAGATAAATGCAAGGCCTCTGGGCTCTATTGTTTGGACATCTATCCAGGAACTGTGGCCGCTCTCATTGCCCCAGCATTAGCAGCAATTATGCATCTTATTCAGGCAGCCTTTGTGCATATCCCTCCCCAATCATTCACCACCGGTCCCCTCACAGGGGGCACACTGGCCACTGGCTTTGCCGCTTTTCTCTGTCTCCATGCACCTCCCTGCCCCATCCACACCAATAGACATGGACTAACTACCTCAAACAGTGTCACGGCCTGACCTTAGGAGACATTACTAAAAAATTCGAGCGTTAGTCATATATTAGCTAGTCAACTCAAGCATCACCTTCTAATGCACGATATCACTATATGACATAATAATTACTGTATAAATGTACAGGTACCATTAAGGTTACTATTGCACCATTGAGGCATCGTCAAAATGTGTGTGATTTATCCATAATTACAAACAAAAGCAGCGTTAAAAGGTGTTTGTTAGATAATTACTTTGTCACGTAAACACAATAAACACAGGTTTCAGTTTCACTAATTCCACAAAATAATATATTTATATCTCCACAAAAATCACAACACAATCACATCTGTACAAATGCACGTTTATATTTCAAATAACTCGAAACATGCCCTTGATGTACTGCTGCTGTGCAAAGATTTAACACAAAACAAATTTGCACATCATGTTCAAATCAGCATGAGTGAGAGAGAGAGAGTGAGAGAGAGAGAGTGAGAGAGAGAGAGAGAAAGAGAGGGAGAGAGAAAGTGGGAGATGATATGAGATTCATGTTCTGGGAACACCGTACAGTAAGGGCCTGCAGGAGGACTGTATTTACCAGATGACAAAAGTTGCATTCCAGATGTACAGTGCAACCTTTGTGCTTATGTGCTTATGTGTATGGAAAGGAACGGTGGACTGGAAGGGGGGGTATCGGGGCAGCAACACACAGCTGCTCGGGCGATGTTGCTCAATTGTACAACAGCTACAGCTTTACATTTATCCAGGGAGAGATTACTGCCCCTCACTCGCTGCTTTACAAATATCCACTTTAGTGAAATAACAGAAAATATAATCATGGTGTTAATTTTTTACTTATATTCACAAATATATTGTTAGATCCATGTTGTAACGTATAGTTAATAACATAACGCTGGGGTTTAGATCGTACTAGAAGCAGGTACGCATAAAACATGCATTAAACCAACTACATACATAATCTCTACACCACAAAAGGTGCAGCCCACCAAAATCTGCATAGAATAACTAAAACCAGCAAGCACATAAACACACACACACACACACACACACACACAAACTCAATAAATATTTACGGGACTAATCTTTTCCATTCATTCACCAGGCATTAACAAAACCTTACTGTACACTCTTTCTCTCTCTCAGGTTCTGGCCCTCTCTCTCTCTCTCTCTCTCTCTCACACTCTCTCTCTCACTCTCGACCCTACATCTGCGATTCATTGACTTTACAATTTACCACATGTCGAGATGGGAGAGGTCGAGTCTCCATCTGAATCACGGCACAAATATGCGAGTGATTTATTGTTTTAAAAAACATGGGCCGATTTAGTGCAACTCCACTTTTCCTGCGCATTACTCCTATTGGCAGAGCATGAACAATTACAGTTTGGACTAATTAAGCCCCGAGAATGTGCTGTGTGCCACTAATGTCTCGCAGGCCCCAATTTCAGCTTAATGCTGCCAAACTTTGCTCCGCGACTTAACTCCTTTAAATCCAAAACAGATTGCCGTTTTTTGTGGCTGTTTATCAGGCTTGAGCGAAATAGCACATCGTTTCTGTCTTGTGTGGCTCGAGAGACCGGGAGGAGGAGGAGGAGGAGGAGAAGAAGAAATGGGAAAAGGACAAGGGGGAGACAAGAACAGAAAGACTTTGCTTCTCCCATTCTTTATAAACAAAAGTAATTTGCAAAACAAAAGGATGGCAAGCCTCTAAATAAACTGTAAGTGTGTTTTGCAGAGAGCAGCACAAAACCCGGCAGTGTCGCTCGCTGAACCCCCTGCGGACGGCAATTAGAAACCATCAACATGTAAAGCCAATTTGATAAGGTAGGAGTCTATCCCCCTAAATCCGCATTAAACTATATTTTGCCCTTCGCCTGACAAGCAGTAATGTGGCAGCACAACACATAATCCATGAGATATAGCTTTTTGTACCAAATAGTTTGAACGATGGAGCGTGGGTTTATAAAAACCTACTGACCCGCAATCACACCAAGGACTTGCACACAAGCCGTTTTTAAAACCAAAAGATATTCTTTAACATTTAACACTGAAAATATTTAAGTTGCTTATATACACATGAACAGGTTTATTTACGTTACTGTATATTATGCAATAATGGCATTGATAATAATATGATTATTATTATTATTATTATTATTTATGTTTGTTGTCTTATGACACATTGTGATCAAACCAGTGCATAAAAAAGAAAAGAAAGCAAAAAGAAAAAGCAGATTGTGAAAATCAATCCACATGTCAGTCTTGCTGTGGAATTTAAGAGACTATTTCTCTACTATGCTCATAAACAGAGCAGTGGACACTGGCTGCTGCAGGTTTTCCCCTTACTTCACTCCTGTCTCTTTTTTAAAACTGCACATAATTATACACTGAAACACAAAGCCCTTGCCAAAGGTCTGCAGGCCTAAGGAATTATGGGGCCAGGGGTGGCGTCAAATATCTTAACATTCATAGGCAGTAAATAAACCTGTAGGATTTAGCGCCATAAAGCCCCTGGTCTACGCAATCAGCCTCTGCCTGCATCTTCACGCAGACCCACTAAGGCAAAATATTCCTTTAAAAACCACCACACACATATAAACACAAGCCACAGCCATATATATGCACACTTCAGACCGGCTCCATCAGCTAAGGGGTTTCTGGCTATTCAAGCAGTTCGGTACAGAGAGAAACCGCGGACTGACACAGGCTATGTACCATCATGTCAAATTTCTACACACCACCTAATCATCACAGAGATTTTGAAGCCGGGCTTGCTGGAAAAACAAACTTCCCGTTATTATGGCCCTCCGAGGTCAGACTAATTCAAGCCCTCATCCCCCTTTCCGCACATACTCAAACACCAGCCCAGGAACAGGCATTTCATCATGATTGCACAAGACTGCTGTGGAAGAATCAGCTGACACAAGCAAGGAGTCCAAATATTCTGAAGATTGTCACATTTCAAATATAAACCTCAGTGTTGCAGCCTTCAGCACATTTGACTCTCCCTAACACATTACATCATCCTTTTGAGCTGTAAATTTGCCTTTAACCTAAAACAGAGCTCGATGAATTAGAGTGATTTATAAAGTTGTGACAAAACAATGCTGCATTTAAATCAGCTGAACGTGTGTTAAACACAAACGGTGAACACACAGCTCCTCGAGAGCGAGAGCTAGAGCTCAGCACCGGCCACTTGTAGTTAAACATTTTCTTTTCTTTTCTAATAAGCGTTTAACAGCATCAGAGCCAGTTAGCAGCATTCAGCTCAGTGTGTTTGTTAAACAGAAAGACAGCTCATCGATACACAGGTGAATTATTTATACTAGACTTAGGTAATGCATTTGTGAATACAACGGCTTTCAACTTCAAAGTGGCGCAGGGTAGGATGCCCAGGCAGCACACATAGGTAGCTGAGCTCACCGAGCGATGAAGAAAAAAATGGAAATGTGAGGCAGACTGACAGACAGATAGGGAATGTAAAATAAATATGCACTAATAATTACAGACTGGTTATAGACTCTCAGCTATAATATTACATTCTGTCAAATACCATAATCTAAAAACGGCACAAGATATCTATCTGTATAGATCTAAGGGCACATTGGAGCATCATTTCTTATATATTTATTACACTCTACAAGGAATACATGAAGGATAGTGCCATCAGATGTAACATGATCAGAGATAAGGATGCACCACAAACCATTAGGACAATCTCTAGCACAAACAAGTATAGTACAAACACCAGGGTCCAAAAAAAACATGTCTTCAAGCAATATCTTGGTAAGAAACTAGTGTGTTGAATGTATAATATGTGCATGTGTTTGCGCTTCGCTATGAATGAAACTGCATCTCTGCTGTCACTGGTTCGTCAAGATTGGAGGAACTGGGAACTTAAAACTATATTCAACAAAAAGATCTCACTTTTATAAAGCATTGCTGTAGTCTGTATGCAATGACACACACACACACACACACACACACACACACACAGTACGCCTTATTAAAATACATGTATTCACCACATGGCTCTGAAGATTCCATATAAAATAAGAGATTTTTCAAATAAACTGTCATTTAGAAAAGATCTATAACTAAACACTAATACACACAGACATTAAATAGAAATCATTACATTTAACCAGTTATAGGGTTATATACAGGTTTTGGGTAAAGCATATGACATGAGCAAATAAATACCAGCTGTGTTGTAAAGGACATAATAATGTCCCCTGGAAACAGAAAACGCCATGGTGGAATTTTTACACATATACATAAAAATAAAAAATAATTAAAAATAATAATAATAATAATAATTCTGTTGCATACACACACTGCTTTACAAATACGCAGAGTGTGTACAGGCAAATATTTTTATCAGAAGAAGGTTGATCGGGTTCTTGTAAATCGCTGTCAGAACAAAATATAAATGTTTTATGTGCTGGGAATAATTCATGCAAATATTTACTCACTTCGACTGTTTTTTATTAAGTGCTTCCATTTTCCCTTGACTCATATTTATAATGTACATGCATTATGACTCATTATGATCTTCCTCTGCTTGCCAGATGTGCCAATAATAATAATAATAATAATAATAATAAAATTATAACATTCACAATAATTTTAAATATATATATATATATATATATCATCAATATTATAATTGCTATTATTATTATTATTATTATAGAAATAATTGTTCTATGTGAATGCATGCCATAATATTAAAGGTGCCTTTTTAATTGTGCACGTGGTTGAATAAACGAAATGCACACACACACACACACACACACACACACAATTAGTCTAATATAGAGATCTGATCCGTGTGCATGTATTCAGTGGTTTGTATGCGAGTGTGTGTGAGTGTGTGTGTGTGTGTGGCTTTAGCATAACCATGAGCTTTACTATACAGTATCGGATAACATCAGGGACAAGTTTGGAAACTTTTGAGTCTATATTCCTGAACTATCTCTAACAGCAGCTCAGCCGTTAGTCGTGACTTTACACCCG
>JAOUQV010000046.1:7399885-7402500 GCA_028565295.1 Aspidoras spilotus
AATTCATAATGCACTTTGCCCTTTCTCCTATAACTTACCGATCACTTCACTGAATTTGACGCACCCACAATAATTTATGCCAGCGCACCATTTATACTTGTTTATAGACTCGGTCAGCTATTGCTGATACTAGAAGTGGTGCCCAATATGCTCAGAGACAAACATTCTAGTTAGGCACAGATGTGAAAGGTCAAACAGATTTCAGAGGGCACAGAAACAGGTTGAATATCTGTGGGATGTGAAACGGTGCATCAGTTTATGAAGCATTAAACACTGTAAGAATGAATAGGTGAATATTGATATTAACCCACTGCAGTTACTCAGATCGAAATATTGTATTATAAATCTAATGTTGTCTTTCTGTACACAGACAAGTGGATGTTATTAATAATAACTTAATCATAACCTGTATTACTTCTGATTGCATCTGTAGTCACTGGGAAAAATGCTAATGATTGTTATAAACAGGTAAGTTCAGAGAGCATTTTTGAGGGGTATCTACTGAGATCAACGTTTTTATACTCTTGCAGAACGGATGCAAAAATCAGACCTGTGTGCAAACAGTTAATTACCCACAATGCCTGCGTGTTCCCATACAGCCTGAAATGGCTCTGTTCTTAATTAACATATTATGAGCTCTGTTGGGCTCTAATGGTCTTCTTGCCTGTTTTCATGCTAGCAATATGTGCATTTTAGAAGCTTGTTTAATACTAACAACAGCTTGATTTATGCCAGATTCCCTCGAAGCTGGACAAATAAAACAGCATCAACTTTTTTTATTCTGGTTTTAACAAGTGGAACTTGGCATTTAACCTTTTCACATGTAATCACTTGTAAATGTCCGTATTGTGAGAGAGTCTCTGTTAACCATTTTAGCATTTTTATCAAAAGACTTCAGATGAATTATATCCGGTAAGTAATGAATCGAATAGTCACAATTATGCAGTCCTAATAGCTTGTTGCATTTTGTGTCTATAAGACAATAATAGGTGAAATAATTCAAGATGTACTGTATATGGTTATGCAAAACATCTTTTTAATGATGGGGTTTAAAATGCAAAAAGGAAACTAATTTCATTATATGCCACAAACTGAAGGTCACATGAAATCACGCACAACATTGCAGCATGTTTAAAATAAATCAGTGAGTCCTGGTGAAGCATGTGTGTCTCAGGCCTACCTTGTCTCCAGTACTGCATAGTGGGAAATATATGAGGCAGAGCAGGATCTGCGTGCTTTTTCCAAAGCAAACAGTTTGCTTTTTCATACATGGATGTGATGGCCATTAATCAGAGGCCTGAGCAGTAGCAGAGTAAACATGCAGCCACCTAAGTGTGTGCATCGTAACACGAGGTGTGTGTGTGTGTGAGAGAGAGAGTCAGTATTCATGGATCATGTGGTTATATCAGCCGATTTACAGAGACTAAAAAAAACTGCTGTTACGTTTACATTGCACAGATGATAGCAAACGGACTCCTGATCTCAGGGTTATCTCTGTGTATAATAGATTTTTCTCCCTATAAAAGGGTGAGTCAGAAATCATCCTCCCACTGGCTGTAGAATCAATTTTCAGGAAATGATTTGATAATCTCCCGGCTTTTAATAAACTTTGTGTCCATCTGTTCAAAATAATTTATATTCTCTTTTTAAAAAATGTTTTAAATGAAGCCGCAAGCCACTATGCATCACTGCCATGGATTAATGCTTAGACAGGTCCATGGCTGATTTGCAAATGACTTGCCACGTATTCCACCCAATCGGGCATGCTTAGTTTTGTCATGCAGTCATAGACGTAGCTGGGGTGTATGTGTATGTATATAAGCTTGTGTATATATATATAAACTTGTGTATGTATATAAACGTGTGTATGTAGTAAAAGCTAGCATATGTATAAAAACCTGTATGTATATATAAACTTGTGTATGTATATAAGCTTGTGTATGTATATAAACGTGTGTATTTATATAAACTTGTCTATGTAATTAAGCTTTTGTATGTATATCAACTTTTGTATGTAAATAAACTTGTGTATGTATATAAACTTGTGTATGTATATAAATGTGTGTATGTATATAAACGTGTATATGTATATAAGCTTGTGTATGTATATAAACGTGTATATGTATGTAAGATTGTGTATGTATATAAATGTGTGTCTGTATATAAGCTTGTGTATGTATATAAGCTTGTGTATGTATATAAACGTGTATATGTATATAAGCTTGTGTATGTATATAAACGTAAATATGTATATAAGCTTGTGTATGTATATAAACGTGTGTATGTATATAAGCTTGTGTATGTAGTAAAAGCTAGCATATGTATAAAAACCTGTATGTATATATAAACTTGGGTATGTATATAAACATTTGTGTATATATAAACTTTTTTATGTATATAAACTTTTTTATGTATATAAACGTTTTTATGTATATAAACCTGGGTATGTATATAAACGTTTTTATGTATATAAACCTGGGTATGTATATAAAATTGGGTATGTATATAAGCTTGTAAAAGGAAATAAACTAGTGTATAAACATACAGGGGTTAGACAATGAAACTGAAACACCTGTTATTTTAGTGTGGGAGGTTTCATGGCTAAATTGGACAAG
>JAOUQV010000046.1:7542937-7553652 GCA_028565295.1 Aspidoras spilotus
AAAAAGAGGCCCTACACCATACTAATAAATTATTCTGGTCTAAAACCAGGTGTTTCAGTTTCATTGTCTAACCCCTGCACATAACTGTATTAATTTTGCATGTAATTTGCTCTTCTGTTCTCCGTTGTAATCGGGTAATGAAAATTCCTACTTAAAAAGCACTATAAAAGAATAAAGTACTATTATATTTATGAATATTACTTGAAACAGGTTAGTAACCTAATAAGAAGTGTCTTCCACTGCTCTTCAGTCAAACATCATGAGATAGTGGCATGGTTTGTACTTGTATGGTGTGTGTGTGTGTGCGCGTGCATCAAAGCTGTTTAAAAAACGAGTCTCTCTGCACAGGGAGCTTTTTATAAAAAAAAAATTGTTTTTATTTGCAGTAAAATAGTGCGCATATAAATGCACTAAAACTTAAAGCATTTGACGACTTCACCATGAATCGCTAAAGCACGGATCACTGTGCATCAGTAGTGAGGCATAAAACACAGTGGTCACTTGATATTCATATGACACCTTGTGCTTGTCAGAAACACCCCTCATTATTGATATGATCTATACTTCCGATACCAGATATTTATGCTATAAAATCAATTCTTAAAATAAAAAATATTGATACTTTTGATACTTTAGTCATTTGAGGTGATGTATATCCTAGAAAAACAGTGTAAAGTACCTAAATTACTGATAGCCTGGGTAAGTGTGTAATGCGGGAGAGCTCCGGTATGCTGCTCGCTCAGTCAATCAATCACTCAGTCTGTATAATGGAGCAGCAAAATGGAGTCACTCATGAAGATATTTCAGCTCCAAAAACAGCCAAGACGTAGTTAAAAACTTTTAAATAATTGTGGAAAAACAAAAAAACTAGTGAAACTAAAGTTAAATCAGAAGACAGAATACAACTCAGTTATGATAAGGCAAGCACAGTGTTGATGGAGAACAGAGCTGAGCACTGATTCGGTTGGAGTTGATCGAATCAAATAAATATGGTTATAAAATAAATAAATGCTTCAACAAATAGATTCATGACTTGGAGTTAGAATTGTATGTATCACTGAGATAATTTCACAGACAAAAACTTGTTCCTAATAAACTGATCATTTAAATTTGATTATATAAACTAGATGTTTATGAAGTATATAGAGAAATTGTGATAAAACCCTAAATATGTACAGTATATATTATATTAGATATAACTTATAAGCACAAGCCAGTGTATAAGCCCAGGTCAATGGTGAGAATTGCGTCAGGGGGAGCATCCGGCATAAAACATTTGCCAAAACTCTAATGCAAATCATTCAATGTTCCTCCATAACGGACCGGTCGTGGCCCGGGTTAACAACGACCGCCACCAATACTGGTGACAAACGGAACTGGCAGAAATTGGTCTACTGTTTGCTGAAGACGAAAAGGAAAGAAGAGTGTGAGGAGACAAAGAAAGAACATTAGAGTAAAGAGTGTAGGACTGAAGGTAGCAACCCTGAATGTAGGGACGATGACAGTGAAAGGTGGAGAACTGGCTGACAAGTGGAAAAGTGCCAAGGCTAGTAGCATTGGTGCAGGTTTTAAACTGCTGTATCATAGTGTGGATAGGAGGAGAAATTAAGCTAGAAATTGAAGTGTTGTCAGTGGATATGCATCACAATTTGGCTGTGAGACGGAGGAAAAAGAGGGATTCTGGAGGGAGCTAGATAAAGTAGTAGAGAGCATTTCCAGGGAGGAGAGAGTGGTGATCAGTGCAGATTTCAATGGGCATGTTGGTAAAGGAAACAAAGAAGATGAAGATGTGATGGGTAAGCTTGGTGTTAAGTATAGGAACCTAGAAGGACAGATAGTGGTGGATTTTGCAAAGAAGATAGAAATATCTGTGATAAACACATATTTCTAAAAAGAACGAAGAGCACAGGGTGACCTAAAAGAGTTAAGGCAGGAGCACACGGGTAGACTACATCCTGTGTAGACAAAGATGCATTTTTTGCTTTGAGAATGCTGATGGAGAAGTATAGAGAATGTATGAAAGAGCCACACTGCGTCTTTGTGCACTGGTGATGGACAGACTAACAGATGAGGTCAGACAGGAATTACTGTGGACTCAGATGTTTCCAGATGACATCGTAAACAGTAGTGAGAGCAGGAAACAGCTAGAAGAGAACTTGGATAGGTGGAGTTATGTTCTGAAAAGGAGTGGAATGAAAGTCAACACTTGTAATACAGAATACAAATGTCTAAATAAAAGGGTGGAAGATCAGTGGAACAATCAGGCTACAGGGAGAAGTTGTCACAAAGGTGCGGGAATTCAGGTACTTAAGATCAAATTTACAAGGAGTTTGGAAAAGAGGAGTACACGCAAGATGGAGTGGATAGAGAAAAGTGTCAGGAGTGGTGTGAGAAAAATGAAATGAAATAAGCTGTAAACAAGTAAATAAGCTGATGAGGACATTGAAAACAGGACAGAATGCATAACGGACTAAATCAACTTCTGCACAGACACTGTTGTTGCAGTCAGAAAGGTACTGGATTACAAAAGACTTGAAGGAATAGGAAAAGACATGCATTCCAAGTAAAATTCAAGGAGCAGTTGAGTGCTGTGCAGAAGCAGCTGAAGCTGAGACTGAGAGAGCGCAAACAGGCCTACAGAAGGAAGCTGGAAAGAAAACAGCAAAAGAAAACACAGGAGGTGTGGACTTGTATGAATCAGATTAGTGGTTTTAAAGGAAGACAACAGAAGGTTGGGGCAACATGGACAAAGACAACAAGTTGAATACATTCTTTAACCGATTCAGCACAACACCCTTTTCCTCCACCAGCATCAGCATCACCACCCTCCTGCAAACCGCTCCTTGCTCTATCACACACACTCGCACAAACGCTCTACCCCACCTCATTCACAACCATTAACACACGCATCACAGCAATCACCACAAGCAATAGTGACACTGGCCAGGTAAAGCAGCAACTGGAGAATGGGCAAAGCATCAGAACCTGACAATTTTTTAAGAACAAGCGTTTAGAAAGTCTGCGCTGCTCAGCTCCTTGGAATATTTCAGCACATCTTTAAAATGAGCATACAGCAAGAGAGGTTACCAGTGCTGTGGTAGACATCATGCCTGGTTCCCATCCCAAAAAACCACCACAACCTGTGGCCCCTAAATCACATGTTATGGATGTTATGGAAAGAATTATTCTGACTTACATCCGACCTTAAGTAAGCAATTTTTTGGATCCCGTGCAGTTTACATACCAGCAGCAGGTCACTGTAGATGATGCAGTCAAATACCTACTGCAGGCACAGGTACATCTGGACAACAACAGCAAATGCACTGTGAAAGTCACTTTCTTTGACTTTTCCAGTGCATTCAACACCATCCAACCTCTGATACTTAGAGGAAAATAGCCAGAATGCAGGTGGACAGGCCCCTTGTTGTGTGGGTCATGGACTACCTATCTGAACAACCCCAGTATGTGCTGTTGGGATCCAGTTGGTCTATGTGCTTGGTCAGCAGTGTTGGAACACTACGGGAAATGGTTCTTTCCTCTTCACCCTGTACACCACAGACTTACAGTAAAATATGACCTGCTGCCACCTTTAGAAATTCTCTGATGACTCTGTGATGGAGAAATGACAAGGATGGAGAGTACAAAGACCTGGTGGGCAGCTTTGTCATGTAGTGTGAGGAGAATCAGCTGATTCACAATGTGGCCAAGACCTGGGTGTCCTCCAGGACAGCAGGCTGAACTGGAAGGCCAACACAGAGACTGTGTACAAGAAAGGAATGAGAAGACTCTACTTTCTGAGAAAGCTCTGGTTCTTTAATATTTGCAGCAAGATGCTGGAAATCTTCAACCAGTCTGTTGTTGGGAGTGACCTATTCTTTGCTGCAGTATGCTGGGGAGGCAGCATGGGGAAAGGAGATGCAGCCAAGCTCAACAAACTGATCAGGAAGGCCAGTTCTGGGCTGCTCTTTGGGGGCCTTTGAGATTGTTGTAAAGAGGAGGACTCACTCACTGACATCTTGAAGAATACATCACACCCCCTCCATGACTTACTGACTGGGCAGCGAAGCACTTTCAGTAACAAGCACCTTCAGCTCCGCTGCAACAAGGAACGGTACAGGAGATCATTCCTCCCAATGATGATCTCATTGTACAACACCTTAACATTTGCCGGGACATTACTGAGAATTTATTAGTCATTACAGTTATCACGTTATACATAAACCATAACTATTAATAACCCACTACACAGTGGGTGAGGGTTGCATCAGGAAGGGCATCTGGCGTAAAACATGCGCCAGATCCTAATGCGAGGGGCTCGCTGTGGCTACCCTTGGTGACAGGGAAAAAGCCGAAAGATGAAGAAGCTTTTAGTTCTGTTATTTATATGAATATTTTATTATACTGTATTTTATTTAATAATCTATTTATCCTGAAGTTATATATTATATTTTATAGAAATAATGGATAAAAAAACTAATTTTCAATAAAATAAACTTACTGGCCACTTTATAAGGTACACTGTGGTAGTAAAAGTTTGGGCCCCTTTTTCCTTCATAACTGCCTTGATGCTTGATATCATACTTTCAACAGAGATGGAATTCTACATTCCTTGGTTGTAACGAGTGTTTATTTGAGTTATTGTTATCTTTCTATCATCATCTCGAACCAGTCTCTCTCTATTCCCCTCTGACCTCTCACTGATCAACAAGGTCTTTTTCATCCACACAACTGTACCTCGCTGGATATTCTCCATAAACACTAGAGGTGGTTGTGTGTATAAATCCAAGTAGACCAACAGTTTGTGAAATTCTCAAATCAGCCAGTCACAGCTGAGCACAAAAACAGAACAGCTATTGCTCCTGAAAAAAAGCTTCATGTTAACGTGTTTATGTGAATTAAACGCAAATGTTCATTTTTATAGTAGTTCTTGATGAATAATTTATATCTTAAAGTACTTTTGTATGTCGCTCTGGACAAGGGCGTCTGCTAAATCATGTAAATAGACAATAATGTAGTTGTATTTGCACAAGGTATCGCCAATACCATCCTGCATTTTACTGTGTCGCATAGGAAATCAGGGGTATCGAACATCAGTACCTCTCCTCTCAGAGTGTAGCTACCTCACAACGACTTTGCGTCTTATCGTGGACTCTAGCGCGTTTCCTTTTCAAAAAAGCTGACTAGCCTCGGTTCAGCTGACAGTCTTATTGGGAGCAGCACTTACCTCCACCAAGTTTGGGTATTCTTCCAATTTTGTTGGTAATTTCTGCGGTGAGTGTACCAAACTCCTGTTCGTAAGACTCAAACTCAGAAGACATTGTAGTGAACCGGATATTTTAATGCTCTAAGACGACGTCGAGATAGTATTCTGCTGGCTGTATCAAATGTTGTTATTGGTGTTACCGTCACTTCCTGGACTTGTCGCCGAATTAGATTTCCGGCGAAACACACTCCTGTTACTTTGGTTCCGGAGTAAAAAAAATAAAAATAAAAAATTAATAAAAATTCAAAGAACGCTCTAGCATAATAAATACTATCTTGCTGTATTTGCACGTGGTCTTTCAGAAATAAACGAAAAGCAAGTATTAACTGTCAGGATAAATTGTGTCTTGAGTCGCGCGTTTTAATCTTCGTATAATACACAAGAGAGGCGCACCTTATTGCAGCCGAGAGAATGAGGAAGTAAATAGAACCGACCTGAGCCACTGTAAACGCTCGCTGTGAGTTAGAACTAGCTGTCCCTTTGAATGTACGTGTTTTTCAGAGGTAACAACTAATTAATTTATTGTATTTTACAGCATTTAACTGGTCATCAATGAACTGATGTGTTTGTTTATAATGATCCCGGTATGCCTTAGCATGGCATAGCTTTATTGCTCTATTAAGGTTTATCTAGATGGCGGTTTTAGATTAAATGAACGGTCAAGGAATGTTCTGTATATATATAATAATAATAATAATAATAATAATTCTTATACTTTTATACTGTTAGCTGCATATCCCGAATCATGTGTTGCTGTGCATTCCCTTGTAAGGTACCGGTTATTAGCAGCCTGCAATCTGTCCAGTAGACAGACTCCTGGCTGAACATTACATTCCGTATTATAACTACCACCAATTAGCCAGACGTTGTGTACTGAATAGCATTTATATCCAATACCTAACTTTTCAATTGTCTTATCATTTTCTCTCATATTTCTCCTCCACATTTATGCCTAGATGGATAAACTGCTTCCAGATTGAGAGTAAAGCAACAAGGCTGACAAGGCTCAGAGAGAAAGAATGCCACACAAGAGCAGAGCTAGTGACTCGACCACGCAAAAGGCTCCTGTAACTCACAACACAACTGACCGCTGGATGTTTCGGAGAAGACAGAAGGCATACATTTTCACCTCCTCGTGGTCAATTTGTTTTATTAGCGAACAGCCTAATTACTAACAATTTGCCATTTTCAAGGGACTCTTAAAGCCGCAGTAACACCATCCTTACAAAATGAACATTATATCTGCCATTATTGTATTTGAAAACCTCCATGAGGTTCGGAGGCTCTGTCACTGGGGTCCGATCATTGCACTTACTGTCATTGCGGTGTGCTCCTCTGTGGCCATACTGGACTCTGTTATCTGGTACTGGCCCTTGGACACTACAAGTGGCAGCGTTAATTTTATTATGCTCATCAACTGGACTGTCCTTATTCTTTACAACTATTTCAATGCCATGTTTGTGGGTCCTGGATATATTCCTTTAGAGTGGAAACCGGTAAATACGAAGCTTTGGAGTGATTTGAAATGGATTTTTTAATAACAATAATTTATTTATAACTGCATGCTGGTCCTCTGTCTAACAGAAAGATCCGCAAGACGCTATGTACTTACAGTTCTGTAGAGTGTGTGAAGGTTATAAAGCTCCGAGGTCTCACCACTGCCGGAAGTGTAACAGGTAGCATATATGTGTGTGTGTGGGTGTGTGTGTTTTTATTACTAACAAGCAGCATTCATAACATTCAGTACTTGCCACAATGACTATGTAAATGAAAAGGATGTTTAGATGCTTTGTTTTATACTTGACTTCCTGCTTTCGTTCAGGTGCGTTATGAAGATGGATCACCATTGTCCTTGGATCAACAACTGCTGCGGACATCTGAATCATGCCTACTTTACAACTTTCCTTCTTCTTGCCCCACTGGGTTGCATCCATGCTGCTTTTATTTTCATCATGACAATATACTCTCAGTTAAATGACAGGGTCAGTATATCCATCATTACTGTTAACTCATTGATTCACTCAGTTGTTAAACTGTACAATTTGTAATATAAATATACAGTGGTCATATGCTATATGCTAAACAACTATTTCTGCATACCTGATATACCTCAGATCTCTTTTGGTTGGAGCACAGTGAAGATAGACATGAGTGCTGCCAAACATGGCTATCATCCCATATTGCCATTCAACGTATCCGCTTTCGCAGCCAATCTCTTTGCTCTGGGACTGGCACTGGGTACTACAATTGCTGTTGGAATGCTGTTTGTCATTCAGGTACAGAACATTATTTTGTTTCTTCCATTACCCAGAGCCACTGTCAGTCTTTGAGTTGATGTTATATTACATTATATGTAATATACTTTGTTCATTTTATAATCTTGCCAAACCTGTCGAGTACCCATCACCATAAAACACATTCTGACCGACTGTCCAAGCTACAACCAGAAGTACACCTGCCAAAAACCATGAAAGAAATGCTCACCCACGACAACACATGAACTATACTGGCCTTCCTAACAGCTATAAAAATGAAACTGGACATATAATAATGAACGGAACTAAAAGCCAAGACAACAGCTTAATAACAATGTTTCAAAATAACAATTAAATGTTGAGAATGGCATAAAACCCAATAAATAAATAAAATTTTATAATCTGAGAAATAAAGAAAAATTAATACAACACATAACTTATACAACACAGAATATAATGGCACAGTTGACTGGTAATGTCATATCATGCTTGATGAACAATGCTTTTTTCTTTCAGATGAAAGTTATCCTGCGAAACAAAACCTCAATTGAAGTGTGGATCGAGGAGAAGGTCAGCAACGTTTGCTGCTTCAGTGCTTACTGTAACATTAATCAAAGGGGACTTTAACATCATCTGGTGCCTATATTGTTGGGCTGGACTTAAACCTCATGTACTTCATAAATTTTTATTTTTAATTTGCTGTTTCGCCGGCACAGTGGTGCAGTGGATAGTGCTGTGGCCTCACAGCAAGAGGACCCGGGTTTGATCCCCAGGTGGGGCGACCTGGGAATTTCTGTGTGGAGTTTGCCAGTTTGCCTGTTCTCCCTGTGTTTGTGTGGGTTTTCTCCGGGTGCTCCAGTTTCCTCCAACAGGCCAAAGACATGCACGCTAGGTAAATTGGAAATGCTAAATTGTCATTCTAGTTGAATTGGAAAAGTTAAAATTGTCCCATCCTAAGCCCGAAAGGGTGAGGGTTGAGTCAGGAAGGGCATCCGGTGTAAAACATGTGCCAGATCCTAATGTAAGGAACTCGCTGTGGCAACCCCTGGTGACAGGGAAAAAAAATTGTTTTTCAATTCACAATAAACAGCTACAAATAGTCGTAGAGTAGTGTTTTAACACCATATTAAACCCTAGTTTGCATAAATGTGCATATACGGTAGAATGTGTCCTGGCATTGGTTTCACTGAACATTTTTTGCCCCAATGATCATTCCATTGGGAGGTTCTGTCAGTTGGTTTGGGTACGTATGGGAAGACATTCTCCCTTTACAAATAATAGGGGGTTTTATAGGGGTTTTAGACAAAAACCGATTGCTCGAAGATCTATGGGAGCGAGTTAAATTTTGAATAAAGACTTTAAGATTTAAATTAAAATGTGTTCAAACTGCCAGACTATTATACCTGAAAAACAGTGAAACCTAAACCTCCACTGCCTTGCAGCTTCATCCATCCTAGACATGGAAAAGGCTTCACGAGTAAACCTAAGCCTGTGCATGGTCATATTTCTGTAACTCCTGCAATGCCGCTGAAACCAAGTGTATAGGGTTCTGTGTTTCCATTAGACCATTTCAGTGATGTAGAGAGGGGGATCTGATGCATGAGTGACAGCCTGTCCTCTATAGCTACACTACCCAGGCTTCACACTCTGAAGAGGATACTCCAGCTTCGCCACAGATTCGACAAAACGTAGCAGATTACCATTTCTACGTCTATTTAGAGTCCAAACAGTTAAGCAGGAGGAAGACTGCAGACATCGATATGTAATTAGGCAGACTGCAGTTGGACGTCATTACCTTTCAGGAGACAAACCTGGCAGACTCAGGTTCTATATCAGAGAAACATTTCTCATTTTTCTGTCTGGGAAGACCAGCAGACAAGAGCATGACTTTGCCATCAGGAATACACTCCTGGGATTCAACACACCACCTACAGGTGGAAATCCTCTCTTTAACAGGTTCATTCTGTTCAACTGTTCATTCACTCCGATGTCCCCATGGAAGCTAAAGACAGGTTTTACAATGATCTAGACACCATCATTGAGACAATAGCAGCAAACTGTTCATCCTCAGCGATTTCAATTCTGTAGCTGGTGCTGTCCACACTTCATGGCCCACTTGTTTGGGACACTCTGGCATCGAGAGGGTAAATGAGAATGGGCAACACATACTAGGGCTTTGAATATCTGAATATTTCAGAAGCACATTTGCCATTGAACATGAAGCCATTAAGCCACTTTTGGCTTTCCATAATGGAAATTAAAGCTATTAATGGTTAAATCTCTTAGAGTCTTACTATTATAGAACATTATAATATAAAGCATTAGTCTTCACTGTGGATGTAGACATATAAAGCATGACAGAGAACCAGGGTTTTACTGTTGATAAATGAAAAGAGCTAAAGTGTGGGATGGGGTCAAACACAGACAAGAAAAGCATGGAGCATTGTATTGAATCATGTCTCCTTTATTTACTCCTACTGAGCTTATTGTGTATACTTGCCACCCCATGAGAACTGGCAAAGATATTTATCCCTATCTCCACCTCTCTCTCTCTCTCTCTCTCTCTGTCTCTCTCTCGTCCTCTGCCTATCTCTCTCCATAAGCACAAGTTTAATTCAGTTAATTGCTTTATTACTAAATTAATCAGGCAGAAGGCTTGTCCCGAAGCGCTGATATGTTGCTTTCAGCGGTGTTTTACACCGAAAGCAAAATGCAACAGATTGACAAATGTGTGTCTGAATAATGTGCTATACCTAAAGTGGATTTACAGTGCTCAGCATAAACGATTACACCCCAACAGATGTGTCCGAAAACATTGATTTTCATTTGGGAATCAATCATTTCTATGGGATCCTATACAACACAAGTGTCGGACAGTGATTGCAATTAATTTGCAGAGAAATAAATAATCTTCCAAACAAATTCTTTTCAGACCATGGTGCAAAAGTCCTGGGGAAATCCTGGGGGGAAAAAGCTAAAATGTGGACTACAGAATTCTAATTAAGTAGTAGTTTTAAATATTAGAAGTAGTAGTTGTTGTTGCAGAGTTTATTAATGTTCAATAAATAATGTAGTTAGCTACAGGGGTTGGACAATGAAATTGAAACACCTGTCATTTTTGTGTGGGAGGTTTCATGGCTAAATTGGACAAGCCTGGTGTCCAATCTTCATTAATTGCACATTGCACCAGTAAGAGC
>JAOUQV010000046.1:7633730-7644826 GCA_028565295.1 Aspidoras spilotus
GAGGCCCTACACCATACTAATAAATTATTTTGGTCTAAAACCAGGTGTTTCAGTTTCATTGTCTAACCCCTGTATATTAGCTGCATCTGAAATGGCATTCGTTCTAATAGATAGTATGCAAATGTAGTATGTAACTTAATGTAGTATGTTTGAATACCTATGCATCAACCAGTAGTAAGTCATTCAGGAACTTGACGCATACTACTTGATGCATGCTCGGTATTCAGACATACTACATCGAGTCACATACTACATAATTTACTTGGTGTGACATCTTTTGTCAGAGGCTCCAAGTTGCAGCCATTGTTTGTAAAATTTGTTTAATACACAAAAGAAGAAATAGTAAAACAGATGATGGGTAAAAAGTCCTCTATTGTCTTGTCAGCAGAAATAAACTCTGAATATTTCATATTTATGTAGTGTATTTGTTGCCGTACTATATATATACACAGAGTCAATTATAATTTAACTGCAATTTCCAGGAATCTAAGACAGCCAGTTTCAAGTAAACTCAAACTAGTTTCCTGAATTCTTACACACTCTTGGCTCTGGTGTGTAATAACGCAGTCTTCTCAACCTACACAAACTATTTGATGAGAAATTTGAGTAAATCCTGAGGAAGTGCTGGAATGTGACCCTACTGGATTCTGAACAATAGCATGACAGACCTGCGCCTCTCTGTTAAAATATGTGGAGTGTTTTTTTGTAGAAAATTGTATTTACTGACTTTGAAGATACCAAAGACACAATTGTTAATATGATTCTGTTAAATGTATTGTGTAGAAAGTTTAGTCTGACTTTGACAGAAATGTTTGTGTGTATGTGTGTATTTGTGTTGGGATATTTACTTAAGGATTGCTGTTGGCTAATGCTATAAATCTGTAGCTGTAACTGTAGCTGAATTGTGTGTTTATTGCTTTGATTTCCATTGGATTAGTTGTGAGTCTCAGTTATGAAACACACAGTGCGACGGTTACAACAAGACGCAGTATTAGTTAAACAGAGTATCCAGCTCCCCCACTGTCTTTCGGTCTAAGTTTAATGCCAGCACATGTATCTATGGCAACTTTTCATTGTTGTGTGAACTTTGTGCACAGTGCTGATAGTGTGTGACTTTAGACTGCCGTGACACATAAACAGATCAGAGGATCAGCCTAAAAACGATACTACTTTCATGATTCAAACTAAACTGTTCACTCATATTATTGCGTGTATTACTGTAAACACACTCTCAAGTGTTCAGTATTAAATTTTTTGTTCAGTATTTTGCCTGAATCAATTTTTTTCCAGTTTCGTTTGTTTGGTGTAAAGTACATGTATGGGAGGTACATTTGAATACATCTGTTTCCTACAAGACTTGTTTTCATCTCTGTATAGAACTCAGATCTGATGAAATGAGAACATCCACCTGCTTGCTGCTACATCTGAAAAGTGTGAATGAGCACTAGGATCAAGAGTGGCCTCATTCTGAGAGATTCTTAAGATGTTGATGGAATTTAGATGAGTTTGGTCTGGTCGCAATGAAATCATGTTCAAGTCCTCAGGAAATCACTTGGCATTGGATTTAATGTGACATTTGTGTGTGTGTGTGTGTGTTGTGTGTCGTTTGGCGTATGCGCAGGAATCCAGCTCTAGCCTTTTGTGAATGTGTGCTCATTCAGTTGTGTGTAATGATTGTGAGTTCCCATGCATTCACATGGTAATATAGGCACAAAAACGGGACCCCTGGTCCAGAGATAGAGCTTCAAAGAGACATAGCAAGTTCAGCTTTATTTCTCAAGCGCTCAGCCTTGCAAGTACACACGGCTTATGATTTTGAATTTGTGTGTTTGTGTGTGGTTGCCAGGCGGATGGGTGTGTTTTATATACTACAGGTAGGCAAAACCAAAGTTTTATGATTAACATCATTACAGTCACTATATATTATCATTCATTCATGCATTCATTTTCTATAAACACTTTAAAGTCACGGGGAAGCTGGTGCCTACCTGGAAACTCTGGGCACAAGGGCAAGAACAACCCTAGACAGGGCGCAAATCCATTATAGGGTGCACACACACACACACACACACAATTACACTTACGGGCAATTTAGAGACACCATTCATTCATTTATTTATTTATTAATTCATTTTCTATACGCACTTAATCCTAGTTTTAGGGTCGGGAAAGCCAGTGCCTACTCGGCAGCTATGGGCGCGAAGGCAGGTATGTACAACCCTAGACAGGGCACCAATCCATCATAGGGTTCACACACACACACTCAATCACACACACATTTACACACTAACAGGCAATTTAGAGACACCAGTTAACCTATCATGCATGTCTTTGGAATGTGGAAGGAAACTGGAGTACCTCACCGGGGTCTGGAATCAACCCACCAGGGTTTTGAACCCGGGACCTTCTAGTTGTGAGGCCACAGCACTATCCACTGCACCATTGTGCCTCCAAACTAAATTATCATTGTTATATGTATTGAAAATAGGGACAACTGTCCTATCAATCAGTTTAATCACTTTATACAGCAGGTCATCGTCTGTCTTGGGCATTGCTCTGACTGTCTTTACATCATAATCTTTCTATATGCCTTATTTATATGAGGCTTTATAAAGAGTTGGTAGACAGGATGATTTAAATATATATTTCCAGTGCCCCCTGTTCTCTTCTGTGAGACCCATGCTCTGTTTACAGGGTCAGTGTTTCGACCAGGGTAGCCTCTGTGCTGCCCACCTTCAGCTGTGTGGGGGCTTTAGAGGAGACTGTCAGGACCAGCATGATATAAAGAGATCAGACACAGTAGCAACATAAATTATTTTGCAGGGACAAAAGCCTTTTGTAGCGCTGTATATGGGTAACCCATTCAACCATTCGCAAGGTAGTTACTGTTCGAGCACACATTCTTTTAGGTCATACGGACCTGTTGATCACTCCCGCTTATCACATGTACTCTTTAATGACTTATTTCATACTACACTCTTGTCACCTCACAGATAGAATGCCCTGGGTTCGATCCCCAGGTGAGGTTTCCAGAGGCATTTCTGTGTGAAGTTTTTATTTTCTTCTAGTGTCGCGGGTACTTTATCTGGGTGTTCCAGTTTCCCACCACAGTTCAAAAGCATGTATGCTGGGTTAACTTGAGATACCAAATTCCTTTTGACTGGTGTAAGATAAAAAATAACCTTCTAATTGATGTAACATTTCTCCTTTCATAATTAGCCATTGTAGCTGAAATGACGTTACATAATAGATAATACATTTACAGTTAACACTTAATTATTAGAATATTGTTCAGTGCTGCAGAGGGTAGGTAGTGTTGCTGCGCCATTGCTCTACACCCACCGCCAGGTACATCCTAAATGGCATCTCTTCCAACCTAGTATAATATCCGGCAGATTGTCGCATACTACTTGATGCATACTAGGTATGCAAAAATACTACAATGTGCCATATACTAGATTTTCATATACTATCAACTAGTATGATTTCAGACGCAGTCTATGTCAAGATTTGGCTGTTCTAAATCTCCACTGGATGTAAATTTTCATGTGTTTTCATGTCGCTCTGGGAGGAACTGTTATCCCATTCAAAGCGTATTCTTTTCTTATGATATTGTAGACTCCAGATACACCATGACCTTGACAAGGATACCACAGCCAAATTTAATATGGTTAAAATTGCCTAATTTGAGTGTGTAGGCAGTTGCAATTTGTATGGGAGTTTTCTTATGACTCACTGGTTGATTTCTCAGCTGTTATTTAATCTTAGTTATTGTTTAAGCAAACTTGTTGGCTGACTACATTTATTACCGTTATTGAGTCATGACTGGGAGTGAACCTCCAGTCTACGTTTGCATTCTCATAGAGAATCATTTTAAAACTGTGACAATATTCAAATCAAACTAATGCAGATAATAATAATACGTAGAATTTTTGACCGTTCGAAGGTATGGATGTGATGATGTGCATTGTAGATGCTAAACTTTCTGGTCCTAGGTCCGAAATCACTATGGTTGTGAGGTTTGGAAGATAAAACATTACAGTTTAAATACACCAAGCTTGAAACATAGGATTTCCGATTATATTTTTTTATCTATGAAGACACTATTGATTTGTACGTCTAGGATTAAGAGTCATAAATGGCATAGAATGGTCTATATACAGTAATCTATATACAGTAATAAATATACATCAATGTAAAGTAGTTCCTATCTGTAGGCAAATCTCTGCAGCTTAGAATTCTAACTGGATAGTGTGTTAAAAAGTGCTCATTGAATCCACAGGTGGTGGTGCAATGGTTGACAAGAGATTTGGATGCTCCGTCAGTGTGTTAATGTATTCCATAGAGCAGATGTGTGCAGCCATCGGATGAATAATTTTATCGTTTGTAGCACATGCTTATTGTATGAACAACTAGGCTTCAGGATGTAATGGGTGTCATTCCCTCCAGTGTAGCTAGTGTGGGTTAATGTATGGAAGAGCAAGTACAGCTATACACTGTTATTCCTTATCTCTGAAATAGACTGTGTACTGTGCTGTAGTCTGCATTACTAAAGAATTTCTGATTCAGTTAGGATTCATTGACTCTGAACCCAAGTCTCCTGCTGCCTGATTAAAAGCATCAAAGGGCTAGTTTGACAGTGGATACTGTTTTAGCTCTTTATAATTTCACAAAGGACTAGTTTTGTATTTGGAGCTCACTGATGTGGCACTGCTGTGTTGGCCCCACCATACTCACTGTTTTATCCAGTCTAAGCTAATAGGCGAGAGAATCAGTAGCGGTTTAGAAAGTAGTTTTTAAAAATACATTTATATATAGTATTTAACAGTATAACCTCTCTATGCCTAATTAACAATAGTGGTTACTATGGGTGACTATAATTAGTACTGTTACTAATACATCTACTAGATTTACTACTAATAATACTACTGCTACCGAAATACTACAGGAATTACTTTATTGGTTGATTTATTAGCGTCATCTTCGACATCAGTAGTCATATTGACGCCAGGAACAATGTTATATTCATACACGAGTCAGTGACAATTTAGCACCTCCAATTCACCTAGCATGCATGTCTTTGGATTGTGGGATGAAATCAAAGTAAGCCTACGCGAACACGGGGAGAACATGCAAACTCCACACACATTGCTCTGACTGTCTTTACATCATAATCTTTCTATACGCCTTATTTATATGAGGCTTTATATAGAGTTGGTAGACAGGATGATTTATGATATATTTCCAGGGCCCACGTACTGTTGACGTGTTCTCTTCTGTGAGACCCATGCTCTGTTTACAGGGTCAGTGTTTCGACCAGGGTAGCCTCTGTGCTGCCAACCTTCAGCTCTGTGGGGGCTTTAGAGGAGACTGTCAGGACCAGCATTGGTTGATCAACAATAGTGGTTACTATAGGTGACTATAATTAGTACTGTTACTAATACATCTACTAGATTTACTACTAATAATACTACTGCTACCGAAATACTACAGGAATTACTTTATTGGTTGATTTATTAGCGTCATCTTCGACATCAGTAGTCATATTGACGCCAGGAACAATGTTATATTCATACACGAGTCAGTGACAATTTAGCACCTCCAATTCACCTAGCATGCATGTCTTTGGATTGTGGGAGGAAATCAAAGTAAGCCTACAAGAACTTCTTGTTCTTGAAAAATTCCAGGCCGCCACATCCAGGGATAGAACCGGGGTCTTCTTGCTGTACGGCCACTGAACTATCCATTGCTTCACCGTGCCACCAACAAGAATTACTACTATTGTTGTTACTACTATTGCTACTACTACTACAATTACTACTAATACTACTACTTATATAGTGGTATAAAAAAGTATTTTTCAGGTTTTTTCCTTTATAAATCATTGGTTGTTGGGATCAGCAATTTCAGTTAAATATCTCGTATAGCAGACGAACACAGTGATATTTGAGAATTGAAATAAAGTTTATAGGATTTACAGAAAGTGTGCAATAAATAATCTAACAAAATTAGGGGAATACATTTTGGGCACCGTTACATTGGTCACTTTATTGATTTGAATACATTTAAATCTAATTATTGAAAGACAAAATTAGTTTTATTAGCTCATTGACCCTTGACCTGCATACATGGGTGAATACAATCATGAGAAATGGGGTGGCCAGTTGCAGTTTTTCTCCACTTTGCATCTTCTCTGAAGTGTGGCAACATGGGAGCCTCAAAACAACTCTCGAATGACCTGAAAACTAAAATTATTCCACATCTTTTTTATACTACTGTATTACAGCTATTAAGAATGATTGAGCTTGGTCTAGAATGCCCTAATGGAAAGATATGAACATTTTAAACCTCAGATTGTTGGGGATGGTGTTATATTTTATTTATACAGCGCTTTTTACAATGGAACACTGTCTCAAAGCAGCTTTATAGAAGTTATATACAACATATAAATATGAAATTGATACGGTTTTCCCCAATGAGCAAGCAGGATGGTGACAGTGACGAGGAATAACTCCCTGAGATGATAAGAATAAGAAACCTTGAGAGGAACCAGACTCAGAAGGGAATCCCATACTCATTTGTGTTAACAGATTAACAACCTGAATAGAGCCTGTGATGGAGTGTGTAGAATTTAGCATCGGGGTATGTCAGGCAGGTATTAGGGGCGAGGTTGGCTCAGAAATCTCTCAGTGGTAGTGTGGGTACGATTAAACCTACCTAAACCATTTAATAGAAAGGTGGCATATAAGAGGTTACATTGTGTGGTAATGTGACGTTTATTTGTCTGTTTGTTTAGAGATGACTGTATTGTCAGCCCAGCCTAAAACTCTCGAACCAACCCCGGCGTCTACAGCCACCACTGAGGATCCTGAACAAAGGATGCTAGAGAAAAGGTCAAAAGTCATAGAGGAACTCCTGCAGACTGAGAGAGATTACATTAAAGACATGAACATGTGTAAGACAGAAATCATCCAACCTCTACAGAAAAAACAGGTATGTATATGTAGAGCACTATTCAGTGCGGTTTTGTTTAGGACAGTGTAGAATCTGTTATTATTTTCCATATAGGTGCATACTGTTTGTATTCAAAGGGTTAAATTCGATTTGTATTTATTCACAAATCATTAGATTTGTGTGTATTCTTGTGTTTAAGCCTTTGTTATTGAATTAATATAATGCCTTAATATTTAGCTCCAGAATGTAGACTTTGATGGCCTCTTTGGCAACATCGACTCTGTAATTGATCTCTCTGAGCGTCTTCAAATAGCACTGCAGGCTACTGATTCTATTGGTAAGAGATTAATCTTACAGACACAGTTTTGATGCAGATATCTTAATCTTAATCTGAACTAACTGAACTGATGAATATATATTTTTATTCCAGGAAAAGTGTTTCTGGAATTCAAATCAGAACTAGAAGCGGTGTACAAAGTTTACTGCCAAAATCATGATGATGCCATCGCCTTGTTAGAGTCCTATGAGAAAGATGAAAGAATTCAGAAACAGGTGTTGGAGTGTCTGGAGAACCTCAGGTTGGTCAGAGTAAAGACTTTATCTGGGATTGACATGGTAGCGCAAATTCACTGTGTGGTGGTTATAGAACTGCCAAAGACCATGCTAGATACTGGAGTTTCTACCAGACGATTTTGTTAAATATAAAGAGTCAGTGATTGTGTGAAATGATACTGTGTATATTTGGTAGTGCTCATGGGTGAAATATAGGCTTATGCCTCAAAGTAAATGCATATTTGAGCACATTTTGTACAATATAAATACCGGAAGTTGTTTGTTTAACTACAAATCTGCAAATATAAAGTGGCACCTGATGACAGTGTGAAATCGGATGTTATCAACTAGTTCTTGTATTTTAACAATACTCAAGTTTATGCAATACTTGCCCTTTGATTTGCACTTTGCTTTATTTTTAATTTGACATAATGTAGTAAGTTTGTCATTCTTCTAGATAAAATATATATCTTAGTCTTTGTTAAATTAATGTTATTGCGATGTAAGTAAAAAAGTAATTCATGGTAATTTAGTAGTAATTTTTTCATTGGTATATTTGGCTGTTAATGCAGCTGATAGGGAATTGCTATATCTGGGCGTTTCTTGTTTCAGGGCTTGTCTCTGTTGCTGTGCACTATAGGACTAGTTGTGAGCCATGTAAAACTGTAGTACCAGTGGAATTTGGCGTTTAATATTTTTACTCAGTAGGGAGCTGTGTGGGGTAGTAGTGTGTAGCTGCCTCTCTAAAGTAGGTCTCTGATGCCACATGCTGCCTTGGCGACTAAAAGTTTATTGAACTACCTAAAAGGAATTTCTCTATTGTATATGTGATGGTTGTTTTTTTTTCCTGCAGGAACGTCAAATCACTAAATCTCAGATACTTGATGAAAATCTATTAAGTAATATTAAATAATATCTAATGCTTTTGAATAATTAGTCTAGAACTTATAGAGTGTCTCATTTGCAAACCGATAATCAGGCCCCGTAACCCGACATAATCTGTTATGTCCTGTCTCTCTCTCTTTTTTTTTTTTACCTTCCCCTGGACAGAGCTATATACCATGGGTGGTAAGTCTAAACAAGCTTCTGCATGTGACCTGCCTGACCGCGTGTGTAATGTTTATTAACCCTCATAACCAGTTTGTTTATGTGTGTGCAGCCAAAGGGATTGTGTACGAAGAGTGCTTTTTCTGTTTATTATATTACTCTGTTGTTATGTCTATGTGTCTTTAGGGCTACATTTTGACATTTTATGCGTTTTTATAGTTTCAACTTGCGCACATAGCATGAAGGAATGTCAGAATTAAAACCCTCCTGGTGAGAATTTGGCTTACATTCGTATGTTTTTAATTGTTTGTATAATTGCAGCTGACATTTGCTGTATGCCGATCTGACCTTACACATTGAGACTGCCTCTTGGCAAATTCCAATCCCTTGAGAAACTATGGAAAAACAACTTGTACACAATTCCTCAAAAAGTTAAAAGCCTTGTCTTATTACTCCATAACATTTGTTTTCCAATCATTGAACAGAAAATTCAGAATCTCGGAATTCTTCATTCTACCAATCTGATATGTTTTAGTGATTCACATATTTTTAGTAGCTTTCCTTGACTAGTCATGACCCAGTAAATTCATTCATTCATTATTAATCAGGCAACTAGTTAAAGCACATAATCTGATGAAATCCAAAAGCATTTTGCACAGAAAGGTCACCTTTTCTAACTAATTGGGTTGTGCGCAACATTGGTTTTAGCTTTTATATTTATTTAGAGATTATCCTACTGCTTTCCTGTCAAAATATCTTATTCGGATTTGTAATGTATATTAGATTGGCGTTTGAAAAATTCCCCATTATAAAAGTATTATAAAAACAATAGGAATTCTGCAGAAGCTCATAAAACTATTGTTTTTATTTATTTTGCACAGGGGTAAGACAAACTACATAAATCTGGGTTCATTCCTGATAAAACCTGTGCAGAGGGTGATGCGTTATCCCTTGCTGCTTATGGAGCTTTTAAATGCTACACCCGAGTCACACCATGACAGGAAGCAGCTTGCCGATGCCATGTCATGTGTTAAAGAAATCAATGTCAACATCAATGAGTACAAAAGAAGAAAAGACCTGGGTATGTCTGTTTGTACCACAACCTGGAGATTTGTACTTCCTGATTCATACACAAGGGAATAACAGGATTACAAAACCATATAGTTGTTATTCAGTGTTAATGCCAGGCTGCCCATTACTGTTTATAGTGCTAAAGTACCGCAAAGGAGATGAGGACAGACTCATTGACAAGATCTCCAAACTAAGCATGCACTCCATCATTAAGAAGTCAAACAGAGTGAGCAGTCACCTCAAGCACCTGACTGGAATTGCACCACAGGTATATCTCCACTACGCATCCTATATTGGCAGACCATTTTGTTTTTTTTACCAATTTTTCTGATTTTACCTCAGATCAAAGATGAAGCTTTTGATGAGGCAGAGAAGCGTTTCAGACTCCAGGAGAGATTAATCAAATCCTTTATCAGGGATATCTCTCTTTATCTGCAACACATAAGGGTGAGTATCTTCAGTGGCAGATTCAACCAGATTAACTCTTTTTTTATTAAACAAGCAAGCAGATTCACGTCTATCTTTGCTTGTTCGAACATATAACACTGGACACCATTTTTCTAAAGTGTGTCACTGTCGATTACTAGGAGTCAGCCTCTGTGAAGGTGCTTTCAGCCATCAGCTTCTGTGACATCTACACAGAGCAACATCAGAAGCTGGACCCTGAGCACTTCCAGAGAGCCCATCGGCACATCAGCAACAAGCACTTCACTGAATTTGTGAGTCGGAGCCATTAACCTTGACATTTAATCACTTTACATAATTGCACATTTGTTATCAGTTTTGTGAAGAATTCATTCTACACCAACTGCATGGTATATTGCATCTTTAAATTATACATTTATGAATTAAACTTAACGACAACAACTAATAATAATAACAAGATTTAATTAATATTCTTAATAATGAATGCTTTTTTATAGTTTTATTGTGCTTTACTGAATCTGAATGTGCCTGTCTTCCTGAGTAGAAGGAGAGGACTGAGGCTCTGGTCATCTCTCCCCTCACCCAGCTGCTTTCTATGTTTGCTGGTCCACATAAACTGATCCAGAAGCGCTTTGACAAGCTGCTTGACTATGATAATTGTAAGGAACGTGCCGAGAGGTTGAAAGACAAACGGGTGCAGGAAGAGCTGCAGACGGGGAGAAACAACTACGAGGCCCTGAATGCCCAGCTGCTGGATGAGCTACCCAAATTTCATCGTGCTACTGAGGAGCTCTTTATGAACTGTGTACAGGGCTTTGCACAAGTGCAGAGAGACTTCATGTTTTATATTCTGGAGGAGCTGATTCCACTCGTGCAGGTGAGGATAGAATAAGCAGACATATAATAATGAGAAGTATAGCCTTGTTGTATGGTTCGGAGACAGTGGCACTGACTAAGAGATAGGAAGCAGAGCTTAAGATGTTGAGGTTCTCATTAGGATTGACCAGGATGGACAGGATTAGGAATGAGAACATCAGAGGGACAGC
>JAOUQV010000046.1:7667779-7684074 GCA_028565295.1 Aspidoras spilotus
AGTCACACAATGAAGATTTGGGAGAGAGTTGTTGAAGCTAGGCTTAGACAACCAGTGACTGTTTGTAAGCAGCAGTATGATTTTATGCCAAGAAAGAGCACCACAGATTTGCTTTGAGAATGCTGATGGAGAAGTATAGAGAAGGTCAGAAATTTAGAGAAAGCTTATGATAGGGTGCCGAGGGAGGAACTGTGGTGTTGTATGAGGAATTCTGGAGAGGCTGAAAATTATGTTATGTTGGTGCAGGACATGTATTAGAATCACATGACAGTAGTGAGATGTGCTGTAAGAGTGACAGATATCTTCAGGGTAAAGGTAAGACTGCATTAAGGATCAGCTCTGAGCCCCTTCTTGTTTGGTCTGATGATGGACAGACTAACAGATGAGGTCATGTTTACAGATGACATCGTTATCTGTAGTGAGAGCAGGGAGAAGCTCGAAGAGAACTTGGAGAGGTGGAGGTATGCTCTGGAAAGGAGGGCAATAAAAGTCAACACTTGTAAGACCAAATACATGTGTGTGAAGGTAGAGGAAGGAAGGTAGAACTGTCAGACTACAGGGAGAAGTGGTCATAAAGGTGCAGGAATTTGGATAATTAGGATCAACTGACCAGCCATTTTGTATGATTTGGAGACAGTGGCAATGACTAAGCGACAGGAAGCAGAGCTGATGGTTTGGAGATATACAGAGGTGGGACAGTGGATATATTGGTAGGAGGATTTTAAGGATGGAAGAGGAGAGGAAGACCAAAGAGAAGATATATGGATGTGGTCAATGTAGACATGCAGGTAGTGGGTGTGAAAGCAGAAGATGCAGAGGACAGAGTGAGGTGGAAAAGATTGACTTGCTCTGGCAACCCCTGATAAAAGAGAGAGGCCAAAAGAAGAAGAAGAAGAAATGTGTGGATAGATTTTCACAAGGGAATGCAGCCAGTATTTTCACAGATTCTTTTTTATTTTTATTTTTTTCAAATAACCTATTTGTATTTGTTCTATTGTATTACAGTATAATATAATACTAAAATAAAATAAACTATTGTTTGAAACATTTTCTTTTCGTATTTCAGTTTTTCCCTGCCACCAGAGGACGCCACAGCTAGTCACTAGCATTGCCGAGCTGGCATATGTTTTAAGCCTGATGCCGTTCCTGATGCAAGTGTAATGCTTTTGGCCTTAGGACCGGAAAATTTATCATCTCCAATTCACCTAGCATGCATGTCTTCGACTGTGGGGGAAACCGTACCTGTACCGGGAGGAAACCCAAGCATACACAGGGAGAACATGCAACATATTCATTATTATCTATATGAATTATACTACCTGCTATAGTCATACAGTAAGGCTTTCCGATTTCAATCCAGATATTAAAATTGCAAGGCTGCAAATAAGTGAGTGAAACTGAGATGTGGCTATAACTGTCCTTGGCCTTGTGAGTGCCACCCACAGAGTCTATTAAAAACGAATCCAGTAGCCCATATGATCTTACTGAACTTAAACAGACATTGGTTTATTCCTTGTTTCCTAAGCATATTTAGTTAGTAATTACAATCACAGGTTTACTTTTTAATAGGTATACTATTACTAATTGTAGATTAACTGTCCACCAACAGAGTAGGAACAGCACTAATCTCCAAAGCTGTAAGAGATTGGGATTCTGAGCTGTCTATCCCTATTCCACTAAGCACATCTCTACAACCAATCTTATATGCGCTGACGGCATATAACATATAACATAACATTGGGACTCTTTTTGTAAAAGACTATAGCTCATCTATTTAGACTATAGCTCGTATTTATTAGTTTATTAGAAACATTCTGCCTTCGTCAGTTTCTGAGAGCAGATTTGTGGGCAGCATGGTGTCACAGTAGTTAGTGATGCCGCCTCACAGCAAGAAGGACCCGGGTTCAATCTCTGGGTGGGGTGACCTGTGAAATTTCTTTGTGGAGTTTGCATGTTCAATCCCGACTTTTCTGTTGGTTTCTCCGGGTGCTCTGTTTCCATTCCAAAGACATGCTAGGTTAATTGGTGTCTCTAAATTGGCCCTTAGTGTGTGAATGCCTGAGTGTGACCATGTGTGTATGTTCCCTGCAATAAACTGGCGCCTTGTTTAGAGTTGTTTCTATGACCTTGTGCCCAGAGTTGCCGGGTGGGTACCAGCTGTCTCGTGACCCAGTTTGGATTAAGCAGAAGAAAATAAATGAAAATATATGTCTG
This sequence comes from Aspidoras spilotus, assembly GCA_028565295.1. NCBI lineage: Eukaryota > Metazoa > Chordata > Actinopteri > Siluriformes > Callichthyidae > Aspidoras > Aspidoras spilotus. The sequence continues at coordinate 7,669,994 of JAOUQV010000046.1, forward strand.
GATTCTATGATAAAACGATTAGTTAAATAAATTACTTAAAATTAATAATAAATTAAACTTAAATTAATAAGAGTGTGTAAATCGATACAGTGTATTTTGAATCAATTAAACTGATCAGACAAATAATAAAAACATTTTGATTGAGGAAATGTGGTGTGCAGTGTTTCCTAGTTCTATGTTGTCTAACTGTATCTTTAAATGAGAATGAGCACGACTGTAGCGTTCCTTTATGCACACTTCACAAACTTGGTTTCCTTTCACTTTCTTTCTTGTTAAAGGCTGTGTTAAAGAAACCGCAGGAGACACCTCGTCAGAGAAGTAAGTCTTCATTCTTAGTATAACTAAGCTAGCAGTGATGACTTATACATACATTGGCTATCTAGTTAACTTCAGCTGGTTACTTGTTAATTACTCCCTGTTTACTAACAATGTAAATATACTGTCTGTGTAAGGTTATTTCTGCGGTGTGAAAAAACAGAGATCAACCAATGAAATAAATCGCGCTTTAAAGCTAGATTAAGAGTCAGACTATTCACGTTGACTAGTAAACTAGCGCTGTTTCAGTATAAATATCTGGTTACGCTACCCGCGTTTTTCGACCCGCGCTCGAATGTGAACTAGAGGGCTGCCTGTGTTTAGCTTCTAGTTCCGATGCTGTATCACGGAACATGCTTCGTCTGAGTCGCGCACCACAATCATTTAGTGTTAAAGGTCAAACTACTTTATGTATCCTCATAATCTGTGGGAAATGTCCTGGAGAACGAGCATGCTCACAGAAATAAGGAAATCACGATTAGAACATACACTCACCGGCCACTTTATTAGGTACAGCCTTGATAGTAAAAGGTGGGACGCCCTTTTTGCCTTAAGATTAAGAACTGTCTATAATTCCTAGTAGCATACTTTTAAAAGAAATGGTATTCTGCATTACAAGTGGTCATTAGGAGTGCTTAAAAAACTCCATTCAGACACCATTTTGTAGATCATCTGTAGATCATCATCATGGCGAGACTTGTGAGATCAATGGTTTTAATAAAAAAATAAAAGTTTAAAAGTTTGAATTTGCTCATAGGAATGAATATGAGTTTTTATAACTGCAGTAACTCGTCAAAGTCAAATTACAAACAGATTGCACTCATTCATTTTCTATACTCACGTAACCCGGCAGCTTTATGAGCGAGGGCATGAACAACCCTAGACAATCTATCATAGGACGCACACACACAATCACACACTAACGGACAATTTAGAGATACCAATTAGTCTATCATCATGTATTTGGAATGCGGGAAGAAACCGAATTACTCAGAGAAAACCCGCATGAACACGGGGAAAACATGCAAACTCCACACAAAAATTTCCTGAACCCGGGTTCATGTTGCTGTGAGGCCACAGCACTATCCACTGTGCCACAATGTCACCCAGATTGCACTCATGCTTCTCTTTTTTCACTCTCATATTCACTCCATTTCTGTTAGGGACAGGTACAGTGGGTGATGTCATCTCCACTCGAGGTTAGAGTGATTTAGCCATTCAGTTTATTTTGGTGTAAAATCCTTATACTTTAACCTAGAAACACCATTTACATTTTAAATGGTAGGCAGAGTTGGGCTTTCTGATTATCAGAATTTGATATTTGATTTTGAGTTATGAACAAATGTTTGGCATCAGGCAGTAGAAAAAGCTCCATAAAGTCTCATGGCCATGAGAAATAATGTTTCTAAGTCCTCTTCAGTGAAGTGATAAGTTAAAGCTTTTCCACGTTTCCAAACTGTGCTTTTCTACAAACAGTTGCATATTAAAAGAAGTGAGTCACAGTTAAGATTTTGGAGTTGCTCGCTCTCTAACACACAAACACACACACACACAAACACAAACTGTGTACACAAGCATGCCCACACAGCCAATATCTTATCAGTAAACTTGGTTTCAAGCACACACACAGTTCTTTCAAGAACTTACACTTAGTTTAAGTTACTGTTTCCATTCTATAATCTCAAACCACCTTGCTCATTTTTCTCTGATCTTTCATATTAACAAGGAATTTTCATCAACACACTTACTGGATATTTTCTCTTGAGAAGGTTCTGTGTAAAAATCTCAGTCGATCTCTGAAATACCCAGACCAGCCTGGCTGGCACCAACAAGCATGCTATGATCAAAGTCTTCCACATTCTGATGCTCTGTTTGCACATCAACAAATTGTTTTGAAAATCTTTACATACCTAAGTGCATTTAGTTGCGGCCCTGGGATTGATTAATTACATATTTGAGTTAAAAAACAATTTAAGTGGTGTAACTAATAAAGTGGCTGGTAATTGAATATCAGTTAATTTAAATATTTTGGGATAATATAGAAAGAAATGTTTTATTATTGTTTTTGAAAGACTCATAGAACTTGAAATTATGGAATTCCAGAAGATGGCAGCAATACAACAAAAATAGATGTAGACCTAGAAATACATTTTAAATCGACACGGAATTCTAACAGCTCAGTTAAATAGAAACGTTTTATTACATTATGTTATCTGCCCCGTATGTTGTCAGACTCATAGAAAAAAGATCAGCAAATAGCCTATAAACACATAGAGACACACCACGGTATGGTACCATTAACAATATGCTATAAACCTTTAATTCACACAACATTTTGGACATAATTACAGGGTTTCCTCAGTGTTATAGCTACATAATGGCTGAAGAAACTCTACATGCTGAAACCGAAGACTGTGATGAGGAAGTGCAATGCTGTTCTGGAGACCAAACAGATGCAAAGCCTGATCGTAAAGCAAGATTTCTGCTCTTTGGAAGGCAAGTCAGATTTTCAGTCACACATGGTTTGTAAAGATTAGTATGTGCTGTAAGTCACTGACAGGAAACAGGTTAGAGGACTTCAGTATATCTTTTTTTCTATACCGTATAAGATGTGTAATATTATGAAATCTCAGCTTTTCCCTGCTACCAGGGGTTGCCTGGCACATGTTTTTTTACGCCGGATGCCCTTCCTGACGCAACCCTCACCCATTTGGGCTTAGGACTGGAAAATTTATGAAATATTAGGTTGTAATTTGCCTGTAATCATACTGAACAGTATATATTATTATTATTAAATATCTGTTTTATGTCATAAACTGACTCTTTGATGAAGAGCACATCTGAGTTACATTCTTAGCTCCTCCAAAAGGTGGCACAAGAGGCATACTGTAGGTATTAAATTCATCACTTACTGTAAGCAACGCTGCGATCGAATTTTTTCGAATGTGTTTCTCCGCTACGTACTAACATTCTACTATAAATACGAGCGAAAAATAAAAACCTTTCACATGAACTTTTTTTAACTTGCAGGTATTCAGAAAACATTTCAGTGTTTTACTGACAAACCTAATTGCATTTTATATACGACATTTCTAATTGATGCCAGCAACACACACAAGTGTAGTTAAAACTGAGGTAAAAATAAAACTGAATAGGTTATACAACATTGTTCATAAACATATCTTTATTTTGCTAAATGCTGAAAAGAATTTGCCAAAAGTATTTGCTAACCCATCCAGATTATCGGAATCAGGAGTTTAAATCACTTTCATGGCCACAGATGTATGAATGCTTCAGCATAACAAGATATTTGGACAAGTCCATGCTCCCAACATTGTGGGAACAGTTTGAAGCTGGCCTCTTCCTCTTCTTACATGACTGTGCACCAGTGCACAAAGCAAGGTCCATAAAGACATAGATGACAGAGTCTGGTGTATATGAACTTGACTGGCCTGCACAGAAGCCTGACCTTAACCCGAGTGAAGATCTTTGCGATGATTTAGGTCAAAAATGTCCATAAACACACTCCTAAACATTGTGGACAGCCTTCACAGAAGATTTGAAGCTGTTCTAGCTGCAAAGGATGGTAGCTCATATGTGAGTCAAGGCAGGTGAGCGAATACTTTTAGAAATATAGTGTATCTGGGCCAGAAGTCATCTGGATATATGGAAAGATATTTCAAACATGCTTAACGGTCCGATGAGGCCATGTTTTAGCTTGTTTGTAGTAAACTGGATGTCAGATTCTCTATTGTGCTTGATAATCTGAGAATGTACTGAGAATAGTACTGAGAATATATGGTGGATCATGAAGAGGAGAACCACCAGACAGTAGTGACCACAGACTGGTTATGTTCTGTATACAGCTAGAATGAACAAAAATACACTTACAAAAGGGACTGTTTACAGAAGCAAGAATTTCGCCACAGTCACGTGAGCTAAGGAGTGCCGGCTGTATGAGATTTGCGCACTGATTCGTTTGCTATTCCTTGTTGATTCTGTTGATTCCTTTGTTCAGTTTGGTGCGCGGCATTATGGGTAGTTATATGGGTATTTATATGAAACATATGGGCACTTACTTCCATCCTGCCTGGTTCCTGTCTGGAGTCCCAGCGTTACAACACTAAACACAGTTATTTGTTCATTTGTCAGTTAAAAAGTTTTAATATTAACAAATTACAGTTTTTATTATTAGATAGTGTTCAAATGTTTTTGAAAATGGGGTTTGTATATTGCATTTTCTTAAACATGTGGCTTGTGGGTCATACTATAGATTCTTGTATTTTAAATCCTATATACATACTTAAATTCCAGTATTCTATATGTATAGTGTTCTGTATGTAAAAAGTTCAACTGATTGTTACAGATAAGGAACAATACACTGCCAAAATACTGGAATTGATCATAAGAGTATATTAACTAGCCTGTAGTCTCATATATGCTTTGTGTGACAGTCAGCAGAGGGTCAGCAATGCCCTGCATGACCTCAGCAGCATGGTTAAATAGAGCTATAGAAAGCTCTGGGGGCTGGTGTGGCTGCTGACTCAGGTAGTGCACTGTTCCTAGCCAGCACAGTCATTACTCAACTGGTATATTGATTATAGAATCATGTCAGGATTCAGGCTCCAACTATGTGCCAATGAAAGAATTTAATACAGAGAAGGTCATATTTGAGTAAAGCTTCGATGCAGAATAGTGGAGTACTAAATGCCTTTAAACTCAAGTAATTATGGAAGTATTATAACATACTAAGATCTGAGATATTTATTAGTGGATGTTGAAATAAACATGATTCCTCAGGTATTTGTAAAAGCCCCAAAGACTTTAAAATGGATAAACATATTTGACAGGAATATGTAGTGCTAGATTTTGTAGTTTTTTTGTAATCTGACGATACAAAATAATACTTGGGTATAAAATAAACATCTTGGACTGGCAGGGGCTCTCAGAAGTAACATTCGGAAGAGGATCACCAATCCCCCTAATAGTGGATTGATATAAGAAATGACTTTAAAATGTTTTAATATGGCTCCCACCCAGATGATGTCTCTTTCAGGGAAAACCTTGTACTTTCCAACATTACAATGCCAAGCCGCATTCTGCATCAATTACAGCACCATGGTAGAAGAAGGGTCCAGGTACTGAACTGGCCTGCCAGCAGTCCAGACAGAAAACATTTGGAATATAGAAATAGAAGATATGACAAAAACGTTCTAAGACAATTGAGCAACTAGAATCCTACATTAGACAAGAATGGGTTTATATTTATATTCCTCAACTTGAGCAATGTGTCTCCTCAGTTCGCAGACGTTTACAGACTGTTGTAAAGAGAAAAGGGGATGTCTCACAGTGGTAAACCTGGCCTTGTTCCTACTTTTTTGAGATGTGATGTTGTTACCTAATTTTCCTCTTTAAATGATACATTTTCTTAGTTTAAACATTTGATATGTAATCTATTTTCTATTCTAAATAAAATATGGAATTTCTACATTCATTCTACATTCTTCTAAGTTCCACATCAATGCATTCCATTTTTATTTACAATTTGTACTTTGTCCCAACTTTTTTGGATCGGGTTTATATTTGTGCTATTGATTAACATTTGATTGATACTGTATTAGGCTGAGTGTTGCTGATGCATTGTTTGAAATTTTGTTTTAATAGCAAGAAGCTCAAAGATGTACAGTTGCAGGAAAAGGAATCATCTTGTGAGCCCCGCTACAGGATTGTTTCACTAGAATGGCAATATAAGATGAACCACCAGCGAGTAGGAAAATGTATCATCATTAATAATAAGAACTTTCATTCTGACACAGGTAGACCTTTTTTATATTTGACAATAATGCGGCTTATAAAGATTCAATTATACAGTGTGTCTATAACTAATAATAATTAGCCTTATTCAGTAGTATAAAATTAATTTTCTTAAACTTGGGCGTATAAAATTAAAACTTGTGTTTTAAAGAGAAAAATTGTTTGCACTTTATTCTTATACAGTAGGATTTTTGTATGAAATTAACTGAGACTCAAAAGCAGTATGAATGTTTGTAGGTCAGCTATGCACAGTAAAAACTAACAGCCATTTCATTGTGTGTGTGTTTAAGGGATGAATGTACGCCATGGCACAGATCGAGATGCAGGAGAACTGTTTAAATGCTTTAAAAAACTAGGTTTTGATGTTCTCATCTTCAATGACATGACCTGTCAAAAAATATATGGCATACTGAAAAATGGTGAGTTAATCAGTCCGGAAGAAACTGCTCTTTAAGTTGATATTATAATGCTAAATATATCTGTACATGCTTCATACGCTTATCAATCCCTTTCTGTTGCAAAATAGATTTTTTGTTTTATTCATAATTTATATTACTGCTTTTGCAAAGTACTAAACAATTTAGTTTTCCCTTTTTATCCTTTCTCTGTGTTTGTGTGTTTGCATTAGTGTCGCAAGAGGATCACACTGACAGCTCCTGCTTTGTCTGCATCTTGCTTAGCCATGGAGAGGAGGGTATGATTTATGGAACAGACAACACCATGCCCATTAAGAACATAACTTCCCTCTTCAGAGGAGACAAATGCAAGAGCCTTGTGGGCAAACCCAAGCTTTTCTTCATCCAGGTATGGGGCTAGAAGCAAGAGATTCATAAAATGAAACACCAATCAGCCTTAGCCTTAACACTGCCTCCTTTAATTATAGTTCTTGTCCATCTTTTTCTCAACATAATTGATTAGCCCACAAGACCACCACTGAGCAGGTATTGTTTGAGTGGTGGATAATTATCAGCATTGCAGTGGATCATACAAGTACTGCTGAATAAAACCGATGTCACTGATAATCCATCAATGAAAAACATATCTAGCGAATAGTTTGTCCCAGTGACCACTGATTATGGACTGCAGGATGGCTTACACAAGCTCCGCAAAACAGATGAGTTAATCCAAGTTCACACTATGCGATTTTAACCGTGATTTTCCACTCGCAGTCACAAGTTATTGAGGAAAGCCAAGTATCTCAGTTCGCTCTGAGATTAGTAGTAGTGTGAACATCTCAAGGATGATCGTTACATGTATGAAAGGCCAACCCCGGAAAACCTATGGAACTGATATTGCGGTACTTTCCCATAGTTTCCCATCGATGCTGTTCTGCTCTCCCCTCCCCCTACATTACAATCTTCTATCTTTCAAGCAACCTCACTACAGAGAATGTAGCCTGCTTCTGCCTCCACTATGTTAGGTCACAATGTGCTCCTCCTTTGCAAAATCCACCATCTTCTGTCCTTCTAGGTTCCTGTCCTTAACACCAAACTTGCCCATAACCTCCTCATCTCCTTTGTTTCCATTACCAACATGCTCATTTGAATTTTTACCAATCGCCACTCTTCCTCCCAGGGAATGCTGTTAGTCCAGCTCTCTCCAGAAACGCTCTTTCTCTTTTAATACGCAGCCAACTTGTGTTACATAGCCACTGACGGCATTCAACATTACACCTTCAATTTCTAGCTTCAAGCTCATTACCCTTTTTGAAACTTATTTCAACAACACTCTGAGTAGTCCTCCCTCAAGACCACCCTGACTCCATTTCCATTTTATAATATAATAGTACTCCACCGGTACTCTGTTTGCTACCAGTACCGATGGTGGATGTTGTTAACCCAGGCTGTGAGCTGGGATCATTGATTTCGCAAATATTTTATGCCGGAAGGCCATCCTGACGCAACCCTCACTATTTATACAGGCTTGGGACGGCACTAGAAATACATTGGCTGGTGTCTGAATTTAAATACACAAAAAAGGAGGTGTTTCAAATAGCAGACAGTGACTGTGAATAAGGTTTACAATTTTCGACAGCACTGCTATGTCTGATCCAGCACATCACAGAAAGACTCTACCACCACACCATGCCTAAATAGTACCTGCTCTGTGGTGGTCTTGTGGGGATCCTGATGGTTGAAGGGCCGTAAAATATGCCGAAAACAGTTGGACAGCCACCTGTATCTGTAGAGCTGTAAAATGTAACGAATGGTGATTGGAGCTAGTAAAATGGGAAAGGAGATACAAGGAGGCTGATTGGTGCACAGTATAGAGATATATAAAAATAATGATTAGCCTGTATTTTCATGTGCAAGGCTAAATTTTTCTCTCTATTAATGAGTTATTCTCACAGGCCTGTCGAGGTTCTGAGTTTGATGAAGGTATACAGACTGACTCAGAAACAACTCATGACTCTTTAGAGACAGATGCAAACCCCAGGCATAAAATCCCAGTGGAGGCAGACTTCTTGTTCGCATACTCCACTGTTCCAGGTAACAATCTCATTTGCATTATATAGTTCTCTATTAAGTGACTTTTTCTAAAACAATCGCAGAAAGTGAACACTTGGCGTCATGGATGATTATTTTCCTAAAGTTTTTACTCTCTTAAACCCGTGATTGTCTCATTTCATTTCACTGAATATACATGAAACAATTTCCAGTTCAGACAAAAATACAACTTGTCTATTACTGTCAGTATTTGTTTCTATACGAATTAAGTAAATAGCAGCCATGTTCACAGTTATGAGTGTCGACGTTATGTCGGTCTGGAGCATTCAGGTGTGTTTTTAAGATTAGAGACTTGATTGCTGCCCATCAATCTGGGAATGATCATAAGACTATTTCCTAATAATACAATTAAATGGTCATTTACAAAAAAAAAACGTATTTCTCAATATCTTCAGCTAGTACTGTATTTTAAATGTTTATGATCATTACAGAACAATTAGAAAAAGATGGAACAAAATTGTAGCTTGTTAAGAGTTTCAAGGCAGTTTAGTTTTTAGTGTACTTTGTTTTTTATATATGGCATCTTCATTTTGACTTTATAATAATTACATAATGCCATGGTGGAATCTGTTGTGGTGGTGTTCATATAACCAAGCTGTTCCAGGCTGTACTGAACTAATTTTAAGACTTTATGTAACAGTATTACCAGAGAATTTAAAGAGGGACTCTTTTTTTTCCCCGCTATGCTTTTAACATGAATGCAATGCATTTGCATAAGACGCTGAGTGACACAGTGGTGCCTTTTTCATTCAGGTTACTACTCATGGAGGAATCCAGGCCGGGGATCTTGGTTTGTTCAAGCTCTTTGTGATGTCCTCAATGAGTCTGGCAAGCAGCTAGAAATCTTACAGATCCTCACACGCGTGAACTACATGGTGGCAACTAATTTTGAGTCCTGGTCTGAAGACCCACGCTACAGTGAGAAGAAGCAGATACCCTGTGTTGTTTCTATGCTGACTAAAGAGCTTTATTTTAGATGATATATCTATTACCTCAAAGATTCTTAATGGTTTTTCATTTTATTTTTTAATGTCCAAGTCTGTTTAGGTTAGATTGCACAATCAGTGTCAAGGCTGGACCGATATACCGGCCACACATGGTCTGAATTTTCAAACTGGGTTTGTACTACTGTCATTAGTGTGGTAGGTTAAACATGTGGGGGACGTCTGAAAGACGTGTCTGACTAAGTATAAAAGTATATGAATTACTTAAAGAAATAAAAAGAAAATTGTATACATGGCCTTCCCCTGTTTTTGCATTTATTATAATACATGTAAGCATTTTGTGTCGTCTTTTTTTTATTATCTATATTTAGCAAAATTCAATCAAACTGATATACACTGAACAGTCACTTGATTAGGAACATCAGTTTTTCAATAGTTACAGCATGTACACTTCAGAGAAAAGACTACACAAGGTGGCTAAAATCCTACAAAGACAAATCAATCCATGTCTGCAGCAGTAGCTTTGCTAGTTGTTGGCCATTTTGTGACCTTCAGCTGGCTTCTTGTTGATGGTTCCTCCACTCATGGTACACCTGAAATACTAAGGCCTGGGAACAGCCCACAACCTTTGCTGAAACACTGGCAACACACCTCCGGACACCATCTTTTTGTATGTAGTAAAAGTCAGTCCTTTTCTCCCTAGCTGGTAACTGCTGCCTTCTGCTATGGAGTGAACAGGTGAACCTTATACAAGAGGTGATCCTGATGTAACCATTGTGACACATTATTAGGCATAATATGCCACCTAATCCTGTGATTGTACATTGTTTAATTAATTCAACATTTATGTCTCTGCCCTCTCAGGGTTTTTCCCATCAGAGAGTAGGTGCAGACCTGGAGGCATCACAGAGCAGCAGTGGCTTCCAGTTTGTCCCCATGTTGTCATGGCCAGGACAGACAGCTGGATAAAGTGCATCTGTAAACGTGCCTACACAAAAGCTGTAGAGCGGCGTCATGGTGTCTGAGCCAACGAAACACACAAGACCCCCATATGAGCTTGAGAAGACTCCGATACGCTGGAACTGCCTCCCAGATAAATGTGTGAGCTCATGATGAACCCCATTGTGCCAAGCTGTGTAGGCACCATTAAAGTATTCCACACACCAGGACTCAATTCCACGGCCTAGCCAGCACTGCTCCTCACGACCTTTCCTGAGGATGCTGGGATAGGTAAGTCCCAATTCCCAGTAGGTTTTACCACTGACCTGCACCTCCCAGTAATGTCGCCCTTCGTCGAAACCCTCCTGGCTTATCACATTCAGAGTGGTGTCAAAGCGGGAAGGGTTTTCAGGAACTTCCTGCCAGGTGTCTGTGTATGTAACTGAGTCTCTTGCTGGGGAAATGATGAGTTTTGGATGAGCGGTATCAGGGTTAAAAACCACCTCTTGGGCATCTGAGACAGAACAACAAGAAATCAAAGCAACATGACATTGCCCTATAACCTACAATCGAGCACTTGGTATCATTCAAGATAGAAGACTTTAATATTTATTGATTGATGGGAGACTTACAACTTTGGAAAAGTTTCTTAGTAACAGGAACCTGCGAGCGGATGAACAGCAGTAAATTAATCGTTAAACTTAGCAACTGCTCGCTCTTAAACTTGTCAATATGGATACACTCTGGGTCTGTCATCTTCAAAGTCTCCATTATCCTGCAATGATACACAGGTTAAGCAGAAATTTCTCAACTGTATTTAAATTTCTTACTCTGCAGTTGTTCTCTGTAATGTTTTTTCAGGTAACAAACCATTGCGTTCATACCTTCTATCTGTTTCTGATATCTGCATGAGAAAAAACAGACAATGAGTTTGACCCACTGTAGAAATCATAAGGTTACATGCTAAAGAAGAAATGCTTGAGTAAATCCATTTTCAGCAGCACCTGCTCTATGTTGTGCGATTCGTCCTCGTCCAGTTGTTTGACGCTCTCAAAAAGCTGCTGTTCCAGCTCATGTATTAGCTTATAGCACCTTTCTATGTTCTCCTCGGTGGTTCTCTCCATAGCCTCCTGCTCCATGTCTAGCTGGCACATGGTGATTTGCAGGTCCTCATCCAGCACTCGCTTCATGTCATCATACTTTTTTTTTATTTTTTCTTTCAGTTCTGCTGTCTTTGCCTGAGATAAAGCACACCCATATAATAAATTTGCTCAGAAAAGACTCTATTTATAAAAAAAAAAAAAGAAATGGTAAATTTACAACGTACAGTGAACTGCTCTTGGTTTGTGGACAGTTTTTTCATTCGAAAAGCAAGAATATCCCGTTGCCTTTTCAAGTGTTCCTGCTGTTTGACTCCAGTGTCCTTAAAGTAAATATTTGAAGATGCTGTATGTCATTCATCTAAATATCTTTTCATTCAGAATGAAATATTTCAAATTAATATGCAGCTTAGTATGTCATTTACCTGACACTGAGTCTTCATAGCTACTATAAATCCTTAGCTCCACAATATTTACAGGAAATGATCTTCACGCTTCCGTTCTCTTACCCTACCAGCACAGGATGTTCCTGCACAAGCCCCCAGACTCATTCTTTTATATTCCATTGGCAGGAAGTGAAGGCGGGGATTGGATCGGATTTTAGTGATTGTTATGACACCCACTGTCCTTGTACCCTGGGAATATATATCTGCTCGTATAGTAGTTATAGATCAAGCCACTCTGAACATTGGTTAATTGTTCTACATTTACGTATCATTGTTCAAACTGCTCTGTTTATGTTGAATATTTATGCCTTTCATATACAGTAACGTGCAGGCAATGTGAGAACTGATTCTATTTGTATTTGCAAATGCATGCGTTTGTATGTGTGTGTGTGTGTGTGTGTGTGCACATTTTATTTGTTCGTGCTTGAGTAACTGCTGTTGTCAGTCATAGTGCACTTTGTTTTCCGAAAATAGTATATGTCCCTGACCGCCATGGCTTGTGGCTGTTGCACACAAGTATAAATATAATGTGTGCACGAAGGCAAGATGAGAAGCAAGAATGGAGAAGCAACCTGATGTGCAGCATTGTAATTCAGGGAGGCAAGTGCTGAATGACCTGATTTGTGCCACTAGGGTTATGGACACTGGGTAATTATTATTTGTCTGGATTTTAGGTCAGTGGTTTGTTGAAGGCCAAATAAGTATCTGGTAACACAGGTGTTTCCCTTACTGAATTGTTGCCTACTGGGTTACACTCAAATCAAGGAAGTACAGCCCTGTATAAATGTGTGTAAATATCTTGAGCAGACAATATAAAGACTTAAATTACACCATACCTGATACCTTAGTGCAGGTTCACCATCTCACCCAACCACTTTTTCTGTGTGGAGTAGATCTTCACAAGAGCGAGGAGGATTGGTATCAGGTAAATCAGCAGTTTTCACATTTTTCTGGGGACTGAAAGGAAATCAGTCAGGAATCAAAGTCAGGAATCATGCAGAACATTCTGTGACTTATCTTGTTTTTCAGCCAGACACACACACACACACACACATTGTTCTGTGAAGTGTGATATGGCATTTGGTAAGTATAAAATGTTGTATAGACTGGTGAATGTTGTGCTGTTTATTCATCTCCATTTTTAGGTCAAATGTTGAGTAAAATAACATACAATTCATTCTTTCCTTTCATTTTCTATATCTGCTTAATCCCAGTTTAGGGTCATGGGGATGCCGGTGGGCACGAGGGCAGGAACAACCCTAGACAGGGCGCCAATCTATCATATGGTGTACATACACAATCAAACACACATTCACACACTAACGGGCAATTTAGAAACACCAATTAACCAATCATGCATGTCTTTGGTATGCGGGAGTAAATCGGGGGGAAAACTTGCAAACTCCACACAGAAATTTCCCGAACCGCCCCACATGGGGCTTGAACCTAGGATCTCCTTGCTGTGAGGCCACAGCACTATCCATAAAATTATTATCATGGTAAATGTTGCTTAAATCATGTCTTGCAATGGAGGTAGAGAAAATGAGGAGTGCGCAGGTTATCTGTACAAAGTCACCCCAAGCAGTCTGTTTAAATTACAGGAGAGTAATTGGCAGAGTTGTTTAAAAAGTAGCCATTACTGTAAAAATGTTAATCTCCAGTTTATTATACACTGTATCAGTAATCTCTCTGCTTTTATCTGATAACATTTCAGAAATGATAGAAGTGGAGGTATTTTGTTCTTCTGAATGAACCTAAAAATACATGGCATTGGAAATATTGTAAAAGTGAAGATGAAAAAGAGCGAACCACTTGGAGCTATTGATTTGTCTCAGTATCTTCAGCATTGTTATCACAATCTTTCTGAGACTCAGTAAAAAGTCAACACACACAGTAAGAGGCATAGGGCAGTCGTAGGCTTGTGGTTATGGAACCGGCCTTGCGACCGGAAGGTTCCTGGTTCGATTCCAAGTAGCGACAAGTCATGGCTGAAGTGCCCTTGAGCAAGGCACCTAA
>JAOUQV010000046.1:7718097-7729091 GCA_028565295.1 Aspidoras spilotus
ATAAATACACAACAGTACAAACAATAAATACACAACAGTACGAATAATAAATACGAACAATACAGAACAATAAATACACAACAATACAAACAATAAATACACAGTAGTACAACCAACAAATACACAACAATACAAACAATAAATACACAACAGTACAAACAATAAATACACAACAGTACGAATAATAAATACGAACAATACAGAACAATAAATACACAACAATACAAACAATAAATACACAGTAGTACAACCAACAAATACACAACAATACAAACAATAAATACACAACAGTACAAACAATAAATACACAACAGTACGAATAATAAATACGAACAATACAGAACAATAAATACGAACAATACAGAACAATAAATACACAACAGTACAAAACAATAAATACACAACAGTACGAACAATAAATACACAACAGTACGAAAAATACAGAACAATAAATACACAACAGTACGAACAATAAATACGAACAATACAGAACAATAAATACACAACAGTACGAACAATAAATACACAACAGTACGAACAATAAATACGAGACAATGCAAAACAGTAGTAAGTTCAGGGGAAACGTTGGGGGGAAGACTCTGTAATATCCAGGTGAAATTTATAAAAGTGGCAGAACACTTCCTCGCCTGAGGAAAGAAACTGTTGCAGAGTCTGGATGTAAGGGCTCGAATGCTTCTATACCTTTTCCTAGAGGCAGAGGGTTGAAGAGTGTGTGATGGGTGTGTGTAATCACCCACAATGCTGAGTGCTTTGCGGATGCAGCATGTGGTGTAAATGTCCATGATGGAGGGAAGAGACACTCCGATGATCTTCTGAGTTGTCTTCACTATCCGCTGAAGAGACTTACGAACTGACACAGTGCAGTTTCCAAACCAGATAGTGATGGCGCTGCTCAGGATGCTCTCAATAAATTTGTTAATGTCCTGCAATTCCTTAGCGCCAGCAATTTTGAGATCTATTGTCCTAAAAAAATGGACAGGTTGTGTTAAAGTGTCTCGAAGTCATTTCCAGTGTACAATATATAAATTAACTTTATGACGTCATCCATTAAATGACAGAATTGATTCATGATGTTTAGAGGTATAAATAAGGTAGAATAAAATTTGAGCTTTTATTACCGCCTCCGACAAGCTCTTACATTTAAACTCTGTGATAAAGCCATGAATGTTTGTAATACGGTCAAGCGGCTTTCTAGTGCCAGTGCAGAGTGCTGCCTGAAATGTAAGTTAAGTGACTTTAAACCTGGCATGCTTGTTGGTGCCAGACAGGCTGGTCTGAGTATTTCAGAACCTGCTGATCTGCTGGGATTTTTACACACAACCATCTATAAGGTTTACAGAGTATGGTCAAAAAAAAGAAATTATCCACTGAGAGCCAGTTGTACAGATGAAAATGCCATGTTGATGTAAGAGGTCAGAGGAGAATGGGCAGACTGGTTTAAGATGATTGAAACAGTAACTCAATCAAACGTTACAACTAAGTAATGCAGAATGCAATATCTGTTGAAAGTTAACCATGAATAAATAAAGGCAGTTTTCATGGCAAAATGGGGTCCAACCTTTTAGTAGCAAGGTGTTCCTAATAAATTGTCTAGTAAGTGTAATTCAAAATCATATGTTAAAAGTGGGACATTTTATAATTTCTTGTAAAATGTTCGAACGTTTTTAATTTGGTGGCATCATTCATTTATTCATTTATTTAATTCTAGTTTTAGGGTCACAGGAAGCCGGTGCCCACCCGAGGGCAGGACCAACCCTAGACAATCCATCATAGGCCGCACACACACTTATCGGCATGCATGTTTTTGGAATGCGGGAGAAAACCGGAGTATCCGGAGATTACCTGCGCGAACACAGGGACAACATGCTAACTCAACACATAAATTTGTCCAGTTGCCCCACCTCGGGCTCGAACCTGGGATATCCTTGCTGTGAGGCCACAGCACTATCCACTGTGTTGGTGGCAGCAATCAAGTTGGGACAGATAGACAAAAGCCTGAAAATGTAGGTGGTACTAATAAACAGATAGGAGAGCAGTCTGAAAAGGCAGTAGTTCAGGGTGGCAGAGAGTCTTTCCGAACAAAGATGGGCAGATGTTAATCAGTTAGGGTAAAATTTCACTTCATTTGAAAAGGTTTTTTTCTTCAGCAAAACTTGCAATAGCTCACCAAGAATACAAGGCAAAAATTTCAAGAATCTTATGAAATCTCTGTGTGCAAAGACTGAGGCTGACAGCAAAGAAGGAACCATATGTCAACTAGATTCAGAAGCACTGCCACCTACTCTGGTAAATGGAAAACTGATTTATGGTCATAATAATCACAATGTGAATTTCTTTTTGGAAACAACAGACACCATATCCTGCAGACTAATGAAAAGAAGGACAATTCAGCTTGTCAACAGTGTACAGTCCAACAAACCTGCAGTTCTAACGGTATGCATTAGTGCCATGGCATGGGCAGTTTGGAAATTCAGTCTGGAAATTAATTATAAATGATAAATATATAGGTTTTATTACAAAATGCATGTTTCAGCAAGTCAATGCTAAAGCACATACTCCACTCGACATCAATTATAACAGCGTGACTCTATATAAAAGTCCAGATGCTGAACGGGCCAGACTGTAGTCTAGATCTTTCATCAATCAAAAACATTTCATTCATTATGAAACAAAACATCTTACATCATATTATAATAGGACAACATTCCTCTCACTCAGCTTCATCAAGTGCTCCCAGTTTCCCAGACTGTATACCTCAGGCTAGCTCTGTTCCGACATTTTGCTGCCATAAAGTTCAAAATGAGCTAATAATTTTCATAAAATAGTTGAATCTGATGTGTGTTCTGTGTTCTATTGTGAATACAGATGCAGATCGTCTCATTCTGTTTTTATTTACATTTTACTCTATACGGTGGCGCCGTGGGTAGCACTTACACCTCATAGCAAGAATGAACCGGGTTTGAAATTTCTGTGTGGAGTTTGTTTGTTCTCTCCATGTTCGTCCTGGTTTTCTCCGGGTTCTTGGGTTTCTCGGGTTTCTGAAGACATGCATATTAGGTTAATTGGTGTCTTTAAAGAGGCCCTTAGTGTGTGACTGCCTGAGTGTGTGCATGTGTGCCCTACGTTTTGGTGGCGCCCTGTCCATGCACCCAAAGTTTCTGCTTGGTTACTAGCTGGTCCGCGACCTCGTGTTGATTCAGCGGAAAATAATTAATGGATGCAAATCATCCGGACCATTTATTAAATTAGGATTGAGTATGCACTGACACCCCCCTTCAGTTCTTAGCTGTCTGAAAGCATTATTTATTCATTTATTCACAGTGATAAGAAATGATTGTAGTTGGAAACGAAAGAAAATGGATAAATAATCAAATGAGTGGGAGAAGTCTTTTGGAGCAGTGAAGGAGAAAATCGAAATCATGCTTTTTATTCTGCAAACGTTTTGTTTATGGTTGTGTAATTTAACGGTGTAAACTTTGAGGTAATGAGAGAACGTGGAAATTAAAGAGGGTTTTATATATCAGGAATATAATGAACTGTCTCTGTGCATTGCTGCATTCATCTGTACCCTTGACTCTGAATAGTCTCCCATTCCTACACAATGATGCTGCCACCACTTTGCTTCGCTGTAGAATTGGTGTCCGATTTCCTCCAGACATGATGCTCGGCATTCAAGCCAAGGAGTTCAATAATACCAGGGAATTTGTTTCTCATGACATACTTTATTAAGGTTGTTATTCTTGTTTGTTGGTCATGGAAACTGTCAAGAGGATGGATATAGGTATAAGGCAGAAAGTGAATATAAGACAGATCTTCTAAAGTACTGGAAGCAGAAGATGCAATGATCCATTTGAATCTTAATCATTGTTCTTTCTTTACCAGTAGTGGTTTCACAGATCACATTTCTGTAGCAGCAAACAACATCCAAGGTCTCCATGAATTATTCCCTATTGTTTTTAATAATAGCGTGTCTGTGGAGTTTACATGTTCTCCCCGTGTTCGTGTGGGTTTTCTTACTGGGTACTTCGGTTTCTTGCCACATTCCAAACACATGCATGATGGGTTCATTGGTGTCTCTAAATTGTCTTTCAGTGTGTCAGTGTGTTTGTACTGTGTGTGCCCTATGATGAATTGACATCCTGTCTAGGGTTGTTCCTGCCCTCACGCTCAGAGTTGCCAGGTGGACACCAGCTTCCCTGTGACCGTAAAACTAGGATTACACGGGTATGGCAAATGAATAAATAAATCATATGTGCATGTATACTGTATGTGTTTTAATGCCATGAACGGGTGTATCTCAGTGTTTCCAGTAGCCATATGTAGTATTCATTAAAATGAGTAACAAAACAGAGTAAGCTGCAGTGAGAGTAAGGAATTATATTCGTAAAAAGGATGGAATTTCAGGTTCCGTACTCCCTGTTACTGCAGACTCCTCTGTGCCTAACTGTCACATTCAATCCTTTTCTCTTCTGAAAACGGAAGCTGTTAAAATGATAAAGTACTATTGGCTTTTGATGTATTCTCCATGCCAGTGCCAGTTCTGAGTTACAGCACAGTGCCAAAAGTCATTCCTGAACAATATTCTGATTTAGTCCCTGTTTTATCACAGCAGTAAAAGACTTCCTGGCCAGCGTGAAAGTAAGAGTGACAAAGAGCCTATAGGTTTTAAACACGAATGTCACGTTAAATGTTTCTCGGTCATTAATTTCTTACTCGGAAATAACACCTGGAGTTCCATATGTTACAGTTCATTAGTCAGACTCTAAAGCACTTCTCAGTTTTATTCACATCCTACCGTAGAGCATACAGTAAATCCAGACACCAAGACTGATAACGATACAGTGGATCTATTTAACATCACAGATCAGTCATGTAATACAGTATGTGCACAGTCAGTGAGAAAGACCCGGGCACAAATATATCTTCATTATAATATGTAATCTATCAAATAGTGTGGTAAGATGAGATTTTCTGGCACAACGTTTATGGTTTATATGTGAGTTTGGGTCATATGTGGGTCCCAGACTAACACTACTGGGGCCCAGTGTTGGAATGCAGATGTGAGTGAGACATTATCCATGGCTGTACTGCCAGCTTAATCTGCTTGCGCCCCTGCTATAAGGAGCTGCAATTATGATCTTATCTACAGTAACAGCTTCCCGCTGCTGGAAAAACATCTCCCGTCGGGCTGTTAAGGTTCCATACACAAAGTAAGTGGCTTGCTGCAAGCTCTTTTTATAGCCGGAGTAGTGAGGTTTTATCTTGGGAAAGTACTAGGGCATGGTAGAAATTATAGTTAACTGAACGAGGCATTGTGAAGTTTGCAGGCCTGCACCCTGTCTGTACAAAAGCACCTTAATTATTTCGTTCTGTCTCACCGTGCTGTAATGTGTTTCCCTCCATGTTGAAATTTCGGGTTTTAATATGCTTTTTAATATCCTTCCTTAAGATTACAAGTCGGCAATATTTTTAAAATACATGAAGAAAATTTCAGTAAAACCAGTGGCACAGTGTCTGCGTCTGATAAAAGTAGATAAACTAAGCATGTCTAAATCGTTTTCAGCTTCACACAGATGAGCTTTATCAGGCTAGTGATGGCAGGGGTTAAGCTGTGTCTTTTGACCCGTTCATACTGTAGATGGAATGCTTTTGTAGTGTCTCTTTTAATGAAGCAAAATACAGAGCAGTTTATCCCATTCTTCTTTGCAGTACCTCTCAAGCTCCATCAGGTTTGATGGGGAGAATTCAGGCAACAGCCATCTTCGGATCTCTCTAAGGGGTTTTCAATCGAGTTCAAGTCTGGGCTCTGGCTGTCCCAAAGCCACTCTTTTGATATCTTGGCTGTGTGTTTAAGGGTGTTGTCCTGTTGGAAGGTGAAACTTCACCCCAGGGTGAGGTACAGAGTGCTCGGGAACAGGTTTCTTACTGGATGTCTCTGTAAATTACTGCGTTCATTTTTCCTCAACCCTCATAAGTCGCACAGAGCATGTTACTGCTACTATTTTGCTTTGCTGTAGTGATTGTGCCAACTTTCATCCAGACATGATACTTGGCATTCAGGGCAAAGCGTTCAGTATTTGTTCAATCAATTTGTATCAGAGAATTATATTTCTCATGTTTCTCGTGGTTGTCTTGTGTCTTACACTTTTGTCTGGCCACTCTACTATGCAGGTCTGATACGTCAATTGCCGCAGAAATAGTTGTCATTCTGGAAGGCTCTCCTTCCTCCACAGAACAATGCTGATGCTCTGTCAGAGTGACCCTTGGGTTCTTGGTCATCTCCATGACTAAGGCCCTGATCACTCAGATTTGAAGAGTGCCAACACTTTAAAGTATCATGGCGGTTCCAAACGTCTTCTGTTTACGGTTGATGGAGGCCACTGTGCTCAATGGGACTGTCAATGCTTCAGAAATGTTTCTGTACCTTTCCTCAGATCTGTGCCACTATACAACCCTGTCTTGGAGGTCTATCGACAGTTATTGGGCTTTCTTTCTCTGCATTTAACCCATCCAGGGCTGATTGTGGAATATATACAGTGGTATAATACATATATTGTACACTATATGCGGCTAGTACTGATATTGTACACTATGTGTGTGGCTAGTACTGATATTATAGGATAAATGTGTCTAGTACTGATATTGTACACTATGTGTGTGGCAAGTACTGATATTGTACAGTATATGCGGCTAGTACTGATATTGTACACTATGTTTGTAGCTAGTACTGATATTATAGAATAAATGTGGCTAGTACTGATATTGTACACTATGTTTGTAGCTAGTACTGATATTATAGAGTATATGCAGCTAGTACTGATATTGTACACTATTTGTGGCTAGGACTGATATTATAGAGTTTATGTGGCTAGTACTGATATTGTACACTATGTGTGTGGCTAGTGCTGATATTGTACAGTATATGTGGCTAGTACTGATATTGTAGAGTATATGTGGCTAGTACTGATATTATAGAGTATATGTGGCTAGTACTGATATTGTACACTATGTGTGTGGCTAGTACTGATATTGTACACTATGTGTGTGGCTAGTACTGATATTGTAATTTATGTGTGTGGCTATTACTGATATTATACAGTATATGTGACTATACTGATATTCTACACTATATGTGGCTAGTCTTGATATTGTACACTATGTGTGTGGCTAGTACTGATATTGTACATTATATGTGGCTAATACTGATATTGTACACTATGTGTGTGGCTAGTACTGATATTGTACATGTGGCTATGTGTTTAAGTGGTGCGTAAAGCGCGTTCCCATAGCTGTGATTTGTGTCGTAAAAGGGAAAGATATTTGAGGATTGGTAGCATGTAGGATTGGATGATAAGAACAATGACGTCATTGTGCTGTTTATCTTAGCGAGTGGTCCAGTTGCTCTGACTAGGACTGAAAGAAGGAGAGAGATGGAGCGAGGCGCGTTTGGAGCCACGGCGTGGCGGCGCGCCACCGAGGAGCCGAAGTTCGGATAACTTACATTTGAAAAGCAAGTTTCCTAGCTGAGCCTTGACACACCATGGGGGACGGGTTACCGTCTACGAACTATACAAATGATACCAAACGTGGGCGAGTGGATCTTAACGGTCCGGACAGCGGTTTCTCCGAGTGGGTCGTAGCTATGGGGATGGTCATGTCTCTGATTGTGATCGTCACTGTGGTGGGGAATATACTCGTCATTGTGGCTATAGCGCGAAATCAAAGGCTGCAGACGCTGACCAACGTATTTATCGTGTCTCTAGCTAGCGCTGATCTGATCATGGGCTTGTTGGTGGTGCCGTTTGGCGCAGCGCTGGAGCTCCGTGGCGCGTGGCTTTACGGCTCCTACTTCTGCGAGGTGTGGATCTCTGTGGATGTCCTCTGCGTCACGGCCAGCATCGAGACCCTCTGCGTGATCGCTATAGACAGGTACATTGCTATCACCTGGCCGTTTCGTTACCAAAGCCTTTTAACCAAGTCCAGAGCCAAAGGGGTGGTGTGCGGCGTGTGGGCTGTGTCGGCTCTGGTTTCCTTTCCGCCTATCCTGCTGCACTGGTCGCGGGACAGGAACGAGACGGAGTGTTACGAAGACCCGGAGTGCTGCGACTTCATCACTAACCAAGCTTACGCTGTCGCCTCTTCTATCATATCCTTCTATATTCCTCTGCTGGTCATGGTGTTCGTCTACGCCCGCGTGTACCGGGAAGCCAAGAAACAGCTGCGAAAAATAGACAAGTGCGAAGGGAGGTTTTATAACAATCACGGCGTCCCGGCGTGCAAGCTGAACCGAAAGCGCCCGTCCGGGGTTGTGGCCATAAAGGAGCAGAAGGCGCTTAAGACACTCGGCATCATCATGGGGACTTTCACTCTTTGTTGGCTACCTTTTTTTCTGGTCAACGTTGTGCGAGGTTTCTGCGCGGAGGCTGTGGACAAGGAGCTCTTCGTCTTTTTTAACTGGCTCGGTTACGCCAACTCTGCCTTCAACCCGCTGATCTACTGCCGCAGTCCAGACTTCAGGAGAGCTTTCCGCAGGCTAATCATGCCCTGCTGGCCCAGTCTCGCTGATCACGGGCTCACGGTGAGCTCGTGCGAGCTGTCACGTTGCGCAGTTGAGAGCCGCGCGCTCGCCCCCTGGACCGACTGCAGCGGCACCCGGGAGAGTAACTGCAGCCTGGAGCGCAGCAGCAGAGTGTCTCACACCGAGTCTCAGCTCTAAACGCTCAATACACCTTGATTTTCCACGTCGATATTCCCTCTAAAATATAACATTTACGAGTAAAAACATTATATGTCATTTGCAGTCGTTAGCCGATGCATTACATCAAGACAAACTGAATGTGATAAAACATTTCATCAAAAACATATTTGCCAAAACCAATGGAACTCTTACAGAAATCATCCGGGTACTCATTTTTTTTTACAATATCCACACAGTATGATCATTTATATAATGCTAAAATATGATAGAAATGAACACTTTTCCAGAATCTATAATGAATTTCTGTAAATCTGTATAGTACCTGGGCACAAAGAAACATTATAACAGCTCATTCTTAATGCATGGGTTATTAGGCAGGAAACAGAAACATGGAAGATGTGTCATATTTTGTGGTCAGCCGTATCTAAATGGATAGGGTAGAGAGCTGGGGACCAAAAGATTCAACAATCCACACACTAGGCATGTCATGGCTAAAGTGCCGTTGAGCAAGGCATCCAACCCACAACTGTTCCCCGTGTGTCTCAACGCGGGCAGCACACTGCTCCGGGTGTTCACCTCTAGATGGGGTATATGCAGACAAAGAATTTTCCTACACGGATCAGTCAAAGTAACCAAAATCAAATAAAGTTATACTTGTATTGACGGTTCAAAAGTAAAAAAAAAAATCTATAAATTCCCTAAATCTTGTTAAAATATCAGTCTAAGGCACAAATACACACCACCAGATGGTTTATCCACTGGTGTGAGAAGTTTTAGAATATAAACAGGAAATGAAGAGCCAAGAGATGTTCTAACATTTACCCTAAATACATGACCAGGAGAAAAGACATTTGCATTTATTTTGAGCACTGACATAGAATGAACATTTTCGAGCCATTTTTATCGACCCATCATTGAAGTGTGTGACCTTTGACCTTACAGCATGTACAAATTGTACAAAAGGAAATTGTTTATATTAAACAGCCATAACAAACTGTATTTATTCAGTACCGTGTACAGCTGAGGAAGAGTTTTCAGCTATAGTGAGTATATGAAAGGAACTGTGATTCAATGCTTTGTGTTTGCACATTATATTCCATTCAATGTGAGCTGCTTCTTTTTTTTTTAATTAAATATAATATTTAATAATTATGATATTTGCTTAATATGCTCAGTTCTTTATATACTGAGTTACCAATATGTCTGGTCCATATATAGATTAGTCAATATATTTAAGCACCTGATGTAATGGATAAGGTGGTCACATTTATAAGAGTGCAATAAATGATCCAGTCCTGAATGAACTTTATCATTTGTTATTTCAGCGAATCACATAGAGGCTTCAGAGTTTTTAAAAATTGTCTGCATTAACTTTATAGATGTTCGATTTCTGACCTTCCTGAAAATCAGGAAACCCAGGAAAATTATTTAATTTTCAGCATTCAAAAATAAACAGTGTGTTGGCTTCCAGCAAAACTATCCGGCCTTTAAAGTGCCATCAACTACTGCACATCTAAAGCACTCGATGCATTCTTAAATGCACAAGCTACAGTATTTTCTCAATCCTCATCACCACAAGCAAATCATACAAATGTTTGTATACTGATGAATGGCATAACCAATAATTAAATATAATTAATTTATTATTAACTGCTTCAGATTCTGTTCTTTCCTAACAGGAAAGGAACCCTGTGTGGTCTTTTATAATTGTGCATGAGGCAGTCATGTGCTAGAGCAAGTTTAATTAATTTGAATAGAAATTGTATGGCTGGAGTAAACCGCTATAGTATACATTGGAGACAGTTGTAGGCATACAGTTAAGGAACTGGCCTTGCGACCAGAATGTCCCCAGTTCAATTCCCAGTACTGCCATGTTGGATATGGCTGAAGTGACCTTGGGAAAGGCACCTAATCCCCGATTACTACCCGGGCACTGTGGAGGCTGCTCAGCAGTCTGGCACGCGTGTTCACTTCACATGTGTATATATATACAGGGGTTAGACAATGAAACTGAAACACCTAGTTTTAGACCACAGTAATTTATTAATATAGTGTAGGGCCTCCTTTTGCGGCAAATACAGCGTCAATTCGTCTTGGCAATGACACATACAAGTCTTGCACAGTGGTCAGAGGGATTCTTCTTGCAGGATAGTGGCCAGGTCACTACGTGATGCTGGTGGAGGAAAACTGACTTGCTGACTTTCCTGACTTGCTCCTCCAAAACACCCCAAAGTGGCTCTTGATACATCACAAAGACTTGCTGTCTTGGTCACAG
>JAOUQV010000046.1:7816155-7828250 GCA_028565295.1 Aspidoras spilotus
TAAAATACTAGTCTTTACAGGAATCAAGGCTTGAGGAGCAAAACATACAGTAATGCTGAACCAAAAGCCCATTGGCATGCACACTGTAGGCTTTTAGAGCCATACACAGGGGGCGAGATGACAAAAGTAGTATGGTTACTTCACTGCCTCTCACTGACAGAGAGTCAGTGATGATTTATACAGAGTTAAAGCTGCACCAATGACAGTGCTTGTGGAGTATAAGTGGGGCACAAATATTTTGCATGTGTGGGAATACAAGGATTGTTATTGTTTAGTTGTGTTCATTCACAAATTATATTACAAAGGTTTTATTCTGAAACAGTTCACAAACAGTTTAAATATCAGAGGTTTTAGTTCTGAGACTAATGGTTATATTTAATGTTGATTCCATTCAAATCAATGATATTTCTACAGAGCTTTGTGTAGCTTTCACTTTTTATCCATAAACAGAAAGCCAGAGAGTGACAGAAATCCCCTGAGATGATAAGAGGAAGAAACTTTGAGAGGAACCAGACTTAGAAGGGTCAAAAATAAAACCAGATATAATTAATCAACAGTGTAAAATTCACACTAATACTATAAGGCAGTTCTATGTGAATCCTGGTGTACGAAAGTACCCTGAATCATCATGAAAGATGCACAGTACTCCTTAAAATGCCACTCCAACCATCCTTCCTCTCACTCTATCATCTCCTTCCCTCCCTCTCATTCTTATCACACAAAAAACAAAATACACAAGGGCTGTCTAAGAGGCAGGGCCTCTGACCACAACAACTGCAGTGTTGTTCCAACTGCAGCCGACTTGCAAGAACAAGTCATAAAATAGCCAGATTTTAACTATGCCACTGAATCATTCTTAGGTAATATAGGCCCCTAGCTTGCTTAGGAACATCCAACAATGTGACACAAGGTTATTCGATGGAAGTCAAGACATGAATATGACAATAATCGTATTCAATGATAGGATAAATGATTTACCAATCTGACTGTTGACTACCTGCAATCAGTCTCCAGAATGCACATGACTCACCCAGTTCAGAGACATGAAAGATCACTATAGTTAATATTTCAACATTCAGTATGTCTTTGTCCTGTGAGAACTGTTTTGTTATCATTGTAAGAAATCAGTGATTCAACATTAATGTCATGGTTTATTCAATTGCATAATTCAGAAGAGCATTAGCAGAACTGCTAAGGAAGCCCAAAACCGAAACTGGGGGTTGCTTTAAATACAAAAAAGACAGATTTCCATGTGGCATGTCACTGGGAATTATGAAGCATCAAGTGCTTCACAGGAACTACAATTATGAACTGAAACCTCTATGTAAAAGCCATTATTGTGGAACAAGCCAAGTCATGTTTCACTACAGTGTTTGTTGTGTTTACACTCTTTATATAGTGGCCCTGTTTGACAGACACTGTACTCGTAGCCCACTAATATTATAGGAAAATCTTAAGAAAGTACTGGCATTTGTTTTCATTTCTTATCCTCTTTTATACCAGTAGTAGTAGTAGTAGTAGTAGTAGTAGTAGAGGTAGTAGTAGTAGTAGTAGTAGTAGTAGTAGAGGTAGTAGTAGTAGTAGTAGTAGTAGTAGTAATAGTAGAAGTAGTAGTAGAAGTAGTAGAAGTAGTAGTAGTAAATGTAAATTGTGAATTCTGAACCCCAAAGACTTTGGATGACTCTCCTGATTCACATTATCAAAAAGGAAATAACTAATAATGAGTGTGTTCTGAATCCTGTAGCTCAAGATGATAAAGTAGGATGGCATTAAAACGGGTCTGGTGCTGCGACAGGTCCCCCCTGCATTCGTAGGCTTGTGGTTAAGGAACCAGCCTTGCGACCGGAAGGTCCCTGTCTGAAGTGCCCTTTGGCAAGGCGCCTAACCGCCCGTTGCTCCCCGGGCGCTGTGCTGGCTGCTCACTTCATCTGTGTGTGTATTTGTGTTTTTCACTGCACGGGTGGGTTAAATGCAGGGGACCAATTCCGCTGTGTGCAAAACATAGTAGCAAAATGTATCACTTTCACTTTTCAGTAGGTATAACAATGTCACTTAATAGCTGCAGGGGTCCTGAGATACAGGTACATTTGTGTGAACGTGTGTATGCCTTGTTCAAATCAGTTTTAAACAGTTTCATCTAATTTGTAGAATAAATTGTTAAAATACACTTAACAGTGACTGAATTAAGAAATGCTGGCAGGTAGAATATAATCAGTGATGAAGTGCTCCAGTTGGCGGTTTCTTTACATTAGACTCTCAATGATCTGAGATAGGGCATATAAGGCATTGATCTGTCCACGGTACATCAGAAGGCAACATTTACTAGCTATTAGTAAACAGACTAATAATAAACTTGAGTGACTTTAAAAAAGGACAGCCCGGGCGGTGTAATTCTAGTGTTTCAGCAACAGCCACACTTGGGCTGTTTCTGTACCACATTATCACAAGTTCCCATACTGGTAGAGCCATCCACAAACCTCCAGTCATGCAGTGGCCATCCACATGTAGTTGATCTGGGAGGTGAGTATCAAAATAGCGAGGCAGATCTGCTGCAGTGAGAAGGGTTTGACTTGTTTATGAAGGAGGTTCGAGATTCTGTTCCCTGTCATGTTCAAGCTGTGATTAATCAAAAAGCTCAACCAAAACATTATTAGCCATGTGTTCCTAATCAATCTCTAAGTGAAGTATTCCTGCTGTTCAACTTAACCATGCTGTAAAGGTCTTATAGTAGTAATATTAAGAGAGCACAACAAATATTGGACTTAAATAGAATATTTTAAAGTAACATTAGTATATTAGTCCACAATAAACCTCCTGCAAATTAAAACAACCTCTTGTACAGTAAAACCACAGATATTTACACAATCCTGGAACTATAAAACTCCAGTTTCTACTGCTGACGTAGCTTTTTATTTCCTTTTATTTAAATGACCATAACTTTCATTTTAATCAGTGTTTACTAAATGACAAAGTATGTGTCTTATTATTATTTTAATCTCAGAAATCTTGTCCTTAGCTCATTGTCTTTGACGGACAAGCAGCAAATTGTTCAGGTGTGGAAGGGCAGGCCGTGCTATGAAATCACTATTTTCCATAGATCCATTATGTTCAGCTTAATATAATTGAATAAGGGCAGGAACAACCCTAGACAGGGCGCCACTCGAAGAGCAAGCAGTATTATTTATAAAGATACATGGTAAATATTATCCATATATACTGTATATACCGCTTGTAAATATCAACAATTTTTCAAAAATTGTTATGGGGAGAGGTACGGTGGCGCAGTGGATAGTGCTGTGGCCTGACAACAAGATGATCCCAGGTTCGAGCCCCGGGTAGGGCGACCTGGGGAAATTTCAGTGTGGAGTTTGCATGTCCTCTCCGTGTTTGTGCGGGTTTTCTCCGGGTTTTCCTGCTGCATTCCAAAGACATGCATGATAGCTTAACTGGTGTATCTAAATTGCCAGTTAGTGTGTGATTGTGTGTGTGCCCTGTCTAGGGTTGTTCCTGCAATCACACCCAAAGTTGCCGGGTAGGCACAGCCTTCCCCGTAGCTCTAAATCTAGAATTAAGCGGGTATAAAAAATAATTGAGTTATGAATGAATGAATGAATTGTTTTGGCTACATTGGTTTAAATATGTTATAATGCAGTGGGTCCACCAGAGCCTCAAACACTGGCATGTGGTCATAGTAAGGGCAAACTCACCAAAACCACCCGCATCTCTTTTTTAAACATAACAACTAAAAGTCTTTACACAAACACTGCTAATTACTGTCAGAAAGACAAGAAGTCTGAACTGTGGCTTTATTAAAACCGAGTGTTTCTCACTGGTCAGTGTGAATATGTTTATACTCAACGTTGTTTTTAAACTGCGCTCCCAATTGAGCTGGTCATCTCTATACTAGTGTATTACGCAAGTCTCATTGGAGGGATCAGAACAATTCGAGACGTTCCAGTAGTTAGGATTAGACTTTTAAAACAAGCGACAGAAGCTTAACGTTTAAATGAAACAATAAACATTAGTGGTTATCAGTTATTATTTCTCAATATAATAGCATCGCTTTCTATGCAGCAATGCAGGACACAAACGCACCAAGATCTTCCTGGAAAGCGCGTTTGAACTTGGACGTGAGCAAACGTGTAAATTCCTCCTTCAAACGACTCAATTAATAAACGTTTAAAAAATAAAAGTCATCAGCAAACTGTGATGGATAGAGCGGGAAAAAAAGGAATAATGCTCGCTTTTACCTTTGTGCTTGTCCATGGTTGTAGACCCGGAGATGGACACTCCGGAGATCTCTCTGCAGCCGAGTAAAGCGATCCAAAGTTGTGTGATGAAAGCTGAAGGCGAGAGAAATTCGACAATTACACGCACACACACATACTCACACACACTCTGGCACTCTCATACAGACAGGAGAATAAACTCTCTCTCTCCCTCTCTCTCTCTCTCTCGCTCTCTCTTTCTCTCTCTCTCTCTCTCTCTCTCAGCATCAGTCACTTCTCCCTTAAAGAAAAACTCATATTATTTATTCATTTTCGATACCCACTTAATCCTAATTTTAGGGTCACGGGGTGCAAAAGCAGAAACAACCCTGCCAATCCACCATAGGGCACACACACACGCACACTAACATTACCCAACAGTAACCAGTAAAACACTAACCACTTAACCTATTATGCATGTCTTTGGAATGCGGGTGGAAACCGGAATCCCCTGAGAAAACCCACGCAATCAAGGGGAGAACATGCAAACTCCACACAGAAATTTCTCCCCGGTCGCCCCACCTGGGACCCGAACTGGGGATATTCTTGCTGTGATGCCACAGCACTATCCACTGCATAAAAGTGCCGTCTTATATTAATAATATTAATGTGTCACAAACAATGAACCAATTTACAGGGAGATCTTTCAGACTGCACCTCCTTCACTTTCACACTCATATTACTCATAGTACTCTACACATAGTGCACCTACGCTCATGTAGAAATACAAGTGAGCCTAGGGCATGTCCTTGGAATGTAGAAAGAAACTGGAGCACTCAAACAAAACCCATACAGATACAGTGAGAACATGCGCAACATACAGTAGAAGGTACTCTTCCTGCAACTTGAAACCGGGACATTGTTGTTTTGACCTGGCAAGCAGCGCTACCCACCAGGCTGCCCGATAATGCAATTATTTCTGAATATTATTATAATTCTGTGGTTGTTTAAGCACTGAACAAATACTGAAGTAGGAACACTTGGCAGTTGGCTTATGGGCAGTGAAAAAATGCCCCAAGTGACCTGTCACCTGCATAGCAGAAGGCAACAGAGGTGTGGAGGTCATGTTACAGCAACAGCTGCACTTGGGGTTTTGTGTATGATTGTATCACTGGGTGTATCAAAAGTTGAGGACCCATTACCAAACATACTGCTGCATATTAACTGCTGCAAAGGATATGGGTCAACTTGGATATAGAGTATGTTTATTCCTAACCTAAATGTATTCCCCAATTTCAGCATGCTGTATTTAATGAAAAAGTTGGACCAACCTGTTATTAGCCTGGTTTTCCTAATCCAGTGGTCATTCAGTGTGCATCTTTTGTTTTGTTTATTGGGTCCATTCTTATCTCTACTGGGGTAGATCTGTTGTTTTTGCACTGGGTATTCTGTTGTACAGCATATTTTTATCTATTGCAACTGGATGGTAGGAATATTGTTATTTAATTACTGGGGTTTATTTATTTTCCAAAGATAGATCTTTAGATACAAATGGAGAAACATGTTCCCAGACTGCATTTTCCCACAGGGTTGCCTTAACTTAATTCTGACTGAGAGACTCATGGGAGCATCCTGGTTTGAGGAAAGCATGATAGGAATGCGGTGTCTATAAGGCAGCGAGAGTGGGAGCACAGGAGCTGTGTATCAAATAATTGCTTGATTCCAAGCGTGAAGAAGTAAATCAAAGTGCAACATGGAGAAAAAATCTCTATTCAAGAGCTTCAGTGATAAATAATTAGATTGTGGTCCTTAAGCGCTGTATTCCTTGTGATCTCGAAAAAACTCTGTACATTCCTGAAATAACTGAGCTCTCAGAGGGATTAAGTGTGTTTTACTTCTTTCAGACTTCATTCAGTTTTCTTAAGCTTGTTATGAACAAAGGCCAGATGGACAACAACTCATATAAAACTCAAGATATAAAACAGGTAAATTCAGTAAAAATACGACCACAGACAAAGTCTCCTCAACGTGACTAGCAGGGATACACTCTCATCCTGTCATCATCATTTGTCAATACTGTGAGAACTGCACTTTCTTCCTCTGTGAGTCGGTGGTCACATGCTCTGAGAAGCTGACCTCGCTACAAAGTCTCATGGGGCTTCATAAGGTTTCCATCGCAGCTCCCCCATGCAACCCCAAGATATTTATCAGGAAGTAGTATTTGATGCATGGAGTTCATGGTTAAGATGCTCATGCTAAGCAAACACTGTTTTCACTTTTCCCTCTGTTATACACCGAATGATTAGTAGATGAACATACATGAACATATAATCACTGATAAAGTGCCCAAGCTGTTGGTAACATCTCAAACCAGCTCTTATAAAAGGTGTTGACCTGTCCACTGCAAAGCAGAAGGCAACATTTGCCAGCTATGGTTAAACAAAATAAGAAAAACAGTAGTTGTAGTCTTGAGGTTTGATGTCAAACAGCTGGACTTCAAGAGTAGAGGAACTATTAACCAACGTCCAGAAGCTCACACAGTGGACCACATGTTGTTGATCCAAGAAGTCAGCGTCAAATTAGATACGCCAACATATAAACCTGCTGCAACAGACATGCGTTGGCTAGTGTATAGAGAATTTTCAGAGAACCACAGCATGCTGTAATTAATTTGACAGGTGGATTAACTCATTATTCTGCAGGTGTTCCTAATCCTTTAAATATTAGTTTAATCATAGTTAGAGACATCTTAAACAGACATGGTGCTAATGGTAAAGGACACTGCCAGAAATGCAACGTTTCTATGTTCTGACGATTTCATTATCATTATGTGAGTGATGATGGCGTTGTAAGCTTCTAAAAATTACATCCTATGAAGTAATTCCTTTGTAGTATTTCAGATCAGCCTCAGTCCCAGTTGAACTTCTTCCTGTCACAGTCGATTGAATACAAATGCACCGTTGTGTTCAATGGGTAGGTTTGATTTGCTCAGAGACTGGAAACCCCCAAGTATTTTTTTGTGAGGAACATGTCATAACCCATGTGCAAATCTGGGGTCTGGAGTAAAAATGTAATGTGTGTAGAGGTAAGAGGGGTGAGCTTCTTTAGCCTTCAGTTCTGTTTGTTTTAGTGACTCACCTTACAAGATGGGTAATCCCCATATGCTGATTCAGGTTGGAAGCAGATTCCACCGTAGTGCTCTCTATGCCAGGCCCACCAACCTTGTAGCTCTGACTTTAAACATGTGTTGAAAAGTCAATCATAGAGTTATATGGGATGTAGGGGGCTGATACAGAGGCCCACTCTTATAATGGTCTGTTTTCAGGGAAGAGTCATGGGATTAGTATGGTGCCTGTTCATAAGGCATGAAAGTAATTAAACCTTGGCCCAGAAAACACTCTTATTACAGATATTACCCGATGCTGTTTTGTTTAGACTCCAGAATTGTAAAACAATTAAATAAATTGATACAGAGACAAGAATCATCAATCAAATGCTTCTGATGAATTGCTGTGGGAACGTTGATTGTGCCGCATGTATTGGAGTAGGTGCAGACACTGGCAGATTATTTCGGCTGTTGCTGGTTGGAACACAAAAAGCATTCCACAGCTGTGACTAAGAGGGCAAGGGTTACGGACTCAGCCCCATTTGAGAACTAAGCCTTTTCATTCAGGAACCTTTCCCATATAAAACACACACAGCAGGGTTATTTTGTACAGTACTTTTACACAAAGAGGTGCTGAGGGGATGCCAAGTGTGTCTAAATAAAGTGCGGTGAGTATGATCAGAGGTAATGTCTTAGTGATGATCGGAGGTGCTGTATGATTTGGTGATAAACATGAAGTAGATGAGCATAGTACAAATACATGTCATGTTGATTCAACTTTTTCTAAACCCTCAAACACTTATGTAGATGATGGTCAACTCAGACACGGCATATTGCAGTAATAATCTGCTTTCTTGAACTTTTCACACCTGTCATGTTATTGAAAAGTTTCCAAAATAGGAACACTTGTTCAAACTTCTCACTGCTGACCTCCAGGGTTCTCAGGAGCTAAGCAATATGCCATGAAATAATATTATTCCTCCACTCCTCCACATGGAAAATCAAATTTAGTTAAAAGAAGAGACAGCAGGTTTCGTGTGAGCACATGCAACTAGAAAACTGGGCACGGTGAATTGCAGCAAAACCCCTCATTAACCTAGCATTTTTGTCCTGTTTTGTTATCATGTGTGGTCTACAATGCTATGGGACATGTAGACACCGTACAATAGGCATTTAAAAACAACTAGGCCAAAGTTTTAGGGACAGAAAAGTCTAAACAAACACTGAAAATAATGATCTGTTCAAGTTTACAATGAACCAAACCATCCATGATAATGAGCGCACAGGTTGGCTCATGTGTGCATATGTGTGAAATTTGGGTTTATGTTGCAGCTGACTGAGTTTTCTGAATGTTTATTTATTACTTGTATTGTGGGGAATGTGACACACACGTGTATACACACACACATATACACTCACCAGCCACTTTATTATGTACACCTGTTCAATTGCTAGTTAACACAAATATCTAATCAGACACATGATAGATATACAATGCATTTAGGCATGTAGAGTTGATCATGACAACTTGTGAAGTGAAAACCGGGCATCAGAATGGGCAAAAAGGTGATTGAAGTGACTTTGAACGTGGCATTATTGTAGGTACCAGACAGGCTGGGGGTGTATTTCAGAAACTGCTGATCTACTGGAATTTTCACAGACAACCATCACTTATGTTTACAGAGAATGGTCAGAAAAAGAGAAACTATTCAGGAAGCAGCAGATATGTGGACGAAAATGCCTTGTTAATGTAAGTGGAGAATTAGTCGACTGTTTTTATATGATATAACGACAACAGTACCTCAAATATCCACTCGTTACAACCAAGGAATGCAGAATAGCATCTCTGTTGAAAGTATGCTACGAAGAATTAAAGCAGTTCTGAAGGAAAACGGGAGTCCAAACTTTTACTAGCAAGCTGTAGCTAATAAAGTGGCCAGTGAGTGTATATACATTCACACACAAATGTTTTATTGTGAATCTTTCACAGTCAATCCACAAAACTTATACTATTTTACAATGGTAATATCTCAGGGTGGTGCTATTTGCAACAGACCAAATGATTCACAACAACAATTATATCCGAAGCAGAGTTTTATTACATTGTCAAGATGTGAATCAAAACTCATCACCATATTCTCATCACCTTATAAAACCCATTATTTTTACATTTCCTATTGCTCAGTCCTTCACCCTGCAGATAGTACAGGAGACTGCTGGGTATTAGCAGTCCCCAGCAGCACACCCCACTACTGCGAGCACCAGTCATAAAAGTACAACACTCTATGGCATCTTTATACAGAATGACACATATGGCCCTGCTATCAAACTAGCATGTGACACAGATGCTATGGCTACGGCTCCGTCAGTCTCCCAGCAACATAGTGGCAGTTTAAAATACTCTATAAAATGCAGTTATATCAAAGGCGTCTCTTTTCAAATGCAACTGTAGTCAAAGTGATATGTTGATAAAATATTGCAGCTTAGATAATGGTCAAAAGGAGAGGATTGTCAGATTCCAGTGACAAATGGGTCTGAGTATTCAGATGAAGTGCCTGAACTGTTTCTAACAATACTAGCCTGACCTCTAGTGGTAAACAACTCTTTTAAACAATAAGGAAGATCTTTAATTTCCCAATATTTCACCTGTAATTCATCTATCAAACATAGTTTTATTTGTTTTTTATTTTTAAACTTGTAGGCTAAAATCTTAATTTTGGAGTAAACATGCCAAGCCATTTTATGGCAGATCGCAGGAAGGTGCACTAGGGTAGACGTGTCTTTTTTGTCGTGTCAGGTTTTAATAAGATCCAGAAGCCTGTATGGTCTGTTAAGGCCTTCCCCACTACAGGTGGAGCCCAGGCCTCTTATCTTCAGTTATATACAGTAGCTCTAACTTCCCTCATTAACAAACATCAAGGACTTGTTATGGCCACTGCAGCAGGGGGCTTCTAGAGCTCCTCCAGCTCCATCACCTTAATAGGCTGTTTAGAGGAAGAACCCTGCAGATAGTCTTCTGCCTCCTACCATTTTCCCTCAACAAAAAAGCTTACAGACCTGTTTTATGAGAGGGCAGGAAAAACTGCAAGGGGGAAAGCTTTGCTCGGAAATCATGTTTCTCATGAGTTTTAATGTGAGAGATAATAACCGTCCTCTCTCCTCTGGTCTCTTCTGACTGGTTAGATCACAGTTCACTTTAAACCTACTGGAAAGGGCATGGTCTTTGTTTTGAATTAAGAAAGGTATGTGTGTCTGTACAAGACGACTGGAAGCAAAAAAAGGAAAAACAACAGAATAAAGTAAAAGTAAAACCTATAACTATAATACATTATTGACCGATAAATTAAAAACATGCACAATGTTTTTGCTAGAACAGCTTCGCCTTCTTCTTCATATCATTGCGCTTCCACAAAGGAAGTTTGTCGAACTCATGGATCTCCATTCCGAATATATCAAAGAATACTTCAGGGGCCAGGTGATGCTGAGGAGACAACAACGTACAGGTTAAACATCTGCATTGAGAAAAGTCAGTTAAAGAGTAATGAAGTAAAAAAGCACAGCAAATCATTCCTAAATCACCACCTAGACTGCATCTTACAGCCTGGCTCTTAAATTACCTCCAGTTTCGTCCTGTCCACGTCCTTTGGAAGCTTAGTACGTCCTCTGTTGGTGACAGTGAGCATTTCATAGGGATAAACCTTTACAAAGGGAGGGATGATCTTGTTAAGGTGAATGTAATGAAGGATATGTGCCAAAAATAAATAAGTGAAAATAAAAGCTGGACAAGTGAACATGCTGAGAACATTCTGTGACTCTCACACAGGAAAGAAAATTAGCAGATGACTAGCGCTAGAGGCTAGTCATGACTTTGAAAGTCACAGAAAAAAGCGCAAAGTGAGAAAGCAGACTGGATCAAAAATATTTTTTTGCTTATAAAATTTCTAAAAGAGAATAAGTCATATAGGAAAAATGGAAAAGACAATATAACAGTATTATAATATTATGTGTAAATAAAATAGTGTTGTATTTGCTGTTTCATTTCTATTTGGTGGACATCATCGGTATATGGTCTACTCAGAATATTAGTCCTCTATTTAACACATAATATATGGAACAATGAATGGCCATGTTAAGATGATAGTGGGATTACAGTGGCACTTTTAACAAAACTAAGATCATGCAACTTAAAAGCATCTGCAGCCAGACTTAGGACACGATGAGATCAGTGAGAGCACAGACAGAGCAAAGCACATCATTACATCATTCCACAGCAATAACTTTCTCTCATCATCCTACTGCCTAAAAGGTGTAAAGTGCTCCAAAAACTTTATTTCAATAAACAATCCATGTGTTAATCGAGTGGGTGTTAAAAGAACAAGAACGGACAGAGACAAAATGAGAAAGAGAAGAGAAATGTATTTCTCACAAAATCAAAACGAAATAAACAAAAACCATGAGGGATACTTGCTTTATGTTCCAACATGTTAGGCATTGACAGTCCCCTGTCCATTCTGGTTAGGGGAATCTGGCCATCTTGGATGGGCTACAGAAAAAACACACACATGCAATGTGAATGGAAAAAAGGAAATTGGCAGGAAAAGAACCATGGGAAAGATTTTGCAATGCAAATTTTACTTTATATGCTACAGTGTATGTCTTAAAGCTTTTTTACAGTACACCTACAATTACAAGTACTGTAATTTTTTTCATTTTACTGTCTTTTTTTTCTAACTCGAATATAGCATGAAGCAATACAATGCCCCTACAACTAGGATACTGTG
>JAOUQV010000046.1:8020887-8031363 GCA_028565295.1 Aspidoras spilotus
TAGGCCCCATCATAGCACAGAGACAGCGCTGGTTAAAGTTGTAAATGATTTGCTACTGGCCTCTGATCAGGGTTATGCTTCTATGCTTATATTGCTTGACCTAATTGCAGCTTTTGACACCATCGATCATGCTATTCTTCTTCATAGGCTAGAAAATGTTGGAATTAAATTAACAGCCTTGTCATAGTTCAGGTCTTATTTGACTGACTTATCAGTTTGTAGATCGCTACTCTTCTATGAGCAGTAAGGTAAAGTTCCACAAGGTTCCCACAAGGTTCTGTCTTAGGCCTGTTACTATTTCCTATATATATGTTGCCTCTGGGTAATATTATTCGCAAGCATGATATCAACTTTCACTGTTTCACTAATGATACTTGTCCATGCATTTGTTACCTCTAGGTTGTATTATTGTAATGTCCTGTTGTCTTGTTGTTCCAGTAGGTGCAAAAACAAACTACAGTTAGTCCAGAATGCAGCAGCCAGAATTCTTACTAGAACCCGGATATATGAGCACATCACCCTTGTCTTATCCACACTGCACTGGCTACCGCTCAAATTTCGTATTAATTATAAAATACTTTTGCTTGCTTACAAATCAGTTAACGGTCTTGTGCCACAGTTCCTTAGTGAGATTCTAGTTTCTCATGATCCATCACGCCCACTTTGATCAAAAAGTGCAGGCTTTTTGCTAATACCTATATTATGAGAACTACAGCAGGGGGCAGATCATTCTCTTATCGAGCCCCACATCTATGAAACAGTCTTCCAGTCTAGGCTGGAAACTTATTTATTTAGTCAAGCATATCCTTCATAGTCCGCTACAGTTCAGGCTTCAGAGCTGGAGGGTTCACAATCATGAGTGTTTTGGTAAACTGTTTGGTTGCTGTTGCCCGGCCACTCTCACAAGATCACTCAGGTTTGTTGATGGTTGAGAGGCTGGCTGCTTTATTTCCCTTTATGTCCCCCAAGTCTGTGTTACTACTCTGTAGTTATGATGCCATAGCTCTAGTCTGCCAGAGTTTTTGCTTGCTCTCTGCACAACTTTTGTTTGAATTGTTGATTAGATAGAGGCTCTCTTTAATCTCTTTCCCTTTCTTTATTTTCTCATTTCTATTCTCTCTCCTCCCTCCGACTGCCCATTGACTCTATTACTATGCTAATGATGTATATGGTATGTATGTTATATATATATACGTGTATATATATATATTGTATTTTTTTTTCATCTTTCAGCTTTTCCCTGTCACCAGGGGTCACCACAGCGAGTCCTTCGCATTAGGATCTGGCACATGTTTTACGCTGGATGCCCTTTCTGACATAACCCTTACCCTGTTGGGCTTAGGACCGGACACTTTAGCTTCTTCAATTCACCTAGAATGACAATTTAGCATTTCCAATTTACCTAACGTTCATGTCTTTGGACTGTGGGAGGAAACCAGAGCACCCGGAGAAAACCTACGCGAACACGGGGAGAACATGCAATCTCCACTCAGAAATTCCCAGGTAGCCCCACCCGGGGATCAAACCCGGGTCCTCTTCACTCCACTGCGCCACCATGCCGCCCGTATAATATTTATATATTGATATATATTATTGTTAGCTATAGAATTATGTATTAGATGTATGTTAAATTAGATGTATGTTATATATTATGTATATATTGTTATATTATTACTGTTATATTAATTACTCAGGGAATTTTTCCTTGCCTCTGTCGCCGTTGACACCGGCTTGCTCATCTGGAATAAAACGTTTTCTGTAAAGCTGCTTTGGGACAATGTCCATTGTTAAAAGCTCTTTATAAATAAAATTGAAGTGAATTGTTGTAAAGAGAAAAGGGGATGTCTCACAGTGGCAAACATGCCCTTGTTCCAACTTGTTATGTTGTGTTGTTGTCACAAAATTTGAAATCAACTAATCTTTCTCTTTAAATTATACATTTTCTCAGTTTAAACATTTGATATGTCATCTATGTTTTATTCTGAAAAATATAGAAGTTCCACATCATTGCATTCTGTTTTTATTTACAAATTTATACTTTGTCTCAACTTTTCTGAAAGTGGGTTTGTATAATATCTATATATTTATATGTAAAAAGCTATATTAATAAGTAACTTATTTATAATATATATTAGCAATGCATGCTAATCAGTAACCTAATTCAGTAAATGCATATATATTTAACTGTAAGAGTAACAAATGTGTAATAATATGTGTAACATTTTGCTGATTAACTTGCTACCATTGTACAAACATGAGTCTAAAGACATTGGACAATATACATTCTAATCATCTAATAAACTCAAAACACCTGCAACGGAAATGAAATATTACTGCAATCTAGTTATGTAGGCTTCACAATCAAAGGGAAGACTGCTGATTTGACAGTTGTTCAAATGATGACCACTGACACCTTGCACAATCATGGCAAGACAAAGGTCATTGCTAAAGAGGCTGCCTTCTTACAGAGCTCTGTATCAATAACATTAATACAGAGGCGAAGGGAAGGAAAAGATATAGTAGAAAAAAGGGGAAAAGCAATAAGAATAACAGCACCCTGGAGAGGATTGTGAAACAAAACCAATTAAAAAATGTAGGGGAGATTCACAAAGACTGGACTACCACTGGAGTCAGTGCTTCAAGAACCACTGTGCACATAAATATGCAAGACATGCCTTTCAGCTGTTGCATTCCATGTGTCAAGAACAAAAGACAGCATCATAAGTGTCTAAAGCGTCTAAATTTTGCATTTCCTTTTGAAAACAGGGTCCCAGAGTCTGAAGGAAGAGAGTAGAGGCACAGAATCCACATTTATGTCTATCCTGCTGCAGACCAACTTTTAGGAGATGCTGATTTCATTTTCAAACAGGACTTGGTACCTGCACACAGTTACAAGGCTACAAGTACCTGGTTTAAAGACAATGGCATCCCTGTCCTTAATTGGCCAGCAAACTCACCTGACCTTAACACTATACAAAATCTGTGGAGTATTGTGAAGAGGAAGATGCAACATGCCCTGACCCAACAATGCGGTACAGTTAAAGGCCACTATCGGATCAATCCTAGCTCTCATAACACCTGAGCAGTACCACAGACTGATCGACTCCATGCCACGCCGCATTGCTGCATTATTTTTGACAAAAGGAGCCCCAACTAAGTATTGAGTGCTGTACATGATGATACTCTTCATGTTCATATTCTTCACTTGTCCATTTCTAAATCTCCTTTTTTTGTATTGGTCTAAAGTAATATTCTAATTATCTGAGATACTGAATTTGGGTTTATTTATTAGTTGTCAGTTGTAATCATTAAATCAAAAGAAATAAATACTTGAAATATATCAGTCTGTGTGTATTGAATGTGTATAGTATACAAGTTTCACTTTTTGAATGGAATTAGTGAAATAAATCAACTTTCTCATGATATTCTAATTTTATGACCAGCACCTGTATAGTAAAGGGAATTTTTGCATGGAGCATATTTTATACAGGGTTTTAACAATGTACAGTATATACAATACAATGCACCCAGCAAAAAGTAATGTGTTTACTCAGACATATATTTAAGTAGGAATTTCATATCATATATCATCATATAATCATAGCTACTGAAAAGAATATAAAATAATTATATGTGAAAGTAATTAGAGTTAAATAAAACAACTATGTAATGAACTGCTAAAAGTGTTGGTATGTTAATGAAGGCACGGATTCTCCTGCTTTTAAATGAGAATAGCTTTAAAGACTTGTCCCATTTCTTCTTTCAGCCTCATCTTTTCTGTCTTATCAGCCTATACAGATTTTCTAGAACATGTTGTTATGTAATTAATAAAATCAGCTAGGTCACTACCTTTGGTGAAAGTAATTTACACTTCTTCGAAGGCAGGATTAATGCCGAGTACATGTACTACATTCTAGCCGAGATCATTTCCAGGGATGTGCAAGAAAAAGGAAAACATGTGCTGCAAACATTATAAAGGCTGTGGGAGAAGTGGGCATGGGAATATCCTTTCACATTAGTGAGACACATTTTTTTTATTTAGGTTTGTAGAATTTGATGTGGAATGTGAAATGTGGACTCACCAGTGTTTCTATCTATCAAATGTTATACACTGTCATCGATATGCAATTGTCGGCTACAGTGATGTGCTTTATGGGATAGAGATAAACTTACTGACCATACCAGTCTGCTGTCACCTGTTATTAACGCTGTGATTCGTCCTTGCTTGCAAGATTAAGCATTTAGCAAATGCTGCATTTATACTTAATCTTGACGGCCTTTATATTTTTGTTGTGAATCCATTGTGAATTGAATTAACAAGTTACAGTTTTTATTTATATATATACCGTTTTTCTAGTTTTTATTGATTTTTTAGTGAGTGGCCCATTTTTTTATGGAAATGGGGTTTGTGCTTTCTATAAATCTATAATCTTCAGATAGATGATTATTGATGGTTGTTTCTACTTTTGGTACACCTGTGAACAGAAAGAGCCGGCACTGCAGTAGAGCAATTATGACATAACCGCTGCCTTAACAGTGATTACATTTATTCCTAATCCAATGAACATTCATTATATATAAAACCTGTGACTTTTACAATGCTGAGTTTGAGCCAAGAGGTGTGCTGCACTTGTGGGCTGTTCCGCATGAGTGTACCAAGAGTGGAACCATCAATAATCAACCAGCTGAAGGTCACACAGTGATTGGCCTCATGTGGTTGATTAAAGATGCGACCATCAAAATCGAGAGGCAAACTAGTGAGGAGGGCAAATTTGTTATTAGCTGGGTGTTCCTAAACCAGTGTACATTTAATGTATTACAACTAATAACAATCGCGAAAAAAGATGCTGATATCGACACTAAAGAGCCACAGACCACATATGAAGACATAATCAGCCAATGAACAATACTAGGTATGTAAGAGAACTGTGTACAATCTGAATAAGCTTACAGCATCAATTCCACCGCATCGATGGAACAGCTGTGTAGTACTAGATTACTGAACAGTGAGATCATTGAACTTGGAAAGACAGTAAGAAGTGTTTCAATGTGCATTTTCACAGTTGTTCTTATGCAAATGCTGTAATATGTCACAGCTAAGTTTATTTTTAACCCATAAACAAACAGCCTCCCACTAACA
Organism: Aspidoras spilotus; assembly: GCA_028565295.1. Lineage (NCBI taxonomy): Eukaryota > Metazoa > Chordata > Actinopteri > Siluriformes > Callichthyidae > Aspidoras > Aspidoras spilotus. The sequence goes on from JAOUQV010000046.1 coordinate 8,026,028, forward strand.
TCAGCAGGGAGTATTGGAAGCACATTTGTTCAGCTTGACATGGTGCATGAATAAACATTGTATCTTCTGTTTACCAAAGTGTTTGATGTTTTCATTATTGTACAGTTCCACTTGAGGCAATGTTTTATAATCATTTAGGATTAGAAAGATAAAGGCATTGTGTGGCATATTGAGAAACAGCCAGGAAGGCACATCAGAAGCCACACACTGCTAATTATGTTCTTAGAACATGGAACATGATCACAGAATTGCTCACCCCAATTGCAATGAATATCACTGCCTTTAAATATAGAAGTATGCGAATATTGCAAATAACCATTAAGTTGTATTTTGTTGCGCAAATAATAGCATGCAGTTTGACTAAGTTGTGTATCTGCAGTCTGGTTGTGAATATCTTTGCTCATACAGGCTCTGCAGGAAGTCGGTACATAGTGTACATCATTATTTTTTCCATTAGACATTCCTTGGATGAATTATAACTATGTAGGTGAGGGACCTGAGCTACTTCCAGGCTTATTAAATTCTGATGTTCTCCATATTTATTGTGACAATTGATTTAATCATACAATATTCTCCTATCTTTCTTTTCTTATATACTCTATGTCTTCCTGCCACCCAACCTGGTGCCCCATTGCATCTACATTTTAATGATTTAAGGGCACACTACCAGAGACCCAGGCTCATTTGATGGCTTGTATTCAGCAGTATCTGGGAAATAGAGTGTTTTCCATTTACTGGAAATATATCCGCATGCTGAAAACTATAATCCACATCAGTAGAATTATACTATTAATAAAAATGAAAATGAATGGAGGAAGGAATAGGTTGTTTGCAGAGCTGAGCAGAAGACAAATGATCACTGCATACATAATGCATGATCACAGGAGGGCTTTGTTTGTTGACAGTGAATTTTCGTTCTTGACCTGTGTGTTTACTTGTCATCAAGCTGATCTCCGAACTCCCAGCCCAGATACTATGCATGGTAAAAAAAAAAGATTCTAGACATCCTGCATCATCAGCAATGTTGACAGAGATTATTTCTAGTGCCACAAATATATAATAAAATAAAGAATGTAACTGTACAATTACAATCTCTTTTTATTCTGCCATCATTTTTTCTAACCAGCATACTGTATGTAATAGCTGAGATTTTTTCGGCAATGAGCGCTAATGGTGTTTTCACAAAATAAAAACATGGCAGTGATTTAATGCACTTCTCCATGCCCAAGCACCTGCTATCTCATGCTCATCACAGGCCTCGCTTAGTTCCTGGAATATCAGTCGACAAATAAAAAAGAACCCAAGAAGCAGGTTCAACAGAATGTGGGTATGCTGGTTTATAATTCAACATCTTTGACGCTTTCTTATTGAAACAATCAGTACTTCATCTATTAGTTTCTATGAGCTATAGTATTCTTTTCTCCAACATACAGTGGTGCTTAAAAGTTTGTGAATCCTCAAGAATCTTCTATTCTTCTGCATAAATCGTGCCTCAAAGATCACTGGAAGTCATAAAAGTAGATAAAGAGAACCCAGTTAAACAAGTAATACAACAATATTATACATGGTAATTTTTTTATTGAGGAAAATGATCCAATATGACATATTTGTGTGCCAAAAGTATGCGAACCTTTGGTTTCAATATCTGGTGCGCAGGAATAACTGCAACTAAACATCTCAGGTAACTCTTGATCAGTACTGCAGACAGGCTTGGATGAATTTAAGCCCAATTCTTTGTACAGAACAGCTTCAACTTGGTGTTGGTGGATTTCCTCACATTAACTGCTCGCTTCAGGTACACAATATTTTGAACGGATTAAGGTCAGGACTTTGACTTTGCCATTGTAAAACATAACCTTTATTCTTATTTACTCATTCTTTGTTAGAATGGCTTGTGTGATTAGGATCGTTGTCTTGCTGCATGACCACCACTTTCTCTTGAGATTCAGTTCATGAAAAGATATTAATACATTTAGAATTCTCTGATATATTTCATAATTCATTGTTCGATCCTGGCCCAGATGAACAAAACATGCCCAATCCATGAAGAATCCACCACCATGTTTCACATATGGGATAAGGTTTCATTCTCCAAACATAATGCTTTTCATTTAAACCAAAATGCTCTATCATCAACAAAACATTCTTCCAATAGCTTCTGGCTTGTCCATGTGATCCGTTACTTACTTACTCCTTGCAACCCTGCCATTCACACCATTGTTGTTTAGTGTTCTGCTACTGGTGGACTCATTAACATTGTGATAGAGACCTTCAGTTGAATAGAAGTTACCTTCGGATCCTTTGTGACCTCGCCGACTATTACATGCCTTGCTCTTGGAGTGATCTGTGTTGGTTGAACACTGCTGGCAATATTTTATGCAGAAATATAGAAAATTCACAAGGGTGAACAAACTTTCAAGCATCACTGTGTATTATCAGCCGGCATTGACTGATATTTCTGTCTAACCACTGACTGTTTTGACTGGGTCAATCTCTTCTCTTGCCTAATGTTGTTTTTACAGGTTTCTGCAGTTATGGCATAGTCTTAGATAATATTTATATCATAGCAGTATTGATTTTGTTCACTGTAACTGCTCTGCTATTTTAATACTGTAGTCAGAGCAATGGTCAATACTAACTCAGTGTCAGAGCAGCAGTGAGATAGGATCAACAGTGTACTGTATATGCAGGAAACTGCAGATATGACAGACTGCATCCTTATTGACTGATTCAAGCCAGGATCAAACATGTCAGATAAAGCCATCTACTTCTGACAAAGCCCTGTGATGTTCAGCATTGTAGATATACTGGGTTCCATATAATAGATCGCACACCTGCATTCTGACATATCCACCCCAGCAGAATCCAGCTGCAGTTTTCAGGATCTAATTTTCTTTAATCTGAATTTGAGTGCTGGCAGATTATGCGTGGCATCAAAATACCTCGTCCTTCTGAATATAAATTGGGTCTTTAACTCATGCTCTATACAAATATATCACTATGGGTCTTATCTTCATGCTGCAGTAGATATCAATTAGGTGAGCCAGGCATGTAATTGATTTTCACCCTGTTAACTTTGCATCGCTAACCTTTGACACAGATCTATCAGAGTGCTAGCCCGATCTATTTCAGGTCCATTTTTACCTCAAGTCTCATACAGGTCTATGTGCACATATCGGGTACACATATCTTTTTGCCTGAATGTGTGGGTTTGCTGAATGTGTTGCTCCTGCTTGGTTTAATCATGATTAACCTGTTCCTATTGACTGGGGGTGAATATTTACCCCAGTTTGATTATTACAGATAAACTTCATTGAAATCTAAAAGTTACAGTATATCATGATTTTATGTCTTTGGAAAGCTGCATTGAGAAAATATACATCATTTAAAGCACTAGATAAATGCAGTGAAACCAGGTGTAGATTCTTGTGCTGGTTTATCTGAGATCTGATGCAGACTAGCCTGGGAAACATTGTGATATTTTCTTATCAATTGTGCCTTTACTTTGCCTATATTCTTTATTAGTTTGTCTTTATTGTCTATCAGTAATTACAGTAACAATCTGTAGTTAGGTATAAGGATAATGGGAATACGGGAAAAACGAATCCTTTTGAAAATGCTGAGCGACTGAACGCATGTGATTATTCCATATTATTCTTTTTTCTGTATAATGAATTTCATTTTATCACCTGTTTACAAACCTGCACTAAATGAGTCAACTTGTAATGCATAATAATTCTTTCATATTATATGTCTATCAATAAATACAATTCGATGGTTCTTTTCATAATGGTGCTTCCTGTTATTACTCATTCAAAAGACAGATGAGAAATCCATTTTTAATTCAGTCGGGATTAAAAAAACAATATTGTCCAATCATTTTAAGTGTTCTGTTTTTGTCTGCTTCAATCCCATTCACTAATAAAATCCAGGAAAGATTAAACATGCATTCATTAAAATGCTCACAATTTTGACACGCCTTTAACCTTGTAGCTTTGGTCCAATGTGCTGCCATTAGCTAAATAATTTATATAAATCCAAATAATTGGATAAACCTTTAAATAGGATCTGCAACAGGAGCCTCAGTGATTTACTGTATGTTCAGACGACAATGACAGTCTTTGAACTATGGCCAGGTTTCTTTTCTACTGTTCTGCTGGTGGTTGGAGTAGCAGCATTTGTGTTTTTTTCTTATAGTGAACATGGAATTACATACACTCCAGTGAACCTTGTTGCAGTGTTAGTATCACAACTGCTCTAACAGGAAGGAAAGGTTAAATATCATTGCATTTGCACACAAACACACACACGCCGACGCACACACACAAAGTAAAAGTGGTAGAAAGAGTTTGAACATATAAGTTTGAACATATAAGCAGTACCAGGTGTGCCATTCTACGGAAAAAAAGATCTCTAATGAAAATGTAATAAGTTGAATATAAACATAAATATATCAGAAGAAAGGGGGAACCTGTAAAATCTTCTGAAATAGAATTGTTTTTTATACAAATCCAAACAAAAGGAATTGATAAAAAATCAGGTAAAAATTCCATTCATTCAATGCTTCTACAATAACTTGCTTTCATTATTGAGGGATAGATATTACCAATAAAATGTGGGTTTAAAGATACTGTTTCATTGTTCATGCCCTCCTCAGTACAATTTTTTGAATAGTGGCTGAGGCAGGCGGTGTGCAAAGTATGCTTTGTAATTCAAGGTTACAGTAGGGGGCTTCTGCTTTATCCTTGCAGAGTGAGCCGAAAGTTCTACCTCCCACCTCTTAACATCAGCCCCTCACACATACTGTATGCATACACAAGCACTTAGACAGCTAGTTAGCAAGATAGAAGGGAAACAGCCTGCATATGATATCTTAGCAACATGCTAGTTAGACAAAATTGTTGTCATTTGAACTAGAACAACCTTACAGCAGTGAAATTCAAAATTAATTATACACAAATAAGTGGGTGCATTTACAGTTTACAGCCAGAACTTGTACTAAAGTGGCAGTGTAGCCATTCTCAACATTTCAAACCCTGCAAAATAAAACATGACAATCCAGAGCCAAGGCCAGGAAGCAGATAAACAGGCTATTCCGATTGTCTGCTAGCTGCTTAGAGTCGTCACCTAGGTTTCACCATATTGAGACAGTGTCTGTTCCCCGAGCTAAACAAAAATATAGAAATTTAAAGAAATGTATTCTAATAATTTGATAAATGTTAAACTATACAATTGTGATAATACAGCCTGCACCATTGACCTGAAGATGGGACTATTAAATATAAAGGTCTCTTAATTCTAACTCGCTTATTATAAATGAACTTAGTACTGATTAG
>JAOUQV010000046.1:8064920-8078996 GCA_028565295.1 Aspidoras spilotus
AATTGATGCTGTATTGGCCGCAAAAGGAGGCCCTACATCATACTAATAAATTATTGTGGTCTAAAACCAGGTGTTTCGGTTTCATTGTCTAACCCCTGTAGATAGAAGCCACTATGCAGGGAAAGCAGATTTTTTGCCATTCTCTGAGCAGCTGCATCTGAGCACAATAAACTTTTGAATCTAGATAAGTGATTTAGACATATATTTGGATATTCACATTTATTTATGGGGCTTTTTAGTTAAAATGAATTGTCTCTTGCAACTTTCTATCCGGAATAAAACAGAAAATACTACTAGTAATATGCTACAGTGTCACATTTAATTGTTACCGATCTTTACATTAATTTGAATATAACCAAAGACAGCATGAGTAAACACAAATTGCAGATTTTAAATGATATTCCATTCATTGACTTTGAAGATTCATTCATAACCAGCATATGTTATCCATGTAACAATCCATGCCACAGTTTGCAACCAAAGGTGTGTACTTTTACATGAGCATGGAAGTGTTAGGATCACTCTACTTTGCAGAACTGTTTTAACTGCATTGGAAGGTTTTTGAGCATGAACTGTCACAGCATCTTAAAAGGAATCAGGTCAGCTCATAGATTTTGCCGTTTCGATAAATTTGTCTCTTTTGAGCTGTTCAGAGGAAGAATTGCATGTGTGCATTTAGATCATTTTCCTGAATCTAAACTTTAGTTCACAACCTGACAGACAGATATTTTGCTCTAGGATTTTCACACAGAGAACAAAATTCATAATTTCATCACTTATGGTCCTGCAGAATAAAAGCACCCAGGACATCACTCTGAGCATCACCAACATATTTGACATTAGGCAAGATGTTTATTGAATTTCAGAAAGTTGCACCTGTGTTTTGTGTCTAGTGTGAGATGAGTTTTTTTAGTGAGCAGTGATTAATTCCTTGCAACTCATTCATGGATGCTATTTTTTCTTGTGTAATACTTATTGTGCAATTTTGTACACTGACCATAATTAAAGCAAATGAAGCCTGAAGCTCTAGATATTTGTCTGTGTCGATATGCTCTTGGTGAACTTTTGATGGCCTGCCTGTTCTTCCAATTCCAATATGTCTCAATTTGTGGCTAATGGCTCTCACTTTGGTTTGCTCAAGTTTCAGATCATTAGCAATGGCTTTGTAACCCCTTCAAGGCTTGTAGATTTCAGTGAGTTTGTATATCTGTATTTAAATATAGAAAATGTGCTGCTTTTTGAGACCTTCTAGCCTTCCTTGCCAGACAGGTTGTATTTACGTGATGCTTAGATTCTCTTTGCATTCATTGCTAATTGCAGCTCATGAACTAAACATACAAATCCATGGCTTCTCCATGACCCTATACTAGGATTAAGTGTGTATAGGAATGAATGAATGAATGAATGAATTTAGTAGCTAACAAATACATGTTCACATGGGTAATTAATATACACAGGTCAGCTAGTTGTTGAAGGTTTGCTGTGGCACCAAGCATTCACATGTAGAGTTTTTAAATCCATTAGCTTTCCAAGTGTACCCCAGTGATTGAGAACATATTTGTGGTTGTTCATATTCTCCCACAAATACAGACAGAGATTTTGAAATTTGACAGAAAACCTTTTTTCAACCCTTGCATTCTTGTGTCTGCAGGTATTATTTTGTCTCACTGCCATGAAAGAATATTGTTGCAATGAAACTGAAATGAACTTATTCCGCAGTATGGCAACTCTTCTTTAGGATCAGGCCAAACTGATATATTTCACTCCCCATGCTCTAATGAGCCTTGGATGTCCATAACTCTATAACTATTGGTTCACTGCTTGTCTCTCTTTGGTGCTCGGATCCATTGGTCTATCAATCAAAAGTAGGCCCTTGTCAGAACCACTCAAATTTTTACACTTGACCTTTTTTCTTTTTCCATTATGTCAATTTCAAGAACCTTCTGTTCCTGCTGACTCACCCCTGGACAGGAGCCATTGCAACTAGATAATTCAACTAGTTTTTTTTATTTATTTGTGGTTTTAAAGTTATGGCTAATCAGTTTAGGTTGTAAATAAATCTTGAATGTTAATAAGTGGAATAATTTTGTGCTTCCTCTTGTTTTCTTAAATATTTGTTTGATAATCTGAAAAAAAACTGAAGAAAACACTGTCCACTGCTTTATATTATTGAATTATTGGTTTAGTTTTACCTCATTGTAATAACACCATAAATAACATTCACATTTACACACACATTTTATATCTTAATTTTATATCTTAATTTTATATCTTAATTTCTAGTATCAGCTAGTATTCAGTTTTATGTAAAATAACACACAAGTACAATATCTCACGTGTTTTTGTCATTAAATACCAAATACAAATATTGCACATGCACAGAACAAACAAAAAATAAAAATACCATAAAAATAAAAGTAATCAAATATTTTATAACTTAGCAGGTGCAAACTTAAGGAGCGTCGGGTGCATGAAGAAGCATAAGTAGGGGCAAGACTAAGCAGAGATTTAAAAACAAATATCTGAAACATTACAGTACTAAAATTAAGTGAATGTGCTTTAACATATGTCTAATATGTTCTCAAGGTTTTGTGCAGGTCAATACCGTGGCAGCAGAATTCTGCACATACAGAAATCTATTTAAATTTATGTGGGAAAGCCATACAATACTATAGTAGTAGTAAATTTTGGATGTGACAAATGCATAAATGCTTAAACTATTCTATAAATTAAAGAACGCTGTCTTACATATATTTTTAATGTGCGGTTAAAATGACTGCATAGTATCAAAGATGACACCCAAATTTCTAACCTGACAGTCATTGTTGGTGCAATCAGATTAGCTTCAGACTCAGGTTTTCATTCAATCAAACCCTTACATCAGTTACCTCAGATTGTAAGATGGTTTGGGACATATATATATAAATCTGATCATCATCAGCATAACTGTAAATCCACATCCCACATATTCAAATAATACGAAGAGGGAGGGAGCATGTAATATAATAAGAGAAATGGGCCAAGCACTGAACCATGGGGAATACCTTGAGATTCTTTCAGACCTAAAACTCCCAATTGAAACAAACTGTTATCTATCTGCGAGGTAGAACTGGAACCAAGAAAGAGCAGTACCATTTATTCCAATCAGATTAGTTAGTAGATTAGTTAGGGTTAGTAACATGCTATGACAAACCTTATCAGAAGCTGCAATAAAGTCTAATAATATCAATAGGTTCAACATTCCCTAGTCAGAAAATCATCAACAAATCATCCACCCTAACCAATACAGTTTCTAGGCTATGGTTCTACCCGAAGCCAGACTGAAACACTTCAAGCAGTATATATTATTTAAAATGATCAGTTAGCTGAGAAGCAACAGTCCGCTGTAGTAATTAAGCCAGAAAATTTCCAAAGTTCTAAGGGTCTAAGCCAGGTTTTTTTAGAACTGTGTTAACAGCAGCCAAATTAAAACTGACTGTGACCAAACCTGAACTAAGAGATGCGTTATTGACCTTAGTAATAAAGGGATAAATAGCAGAAAGATTTCACCTACTGATATAAAATGGGATCTAGCAGATATGTAGTAGCTCTAAAATTTGTAATTAGCTAAGAGACAAAACCCTCATGTAGAGTGGAAAATGTGAAAGCATACTCTCTATTAAATTGCATGTTTGAGAATAAATTGTTGACAGAGTAGAGGAAACAGAGTTCAGTTGATGGTATTAAGACAGAAAGGAACCCAAAGGACATGTCAATTTATTAACTTTTTTTGAAAAAGATCACGCGAATTGCCATGGGACCATTGGATGATATCAAAGTAATAAAATGTTATAGTAATAAAATTGTCCACCATATTTTGGCTGATTGATGATAGACAGAGAGGCATATAAAAAACCCACAAAGCAGTCAAAGCAGATGTTATGGAAAAAAGGTTCTCATGTATAGTTGCATGCAAGTAAGATTTCAAATCCTATTCAGAAAGTGCATTAAAATACCAAAATGCATATCCTTATGGAGTGACACAATATCTACATCTGTGACATCCCAGTGGAATCAGCAGTAAGGTGGTACTACTCCTAAGACATTTAAATTCATGCTTTGTACAAGGCATTTCTGTGAAGTTGTAAGTTTATTCTTTTATTAGTTTATTATTATTGATGAAAGAAACAGTTTCACATCTTATACTCAATTCATATCTATACACAGGTTAATGACAATTTGGCATTTCCAATTTACCTAGCGTGAATGTCTTTGAAACCCAAGCACCCGGAGTAAACCCACATAAACCCATGTAAACTCCACACTGAAATTCCCAGGTCGCCCCACCCGGTGATTGAACCCAATTCCTCTTGCTGTAAGGCCACAGCAGGATCCGCTGCGCCACTGTGTCACCCTGTGAAGTTGTAAGTAATTTAGCTGGAGATAAATATTTCTTATTTTGTAGTAGCACACAATGTGTTTATTGGGTACGAATATACGTAGAATGTAATTGTTTTTCTGTAATTCCCTTTCTGACAGATTTCCCTTTTACCGAACATTATAGTCACTTGCTACAGTGTCATTAGGAACTGATGTTGTAGCAGGTAACCTGGACTACCTTGGACTTAAATATTTAAATACTTAAATATTTATTATTATTATTATTATTATAACTTATTATTTTTCATTTAGTTTATCTTCATTCTGGGCTGTGGTGGATTTATATTTGAGAAAACTGGGCATATACCTTAATTACTGCTAGTCAGACACACTCACACATACTAATTCACGATAGGCTAAAATAAAGTAGTCAAAACCCACATGTATTGGGAGGTGAGAAAATTGTAACCTCAGCACAAGTGTACACCAGAGATTTTGAAACTGGGAGGCTGAAGCACTACTAAATATTTTACATTGCAGCCTCTGAAACACTTTATATATTTTGCAAAACTGTGAACATTGTCCATAGATGTCCTTAATCATTGATAATAGTATTTTAATTTATGCTCCTGTTAAGGATTATGTATTTGTGTCCTGGCTGGAAATTAATATTTATGCCATTGGTTGGAATTTAATGAGACCATTTCCTGAAAATCAGGGTTCTGTTACTCCTAAATGTGGTTATATACGGTGGCACATGTTTTCAGGGGCTTGTGTTTTATGTGGTATCTTCAATTGATGTACAGTTATATTCTAGGATTAAGCCAGGATAAAAGTTCTATATACACACACACAACACACTACACACATTTCTGTTGTGTGCCTACAATTTCATTTGGGATAGAAGAGCTTAAACAGCTTAAGACGCAATGCCAGATGCATACTCACACCTGATGCTAGATATGAAATCTTTTATCCTAGCGGCATCTCTGACATTATAGGGATATAAAAAGATAGCTTTGAACATGCAGGATGAAGTTTAGCTAGCACCAGCTTTGTTTGTATGGTTTCATATGTCTGTGGATATGTCCTTTTCTTGTCTTACTTAATCTATCCTGGTGCGTGTAATGCTTGTGTGTTGTTTGTATACCCCTTGTTCCTACATTCAAGCCAGTCAGTTAAGTATTTGACGTCTAGGTGCAATAATAAAGATTAAAATTTGAAGAGACAGATTTGAGGGTAACAGTGGGAGATGGTAGGATTTCCACATTCCTTGACCCTGCTTCATGTTCTTAGAGTCGGATTTGTATTTATTAAAACAGCATGTTCTATTTCTTCTCCTGGAGCCTCTCAGGGTTGGAGCTTGTTGAAGCTGAGCAGATAGAGAGATGTTATTATATATATCTGTTTCTGACTCGCAGTCATTTCATAAATGAAAGAGCAAAATAGGCAGTGTGGCAGTGGTTATGACGATAGATGATTTTCTCTGTCAGAAGAGCTCAGTTTGGGTAACGCACTTAGAAGCCACAGCAGGAAGTTTATTTTTAAAGCGAGCAGTGCATGATCGGGTATGAACAACATCTTCATTTTAGATGGAAAAAAAGAGCTAGACTTGTCTGGGCCTTGTGCTGAACATGAAAAGGGACCACTTACCACATCAAGTGCTGTCCTTGACACTGCCTGGTAAGTGGAAAAGAGGCAGACTTCTAGGAACATGGAGGAGAACAGTGAAAGAGCAGATTCAATGGCTCACCCAAGACAGACGTGAGTGGAGCCTGTTTGTTGGTGCCTTATGAGAGAAGAGGCCTGAGATTAAGTAGAGTTCAAGTTTCTCAAAAATTAAGCCATTGAACAGTGCAATACTCCAGTTGTTCAAGCTGTAGGAGACACTGGAGACATACATTTAATCAGATTGATAAAATAGTTATATATTACATGGATGAACAGATGATTTAATTGTGTAAACAAGTGGGCAATTATTTGATATCTGCAGTTTGGTGCAATATGGTGTAATGGTGAGTGTGCAGGGCAATCCTGCATTGAGTGATGCATAATGTCTTATTTACAGGTATGCTGACACTGAGTTTTTAATAATAAGGAAAAGCATAATGTAAGTATGGAGACTCCCTTGCAGCAAGATAAATTCTGTACACAAAAAGGCACAGTTGCTACAGACAGCATCAAACTATCTTGGGTCCTGCAAGTTAGTAGAGTAATCATCTAGCTTTAGAAAGTTAGAAACATTCACTGCTACAATTATATTGGTATTACTATACTAACCCGATTCCAAAAAAGTTGGGACAAAGTACAAACTATTACATTATATTTAAATATGATAATCTACACTACTGATATGATCCTGCACTTCTTATAGTTAATAAGGAAAGAGCGCAACCATGAAGCATTAACTAGTTAATTACCATTACCTTGTCCCATCAGTATAAAAACATTTATCTAATTTCTAACTTCATCGCATTGATATTAATGAAAGAGAATAAAGGTCTATACCTAACTTTTCTCAGACGCGACTGGTCCATTTGCATTACTGTTTAAACCATGTTAGCACTTCTACATGCAAATTAAGTCATGTTAAACTTTATAAATAATAATCAGGGGATTTTGCAGTTTATCCCATTTCTCATGCGTTTCACATAGACTGTTACCACAACATAGCAGACTTGATCATTTGACATAAATAACTGATACATAGCACAAAGCATCTCGCGTGTACAAAACAGTAATTATTTCCTATGTATTTTATGAGCAATATTTTTCCAGAAGTGATTATTGAGATGAGATGCTAATTCATTTATAAACCTTATTTTAGATCCTGGGCTTTAGAGCACTAATGGGTACTGACTCATTCGTGAAGCCAACCTTCGCAAGGCGATGAAGGCGTATGACATGACATTACAGGACAACTTCATCACATGAATTTGATTAGCCAACATCAAATATAAACTTTTTGTAGGTGGAAGTAAATGTGTAAGATGTAGCTGAGTCGTGCAGCATAATGGTGCAGCAGATAGTCTATGTGGGATTCCTCTGTGTACTCATGTACATACAATAATGCTATGTGAATTGGCTGTAATTCATTTTGTTCTGTGTGTGTGTGTGCCCTGTCATGGTAAATTATATATACTGTATATAAATAAGGATATATTACTCTCTTACTGTCTGTGTTCTTTGGGTGGACTTGGATTCACCAATATGACCAGGATGAATTGTTTATTTGAGATAAAGCAATGAATTAATATGAAATTCACTACTGCATTCTTGTGAATGATGCATTATATTTGTAATGTCTGTGATAATGTGCTTGAAGCAACACAATAAGATTAGACTTTCTCTCCAATTGAGGAAATACTGGGCATGTGATGTAAATGGGACTATATAGCTATGACACACATCATTTTTCAGATAATACAGATCCTATTTTTCCAGAACTATTGTTAACAATGTCTGACATAAACAATCTTTGTTTTTTTTTACTAGTGTTTACTCTAAATGACATATAAACTAACCAGCTAATTCTTTTTCTGTCTACACACACTCTGTAACAGTAAGGATAAAAGTCATGTATTTACTTGCCTTCGTAATTGTGTATGTATGATGTAGCATATAATATAAAGCCTTGCTCAATAATGATTTACTGGTCTCTTTGCATATCCAATAAACACCATTGACATTAATTTTAGGAAGCTCCTGCAAACACCTTGTAAAATAGACTTGCGTTATCAGTGTGGTGGATAAACCGGATATGGAAACGCATTGCTATGAATGTAAAGTCAGGGCTGTGCAAAATTCTAAAAAAGCAAGTTGTCTTGACCACCTGTACATGCCTAAATGCATTAAGTTGCGGCCATGTTATTGGCTTAGATCAAGGGTTCTTAACCTGTCTGTTATGTGTTTTATGTTTAATTTTAAACTTTATGTTGAATTTTACTATAAATGTAAGCTCTGCTGAATAGCTCTGTGTTCTCTTGGGTTAGTTTGCCAGAAAAGAGGGTTGGTGAGTGACTACAATGCTTGAGGCACTTTTTTTATGGCGAGGAAAAACTCTAATAGTATTTTTATCTGATCTACTAAAAGTTGCCAGGTTTGTGAATCATCCATAAATTGGGCTTGTTTAAAAATCCAGTAGTGGGTGAAAATGCAGCGTCCACTGGGTTTTGGGATACTTTAAGAATCTACCATGACCGAAAAAAATCACAGAAACAAAAATGTTACAGACAAAGAAGAGAGAAGACAAGAGAGAAGAGTCAGGACTATGGGAACTCTGGCAGCCCGACATTTCTCTTTAAGTATTCTGGCAGCAATGGCAACCCGGTTATCTACGCAGCTAATCCTTAATTCATTTATTTAGAGGCTATTTAAAAGCTGAGTTATGGACTACAGATTTTATTCTGCATTTTATTATTTATACAGCGAAGTTTGTACATGTATGCAAGTGTGTATATGTTTCATTATGTGGGTTCAGGTGTCTCTATAGTTAACGGTTCATGTGATATTCATGCCTTGTATTTTGGATTTGTTTATAGTCAGAGTGTTTTTTTTTATAATATGTTTTTCTTACATACTTTAATAAACTACGCGATTATTTCCTAAAACGCTCTCTCTGTGTTGAATGGTGGAAGTCATGACAGCTGTATATACAAGGAATATTTAAACAGAATGTGTATATGTTGTGATTTCATGTGTGTATCCAAGTTTACAAACCTCCCTTGGTTATTTCAGACAACACTCCCGCGTGTGTTCCCTGGTGGGTATTCATGACAAGGGGCAAGAACAGAAACAAAGTAAATATTTAAGAGTGTATAAAAATCTAATTCAGTTGTTTTTTAACAATTGTGTTACTAATAAATGTTCTTTACTAGAATTTAAAATTGTTATAAAATAAAAACTAATATAAAATAAAAACAAACATTTTTATTAACATTAAGATAAATATTAATACTAATAATAAAACCAGTATAAACAAAATACAAAAAAATTAAAAAAGGATAAAAATTTGAATAGAATAAGAAAAGGAAGCTTAAAAGGAAGGTTTTATATGTTCATAAGCTTATAGTTGTTTTACCTTTTATAGACTGTTTGCTTTTTACCTTTGATAGCTATATATTTTGGGCTTGTTAATTCTTTTGAAGGTCAGGCTGTAGACTCACTTTGGGCTGCATATTTTTGGTTGACTTGGCAACTCTGGATCTACTGAAATCAGATCTTAATGCTTAATAATATGTGTTGTACATACACCATGCATCTTCATTAAAATGACAACACAGCATTTTTGATGTGGTTTTGATTACTTTTATTTATCCCAGAGGGAAACAGTTTTCTGCATTCAACCCATCCAGATGTGAACGTCCGGAGCAGTGTGCTGCCCCATTGAGGCGCAAGGGGAGAAGTTGAGGGTTGGTGCCTTACTCAATGGCACTTCAGACATGACTTACCTAGAGTGGGGAACAAACCAGCGATCTCTTGGTCCTCTTAGCCCTCTACTCTATTCATTAAGCCACGGCTGAATATACATTCTAAAGAACACTTTTATTCCAAAATGTAACATGCACAATACATTTTAGAATCCTGATGCAACGTCAGAAATGCTGCAAATCCAGTCACAACACTATTGAAATGCTTTTTCCAGAGGACATGTGGATGAAATGGAACCATATTATGTAACTTTATCCCCCACAATTAACATAAAATATTAGTTAACCCACCACTGTTTCTATGACTTTGTAAAATAATCTATTCAACTAGATTAATAAGAACAAATGCCAATAAAAGACCACTCCAGGTTTTATGGATTGCCTTCATAAAAAAAAAGTATTGTGTATATAAAATAGTCGATCTGTCAATTATGGTGGTCTAGTGAGCACTGTTCCAATGGGTGAGGGCTTTGTACTCACAGGGTCAGCCCGCTGTGAGTTAGAACAGAAATAGAGATTCTTGAGGGACCTAGATGAAGTGGTAGAGAACATTCCCAAAAAGGAGTTGGTGGTGATTGGGAAAGGAAACAAAGGAGATCAAGAGGTGATGGATAGGTTTGATGCAATGTAGGACAAAGAGGGAGGTAGCAGACTAAGCAGAAGGCCTATGACGAGACGTTAGACAGTAAGGAGATGTATCGGCTGGCGAGACAAAGAGATAGAGCGGCAAAGGATGTGCAACATGTCAGAGTGATCAAGTATAGAAATGAAACTGTACTGACAGGCGATGAGAGGGTGAAGGAAAGATGGAAGGAGTATTTTGAGGAGCTGATGAATAATGAAAATGACAGGGAAAGAAGAGTGGAAGGCATAAGAATGGTGGAACCGGATATAGCAAAGATCAGCAAGGATGAATTGAGGAAAGCTTTGAAAAGAATGAAGAAGGGAAAAGCTGTCAGACCTGATGATACAGTTAGAGGTATGGAAATGTAAAGGTGAGACGGAAGAGGTGTTTTTGACTAGATTATTCAATGAGATTTTTGAGAGTCAAATGATGCCTGAGGAATGGAGAGAAAGTGTACCGTTTTTTTAAGAACAAGGGTGATGTTCAGAGTTGTAGTAATCACAGGCGCATAAAGTTAATGAGACACACAATGAAGATTTGAGAGAGATAGTTGTGGAAGCTAGGTTTAGACAAGCAGTGACTGTTTGAGAGCAGCAGTATGGTTTCATGCCAAGAAAGAGCACCACAGATGCGATTTTTGCTTTGAGAAATCTGATGAAGTATAGAGAAGGTCAGAAAAAGCTATACTGTGTCTTTGTGGATTTAGAGAAAGCTAATGAAAGGATGCTGAGGAAGGAACTGTTGTGTTGTATGAGATAGTCCTGATAATGGTTAAAAGTAAACATGTATGAGGGCACATTAAGAAGGTTTGGACATGTGCAGAGGAGGGACAGTGGATATATTGGTAGGAGGATGTTAGAGATAGAGTTGAGAGGCAGGAGGCAGAGCGGAAGACCAAAGAGGTGATATATAGATGTGGTCATTGTAGACATACAGGTAGTTGTGTGAAAGCAGGAGATGCAGAGGATAGAGTGAGGTGGAAAAGATTGATTTGCTGTGGCAACCCCTGATAAAGGGACAGGCAGAAAGAAGAAGAAGCAGAAAAAGGGTCAGCTCTTATTACACATCCCAAACCAATGCTATTAATTAGCTTGTGTGCATTTACATACACAGGGGAAGGTAACATAAGATATCTTGTGTTTATTAATCAGACAAACAGTATCATGCCTGCATGTGATTAATAAACAAATTGCACTTCATCATGGAGTTAATGGAACGTGGTCTTGCCCTAGAAAATGGTTTGTCCTCAGTCGATATCTAGTGGCAGAAGGCATGTTAAGCCTTGTTTTCTGCCCTCCATGTGGCCACAGAGAGGCAGCAGATTATTGCAGAGTTCTTGATTAGTTTATGTACAAAACACATTAAGTTTTTATACCTCACTTTTATTTATCTGTCTTTCTTCCTTCCCCAATATGTTCTCAGATAGATTAGGGAGAGGATGACAAGAGCTCGAACTGAAAGACAGATACCTGCTTCCAATACACTTCCATGAACTGTCAAAATATCTCATTCTCATGTCACAACACTCTATATATTTTCCTTCCGCATACAGTTGTGATGTCAAGGTTAAAACACTATTTTTACTGTCTTGCATACTGACATACAGAATTCCTGACAAGATATTTGTCTTTATATGTTTCCATTTCATTTCTATCTGTTCTCTCATCACATTTATTTCAGAATCTTATGTCTGAACTGCATCATGCAAGTGCCATTAGTGATATATGGTAATGTGCGCCAGGTCTGACAGCCTGTATATCTACTTTAAGAGGATTGCCTCCTACATGCAAAAGGAAAGGACAAAGTGAATAAATTGTCAATTTTGGGTAAAAGACATTCAGCCAGTCTTTGTCACCCCATGCTGGTTTGCAAGAATTTCTGGAATACATAAACTGATTTCAAACATAAATATAAACCTACACTTTTTATTACTCTGTGATATCTTTGACCTCTATGCTTGTGGTTAACTCACATAATGGTACTGTGCTGCCTTCAGTGGAAAAAGTAACGCTGCCATTTACATTCATTTCAGAACCGTAATCAATGTAATAGCTGCCTTCAAACATAATATTTCCCCATATATTTGTCAGGACGCTCATGACCTGTTCAATCGAGTTTAGTTCTGCTCCTAAGATGGCCACAGCACAGCTACAGTATTTCTATGCATTTTTTTCTCATTGCTCTCCCTAATTCATTATGCATACTCTTTAAAATGTCACTCTCTATTTAGTGCCCTAAGGCTTTGTGCTGCGTAAAGTGGATACCCTGTCTTCCTGTGTCTCTACTGTCTCTGTTAATCTCTAAAGACTTTCTAATAGGGAAGGTCTCTTATCTCGCTCATCTTCCCCATCCTTCTTTTTCTTCGCCCCTCTTTCTGACTGTGAACACATTTTAGTCTCCCTCTGTCCCAGTCCCATACCCACACACAACACGTACACATTTGTGATGGCTGTAAGACCACCACAGTGCAAGCAGCTGCCTTTACAGACCATGCAGAATTGCTGTAAAGAATCGCCTTCTGACACATGTTCTAAAAGCCTATGAAGCAAACACAAAGCTAAAGTGCAGACATCAAATTACTATAAACAATGAATGCTTAGTGTAATTGAGAAACAGTGTCTTGTCACGTTGATATTCTCAGCCTATAGTAATTAGAATGACTAACATCTTATCTCCTTGTAGCAATGTCCTACAATATCACAGTCTCTTGACAATAATGTTAATAAGTACCTAGGTTCACAATCATTTCTGACCTTTCAGAATGACCGTAATTCCTGTCCTGCTTTCACAAACCACAGTGTGCAAACATTAAGCTTGTCAGCATGAGCAGGGAAAGAGGAAAAGCTTTTTCCTGCCAAGGGTGTGAATATGAGGCGAGCTGTCTAATGACACTGAGACCGAAACAATGGAACGCTGAAGTGCTTTGGCAGACAGGGAGCTGTCCCACACTGAAATCTGAGGAGTAGAGTGGAACGGAAACGAGGTAGCAGCAGATTGTGTCGATGGTTGTGCTAGAGAAGGACAGAAACAGAGGGATAAGGAATGGTCAGATTGAGCGACATTGCTTAGAATAGTAGAGGTCTGGAGGAATATTTGTGTATTACTTCATTCTGTAAACTAGAAGGTTGATTTTTTAAAGGGGCTTTAGATGTGAAACAGATACAGTTCTGATAACAACCATAACATTCAATCAGATTGAAAGGAGGATGCTATGTTTTTGTCTTTCAATGTCACATTTTCTCACGAACTGTGTGTGTGTGTCTATTTGTGACTATGTATACTATGACCGGTACTAGTTTAATCGTCAGACATCTGATTTTTGTGAGTGCATATATATTCCTCATAAGTAATTCATCATATGTGCGGCACAGTGGTGCAGTGGATAGAGCATGTGGCCTCACAACAAGAAGATCCGTGTTTGAGCCCCGGGTGGGGTGAAAATTTCTGTGTGGATTTCGCATGTTCTCCCGGTATTCACACTGGTTTTTCTGGGTAGTCTGAGTTGATAGGTGGGCACTGGCTTCCCTGTGACCCTAAACTAGGATTAAGCAGATATAGAAAATGAATGAATGAATAATTCATGATTCAGTTCAGTTCAATTCAGTTTTATTTATATAGCGCTTTTTACAATAGAACATTGTCACAAAGCAGCTTTACAGGAAT
>JAOUQV010000046.1:8102506-8114486 GCA_028565295.1 Aspidoras spilotus
GTGGTAACAGAAAAACAGTCTGTAAAAAGAGTCTGTAAATTGACCCTCAGGGTGGATCAGACAGGTGTAGGAGTCTAGCTTAGGCTCAGCAATCTCTCAGAGGTAGCGTGTGTACTTCAGTAGAAAAAAAGAGACATAGCAGAAAAAAAAATGATCAGGCATGATTATTGTAAAGGTGTAATTCAAGAACTATGGCAGGTATTACAGTACAAATTTCGCTAAGACTAGCAAGTGGAGCATAATTAAATGTGATATCCATATGGAACACATAAATGAGGGCTCCCTCAAATTACCTTTAGCCTAGACTTAAACATTGACACTTTGTCTGATTAAGAGCCTTACTAATAAAAGGGAGATTTGAGATTTGCCTATAATTAGAAAGTTGACTGGGGTCAAGTACAAGTTTTTTTTAAATTAGCAATTTAATCACTGATAATTAATAGGATTTAGGTACATAACATGTGCTAACTGAAGAGTTGATTTTTTTAGTAACGGCTCAATTGTTCTTAATACAATTTATTTTAAGAACGTTGTGTGTAGGGGATCTAGTACACAGGTTGATTTGGAGGTTAGCATGATTAATTCTGTCTTCATAATAAAATTAAAATAAAAATTAAGAAAAAATCTAAATTATCCGAAAAATTTATATCATCAACCATAATAGTTATAGAATTAATAGTTATAAATTAACAATTTTTAGTCTGATACTTTCAACGTTTATGAAGTCATCACTACTGTGCATTGATGATGCAAATTGGTCTTTTTGCTAGTTAGATAAGCTACAGTAGTACATAGTAATCTATGGTTATTTTTTATTTTATTCAGTTTAATTAGAGATATATTCTGTTTTAGCAGACCAAGAGCTTTTCTATATCTCAGACTTTCCTTCCATGCTGAAACATTACTAGTTTAGTTTGAAGCCACTTGCGTTCAAATTTTGTAGTATTTAGTTTTAGGGTGCTTGTATTATCATTATAGCAGTGATCTAATTTTTCTTTTTCTAATTATTTTTCCAACTGTGTCTAGAGTTCTACAGAATGTCAACTCGCAGACTTTGTCTGTTGTCAGTTGTTTGATCGAATTTTGTAAAGTTAAATCAGGAAGGTTATTTACAAAGTTATATGCAGACTCTTGTGTAAATGTGTGCCCAAAGATGTAACGCAGCAGAGTAGGTATATTATGATTAAGCTTTATGATTAAGCTTTATGATTAAGCACTAAATGTGATTAAGTAATGGTCTGAGTACGGTGCTTCACACTGTAGGATTATAATTCAAATGTTACTATTAATAAAGTGTGACCACCATTATGAGTTGGTCCTGTAATATTCTGATGGACTCCTACAGAATCTAAAATAGATACACATTCTGAATATTAAATCCCCAACAATTAAGGGGACAGAGGAAGTCTGCACATTTCATGACAGATTTGGAATATTGTCAGGGTGGTCTGTAAATAATAATTACAGACTAGATTTATTTTGTCCTACACGTATATCCAGGAGAGCTATCCTTATTAAATACTAAGTACTCATAAAGTTTAATCCAACGTTTTGTTAGACACAGTATCTTTAAATTCTAATCAGTTATATTTTAATTTGCTGTGTTTTCAGTATCAGCTAGATTTATGTTAGAGGGCAGGATGCTCCTGAAAGCACTCACAGATACTGAGTCTAAAGAGCCTGCTCTATGCCTCGAATCCTCGTCTGTAGGCGGGCAGGCGGCCATAGATGATAATCCAGGCATCTGTCCTTTTCCAGATGGTATTAAAAGTGCGTGTAATTCTTCCTTTGGGTACTGGGCAGAGATGTTGTTTGTCCCCACGTGGAGAACTTGGGTGCTGAAGTTGTCTATCTGTTGCACTGATATTTGGTGACGTCCAGAATTTGTGCACCTGGGAGACTAGACACACTAGTGTTATTCCTGGTTCCTAAGACTCTTAAGTGTCAAATTATAGACTGAACAAGAATAAGAACACAGTTTTGCCTTTGCTGGAAATCTTGCTTTATTAGAGAGGACGATGATCTCGCATTCCTATGCCGGTGCTCCCAGCTCGGAGCAGGAGTAAAGATGGCCTGGCCTATCTGCTTTAAGACTTAATTTCTCTAACTTGAGTTCAGTTAATTAACAGGTTGTTGCTATTTACTTTCTGCTGCTTTGGTGTTCATTTCCAGAAAATTTGCTGTGTCTTTCAGCACAGTTTTAAAAATATATAGGAGATTCCAAGAGACAGACAGTTACTCTAGGAGAAAAGGTTTCATCTGAGGACATGTAATAGACATGACAGGGTCTTGAGATGCAGTGGAGTACATTATGCCCTCTGCAACATCAATCTGCCTGTTTGGTGGTGGGTCAGCAGGTCAAGTATGCTGTATTTTACTGTTTACTGAGCAGTGGCTTCAATCTGGCCACTTTTCTCTGTGGAGAGAGGAAAGCTAAAAGTTCTGTCAGAGTTTTCCTTGGGTTCTTGGTCACCCCATTCTAACTGGATAACTAAGATTAGTCAGTCAGCCAACTCAAGAAAGAACCCTTTCAAACTTATTCCATTTACTCAAGCCAATGTGCTTGTTGGGGCCTTCAATGCTCCTGAACATTTTCTGTACTCTTCCCCTAATCTGTGTCTCAATATCATCCTGTCTTGGAGGTCAAAAGGCAATTCATTTCCAATCAACTGGATTTATCACAGGTGGACTCCACGTTTTTTGTGTATTTTAAATTTAAATAAGATATTTTTTTTATAATGACCAAGCTAGATGGTGAGACTGGCAAGGAAAAACTCCCTGAGATGATAAGAGGAACAAACCTTGAGAAAAATCAGACTCAGAAAATACTTTTTTGGCTTTATTGGTTTATTAACGTCATCTTCAACATCTTCGATAGCCATATTGACGACAGGAAAAAGTTTGTAGTGTTGAAGGCTGAAGTTTAACAGGATGGACTTTATCTCACTTTTGGGTGTCATGGCAAATGCTGTGAATACTTGTGTATATATTTAATTTTTTAATTTAAATTTGAAAAACTTTATTTTGTTGATAAGAATAAGGTAAAATGTATTTAATCCATTTTGGAATAAGATTGTAACATAACAAACAAGTTCTGTGAATACTTTCCAGTTGCACTGTATATGTTCCTGGACCTGGGGGAGGTGGACGAGCTGGGGAGCTGCCCGATTAGCCTCCTTCAACCTCTGATTTTGCTCACAGCTTGTCACCTTCCATTTACAAACCCAGCTACGGAGCACAAGGGCAGGTAGAGGTGGAACAGAAAATAGATTGAAAGCATCTCTCAGGCTCTAGGCTTGGCAGGACTCATTTTCACCTTCTAACACCTCCATATCTTTTGTCCTGCTATAATGTTCCTCACTGTGTTCTCAACTCACATTTAGCTTTCCCCTTGTGAATAGTATCCTAACCTTAGAACACAAAGCAGGGATTTAAACATATAAACAATAGGAGGCTGAAATAAGCTAGGAGATTGGTTTTTGAACACTATGCTCTGCATATGTATCTGTAATTTTTTTATTCAGTATCTGCTTTATCTGATGGTCATTATGCAGATGTCCACAACTGAACCTCACCATTGCAATATCAATTTAACATTCAGAAATAGACATGAAGACATCAAAAGAGAGGATTCTCAAGATGAGAAATATACAACTTTCAGCCAGAATACAGATATTGCACATATATCTTTATTCACACATCTGCTATGTTAACCGAATATTTCTAAGGGGGGAAACTGGCTCTGTACTACCTTCAACTGAATATCCTCCTATCCTCCATTTCAGTTACAGCAGTAAGAACCCTCAGTGGCCTGTAGTTTGCCTGAGGGTAGACTGGTCCATGGCATGGGTCATCCATCTAAGGAGATATACACATACGTTTATGTAATACACAAAAGCTCTGGGTGTAACCCACATGCAACAATGTCAGTTGTTAGTTCCCCAGTGGTTTAGTGTAGGGTGCTGTTGTAAGGGCAGACATTTTCCTACAAAAGTACTGCAGTAGCAGAAAGTGTTTTAATACACATGAGAATGAAAAATAAATGTGTTTTAACTGTGAATAATATGCCTTAATATTAGCCTGCGTTAAATGAAGTGGCTCTAATTGACAGTCTATCAGGCTGAGCAATTGCACCACTCCACCGCTCCTAAAGTGCTTGAAGTCACTTGTTTCCCTCAGAGTATGCTATTCTTTTTTAACTACAGGTCAGCTAAGAGTTACTCTGTCCATCCCAACCTTCTCATTCTTTCTCTTCCTCCTAATTTCACACACTCAAACCTTAAACCTTAAACGCATACACACATACACACACAGACTCATTTTTTGCCCTCACACCATTTCCTAGCACTTCCCACACAATGAAATCTAATCTCAGCTGTGTTTTTTTTTCAAAACACCTAAAATAGTTCATCAGCATTTGGTGCAGGTTTCGCTCTTTCTGGTAGATCTAGTGTGGCTTGACAGCCCCAGGCACATTCCTGTATATTGTCTCTCAGGCAATTAAATATTTACCAGTCAAGAATTCACGTGATCGTGAAATGGATGTAAAGTAAGTTCCATGAATCCATGTATTCCGCCTACATGCCGACAGATTATATTAATTAGCGGAACTGCTTTAAATCAATCCCTAATTGGACCCTCTTTACAGTAGTATGCTATATGTTCTCTAACTTTTTGTTTGATGAAGGTTATGTTGGTGTTCCTAATTAGTAAGCACATGTTAGACATGGGGAAAAAACATCTTACAGCACAGGAAAACAATAATATTGTGAAAGCTGTACCTGAAAATACCTCTATACTGGAAATATGCAAGTTAATTCAGTGTGATCATCACACATTATAGAGGTTTCTGCAGAATAATCAAGGTGGTAGGAAGAAATTTGCATAACGCAAGTTTTATAATCCTAAAGCTCGGGATCTCAGAAAAATAAAAAGGCAAGCTGCAAAAACACCTATGCACACAACTAAGAAAGAGAATATATGAAGGATTGGGACAAATTATGAAAATGACTCACTCTAAAGTTTAAAAAAAACTCCAAAATGAAAACAATGCCCCCACTTAACAAAATATAATGAAATAAAGATACAATGATTTAAAAAATTCATGAAGACTAATTATTTTATCTTTACTGATGAGTGCCATGCAGCATTAGTGGATGTATGAACTAGTGATCTGGCCACACTGCTCCACTGCGACGGCGTCAACAATATCAATATCGTTAATATCAAGGTGGTCGTGGTGGTATCATATTCTGGCCGGGAATCATAAACATATAAGAACTTTTTGTGTTCAAGATGCAGTGAACATGAACTCAGTGGAATACTGTAACTTCTTAGTGCTGCATGTCTTGTGCTGGTGGAAAGGATGTGGTAAAAAATAAGGAAAACACTCATGTTTATGCATGACGATGCTCCAACTCATGCTTTCCACTATATTTTGAATAGAAGAAAAAAAAGGTTTGCTGATGAGCAGATTATGCAGTGGCTGCTTTCTGCTTCTGGGCAAATCTGAAAGTGAATTTATTCAGGTGGATGCCAGTACCAGTCCAAAAATTATCTCTAGGGGGCACTCCATTAATTCCAAAGCCTGGCCTCTGCACGCTCTGCATTTTTGCTTAATAGTGTCGGGCACCTCAGTACCCTGAATGGTCAGTTCCTCATCATCTGTAACATCTGACTCCTCTTCTCTGTCAGAGTTCCTTGTTGATGATGGCTCTGTGAGTTGATAAAGCATGGGTGGAGGGATGTATACTAGTCAGAGAATGTTAAAACCTCTTCCAGTAGACATTTGATGGTAATATCAGGGATCAGCCAGTTGAATAAATTGCTTGGTCAAAACACTTGTCTGCTTTCTTCTGGGTTAGTGTGTGCACTGAATGAAAGAATGCTCACATGCGAGACGGACCAGCAATTGATTATGATATGTCTGTGTTTTACGCAACAGTTGCATTTTCTGCTGGAGAAGAATTCATATCTGCTTTTTGTTTTGAGCCCTGGAGAAATTTGAAGCACTTATAGATATATTGCTGCAAATTTGGAATTTTTCACATACCTTTTTCTGCAATATTTACACAAAAATAAAGACTTTCCATCCACATTAGCTGGTGTGAAATGTCCCCACACATCAGATGATGAATGTGGCATTCTTCTGTTGAATAAAGCTAATATGCTTCAAAATGTTAAATAAATAATTAATAACATATTACTTATTTATTTAACATTTTGAAGATCATTAGTTTTTTTGCCTTAAAGTGATTCTTTAACCAAGAATTAATACTTATTAATAACAAGGTAGCTAGCATATGCTTGTCCTTTTGCTATCCTACTAGCCTTGGTAAACTAGTCTCTTAACTGAAATTGCTCATAAATGTTTTCTGATTTATTGGATGGCAAGCAACTGTGAGACTTCTAGAAATCATCTGGACATATTCTGTTCAAGTCTTGGAGAAATTAACATTGCATGCAGGGGGTGCATCGTTTTTAGTATCATATACACTAGATTTTCCAAAAGTATTCACTCACCTGCCTTGACTTACCTATGTGTGAATCCATAGGGTTCAATATGACATCGGTCCACTCTTTGCAGCTAGAAGAGCTTCAACTTGAAAGGCTGTCCACATAGGAGTGTGTTTATGGAAATGTTTTACCATTGTTCCAGAACCGCCTGGTTCTCAGATGCCTGCTCTAATTCATCCCAAGAATGTTCTATCGGGTTAAGGTCAGGACTCTGTGCAGGACAGTCAAGTTCATCCACACCAGACACTGTCATCCATGTCTTTATGGACCTTGCTTTATGCACTGGTGCACAGTCATGTAGGAAAAGGAAGGGGAGCATGGAATTGTCCAAAATGTCTTAGTATGCTGAAGCATTTATACACCGGTGGCCTTGGAACTAATTGGAACAACTGATTCAGATAGTTTGGATTGGTAAGAAAATACTTTTGGAAATATAGTGTATAATTATCTTAACCAAAATCATATTTCAGTATATTTTTTACCAACTGTATGTCAATGTATCAATGTTAGCTTTGAATATTCCCATTTTATTCCGATTAATTCCTGATCATTCCCATAATTACCCGTCAATACCCATTAATTCCTATAGTAAATTTCCCAATTTTGAACATTCTCTGAATTTTTCATACCTAGCAAAGACACAATAAAAAACTCACATGTTCTTTCTATGACAGACGTTTGACTGTTATTAAAAATAAAGGATCCTACAGGCTGATATATTCAAACTTAATATGTTAGATTTATTTTCATCTTGTATGAATGGACCTATATGTATGTAATTGGCATATATAACTGCAAATCAGGTTGAATTTCTAGATATATATTTGAATGTTGTCAATAAACCAGAGCATACATGAGAGATTTTCTAGGAGTTCAAGGACCATTTAAATAACATAAAAGGATTTATTTTACTGACAGCATAAACATATTAAATACTAAAATTATTCACAAAGCTAAGTGTAACAGTGTAACAAATACAAACTATAGGTGCATAATGTACTGTTGTCTATGTTTCAGCAACTTTTAATGTTATTTTAATTGAGTAATTATACCTAATCATTGGTACCTGGCAAAATAATTACCTTAAGAATTTAAAATATATATATATATATAAATATCCCCAATATCCCCCATATATTAGATATAGTAATGCATAATTATTACAAGTTAATTAAAATACTACTCAATACTTTTAAACAGGATTAAATAGTGCATAGCCGATATCAGTATAGTATAGTAAAAAGTACTGATGAAGTCTATTATGGCCAAATATACTATAGATCTTAAAAAATAAGAAAGAATTTCCATTTCTTTAATAAGAAATGTATTAAATAACATTATAAAAAGCTGATGTTTTTGTCACAGTAGAGAGTAGACAGACTGCAAATACATTGAGCAGAAAAAAAGCTGTAAGAGTTTATTAAGGGAAGCGATATAGCTACATGGATAGTCTAATATTACCCAGCAGTGCATAGCATCTTTGCCATAAGTAAAAATCGGACCACTGGGATGTACAGTAAAGTGCAATTTATTGCAATATAGCAGTGTTAAAGAAGCTACAGAATGTTTTTGATATGATAAAAATGCTAGTACTGCTCATATTTTATCAGGAATCTCATTCAGGATAAAGCATTGAGCTGTAAAAGATACTGAAGTGTTAAACTGGTTTTGAACAGTAAACACACCACAAAACATTTTTTTATTTTATTGCAGAAATGATAGAATTTACTTACTTGACATTTCAGCATGATGACATGACAGGCGTCAGAATCTTAAATACTTAAACAAAGCAAATTCTACAAAAAAAATATAGCAGTACTTTAGAATTTCCTATGGACAGACAGCTAATTGGATGAGTGATTATGAAAGAAAGAAAGAAAGAAAGAAAGAAAGAAAGAAAGAAAGAAAGAAAGAAAGAAAGAAAGTGTGTGGGTGGATGCTTTATCTGTTAGTAAAAGGTGTTAACATTTTGAATTATCCAACAGTCTGCCTATAATTTGAGCCAGAGCATTTCTGATATGAAAGTTACAAAAGGTCAGAGACAGTTTCTGCCAATTTATAAAATCGATCCCTATAAAGATTACAGACTAATAGGTCAAAGTTTTAGACCTGTCTATATTTGCAGGGAGGGTGACTTGAAAGGCAAGTCAAATGGATAGAATATTTCATCTGCTTTCATTCACCTTATGTCCTTAAAGATCGCTGTTTCATTGCTAAGATGGTTGCAGGGGACTTTTAATATGATAGCCTAAGCTAACCAGGCAATAAGTATAGCAGGTCATTTCTTCTGCTTGAGAGGAATTTACAACCAGTTAACACAAATGAACTTACATCATATTGTCTGGAAATTTCAGCAAATATTTATATATTTTCACTACAAACCCCAAGTCCAGACTGGTGCAATATTCAGTAATACAGCCCCATCAGCAATACAGCATTATTACACATAGGAAATAAACAGAATGGGAGAAAATAATCAACAATGGGATGGTGTGATATAGTCCAATGTAAGGCAGAGTTAACCATTATAAGGGTAATTCAAACTACAGTCCAGCCCTGATGTAAGTCCTGATATACGCTAAAGCAAATCTGGATACATAAATGTATTTGTGTTGCTGCAGGGGGCATCTTCTGCTTTATTTGCTTCTCCAGCATAGTGAGATATAAAATGTTAATCAGCCCCTGTTTTCTGGGTTAACATTTTTGCCTGAAGTTTATATGTGACTTGGATCAATTGCATCTTGCCATCTTATATGATTAGAGACAAATGTCTGCTGTGGCAGAAGTGACTTTTTTACAAGCCCAAATCAGAAAAACTTCAGATAGCATGGGAAATGATAATAAATAAAGAAAGCGTTTCTTAAATTAAACCCAAGGTATTTAATTTTTTGTCTGGTCAACATCAATATGTCATTATTTAATTAATATTTATTCATACATTTCAGTTCTGCAACACATTCAAAAAAGTTAGGAAATAGCCATTTAGAGATAGCAACGAGGTTAAATATCAAAATTGGACTGTGGTTTTAAACACAGTCACAGGGGATGATGATAAGGATTTGTTACAAAAGCTACATCCACAAAAGGCTTAGTCTGTGAAATAGAAATATTGGCAGATTATGTGGTTTTTTCACCAAATGTTAAAGAAAATTGTTAGCATGAAATAATTCATGTTACTTTAAGAAAGAGATGAATGTATGTTCATTTTTATCTCCCTACCATGCATGTAACAAGTCAAGGAATCCAGTGCAAGTTGAGCATATAAAAGTTTTTTCAACAAGACAATTAAAAACCAAATGGACAACTGGACAAATACAAAGACATGGCAAAAACATAAGTGGGTATGGGTACTGGTCTGGCTTGCTTGAAGTCCTCATGCAGAACTTGAGACATGTTTGCAGGAATAACGGAGAAAAAAAAACCCCAAAACATTTCATCTCATGGTGGATACATCTTTTAAAGTGTTGTGAAAAGAAACACAAAGTGGTAAAAGCTTAACTGACCACACTCTTTATGGAATATGTTAAAATATCTGAAATGTAGGAATACATCATTTTTAGAAAAATGTACTTTGGACCCATCCATAAAACACACAACATATACTGCAGACAGAAAGTGAACAGTTGCATTTTTCTGTACCTCGTGAATAATGTAAAGTAATTTCAGTAAAATATCACTGCAGTCTCAGGAGTTTCTAAATGTTGTCTATGTGCATCATCTCTGGTCATTCCGGCAGAAGTGCAGATGGCCATATTGGCACATTTTTGAAAGTGTAAAGTGCAATATAGTAAGTGAGATACCCACATTAGAGGCAATAAAACATAGGAAAACACAAACTGCATATGTGTGTGTCTGTGTTCATGAATGTCGATAGATTAGAAGTCTCAGAAAAATGAAATGCTCAGACTAGGGTATGCTGCAGAATTCTCACTGGATGTAATTAAACACATATGGACCAGCCACAAAGGTTGAGCCAAGGAAAGGGAGCAGAAGGCATACTTCTGGTACTCTGTTCTTGTTCAGAAATGTCTTTGTGCTTAGTAGCACACTCATGAGCGCATTCACACTCATGAGCACATTCTTCAGAAGAATAGTAATAACTGAGCTCCAATGAATCTGCAAGTGTGAGTGTGTGTGTGTGTGTGTGTATACTGTATGTAAATTTGTGTTCAAAATAATAGCAGTCCAACATGACTAACCAGATCAATCTCTGTTTTTGGTGGATATTATATTACTACATAGCAATGAATTTACCAGTAGATGTAGTAGAGTCAGAAAAAACACACAGACACAACATTCGTGATATTTATGCTTCTGGTATGTGTAATTAATTAAACTATTAATTAAAATGTACGCGTTCAATATAATAGTAGTGTGAAGTTCAATTAGTGAGGTCATTCATTCTGTGAAAACAGGTGTCATCCACGTGGCTCTTATTTAAGGATGAAGCCAACACATGTACTTTAATTTCTCTCTGAAAGCCTAAGAAAATGGGTAATTCCAGACATTTTTCAGAAGAACAGTGCACTTTGATTTAAACATTGATTGGAAAGGGGGGAAATGTTTAAAGATGACAAAAAGTCAGACAATTATCAGCTCCTGGAAGATAATCCTGCCTGTGAGTACTGTGACAATTAAAATATGCCAGTGTGAATCTATCACACATCTATCAGCAAGAAGTCCCCACTGTTAAAAAAGATGTGCTGAAAAAGATACAAAAAGGACGAAAAAGGAATGGGAAAAAATGTTGTGGACTCATGAAAGTAAGATTCCTCTTTTTGGGTCTTCTTTCTTTTTCAAACACTGAATACAAGACACAGTACACAGCAATGCATGTCAGTATCATGATGCATGCTAGTGCAGGCATCATGGTACTGGAGATTTATTTCAGTAATTAGATACAAACAGTGAAATGCATACGTTATATAGATTTATTACAAACACAGTGCTCTATTTAATTAATGCCACAAAAGTACATTGCTTAAATTGTTGGCTCTTTACAAAGTGTTGTATACAAGCATATTAATGGAAAGTTGAGTGGAAGGAAAAAGCGTTATAGGAAAATATGCCCAAGCAATGGGGATAACAGCAGCCTTGAAAGGATCGTCAAGAAAAAAAAAATTAGGCCATTAAACAATTAGAGGGAGATTCACAAGGAGTGGACTGCTGCTGGAGTCAGTGCTTCAAGAGCCACCACACACAGACGAATCCAGGACATGGCAAAAGCTGTTGCATTATTTGTGTCAAGCCACTCACTGGACTGTTGGTCAGTGGTCCAATGTGTTGTTTTCAGATTAAAGTAAATTTTGCATTTCATTTGGAAATCAAAGTGCCAGAGTCTGGAGGAAGAGTGGAAAGGCACACAATCCAAGCTGCTTGAGGCCTAGTGCTAAGTTTCCACAATCAGTGATGGTTTGGGGAGCCATGTCATTTACTGGTGCACAGCCGTCTACCAGGAAATTTT
>JAOUQV010000046.1:8125989-8136173 GCA_028565295.1 Aspidoras spilotus
TATATATATTGTATTACAACAATTATTGATTATAACAATTAATAATAATCCAGGATGGCATGGTGCCACTGTCCAAAAGTTTGCTTCCTGGATAGGATTACCCTGGACATTTCTGTGTGGAGTTTACATGTTCTCCATTTTTTTCAGGGACCTTTTCTCCAATTTACTCCCGCATTCCAAAGACATGCATGCTAGGCTAATTGGTATCTCTAAAGTGGTGTCTCTAAAGTGGCCCTTATATGTAAATGTGTGTGTAAGCCTTATAAAGGATTGGCGCTCTGTGTAGGTTTTTACCCTTGCGCCCTGAGATGCCGTGTGGGCATCGGCTGGCCCCCGAATCTGTGTAGATTAAGCTGAAGAAAATAGATGCATGAATGAATGAGTAATTTTCCAAATGAATATATTTCCAGTAAATTGTATAAGATCATATGTAGACAAGGTTTAGTTTAAAGACGTATAAAGATGAATGACAGAACTTGTATCTTTCTACAAACCAATAAATAAATTAGGCATTGGCACCATTTAAATAACCCAGACTATTGAATTCAGTTTAATATTATTTTTCTATAGTGCTTTGTACAAAGGAACATTTCAGGATATAATCATGATGTTTATATTCTGTAAGTTAATTTTATCCCTGATGACCAAGCCAGGTGGCAACAGTGGCAAGGAAAAACTCCCTGAGATGAGAAGAGGAAGAAAACTTGAGAGGAACCAAACCCAGAACAGAAACATATCCCGATTTGCATAATAACAGATTAACCAGTCTGTTGCAAGAGTCCTTACCTGTTCATGTTGTGGTGATATTAAGTAAAGAGGAAAGTCCATATGTCCAACCTTTAGCAGGAACAGGTCATTGCAAGTAATGTCATTCCAAGTTCCCACAAGATTTTGACCATCAGGGTTGATTTAGGAGGTTGGTGTAGGTGATAAGGTCAGGATCCGCACTTCCTTAGTAGTAACATGTAGCTGATATGATGCAAAAAGCGTATTGTACTACTAAAACCTTTTAGTTGAGAGTATTTAAAGAAGCAGAAAATAAAATGGAGCATTTAACGCTACGTAAATGGGATGCATACATATAAATTATGTGTAATAGGTGATTGCCAATACATAATAATGTGCAAAACACCATGAAATGAGATTGTCACTTGCCTGCTGATAGAAATGATTACAGTATGCACTTATGCACAGTGAATCATTTATGTACAAATGGGTCCTGAAAATAAACATATACAATTAAATATTTTATGTTTAAAATGGCAATCTTTAGTTATTCTATTGTGTCCATGTGCTTGTAATTTGAGGACAAACTCATGCAGTGGTATATATTCACAGTTAGGTTTTTTTCTTATAATAACTCACAGGGCTGCTGCGTAATGAAGGTATCAGGCAGAAATAGATGAATATATAGAGAGAAAGTTTGGCAGCCCTGCATTATGCATCATATCCTCCTCTGCTCTGTTCATTTCTCTCAATCTCTTTCAGTATATGTTAGTGGTACTCATACACACATTAACTAGGCATGACCACTGCAATTAGCACCAACGTTAAACAAGATCACACACATGCTGAGCTTAAAAGGCATCAGGACCCAGAGGCGGTAACCGCCACTTGCGGAGAATACAGCATAGCGTGACCCCTCTTTTGTTCCGAGTGTGTTGAGATGATAGGTTGTGCCTGTATGAGGGTTCTCTCAGTCTTGTAATCCTGTTTGCTGCAGTTGCAAAGATCTTGTGTACCCAGTGTTTGTTTAAATATAGCTGGTGCGTGATGCGAAGCACAGTGGTGCATATTGACAAAAAGATTAGATACTGTGCACATCCGCATATTTCACCTTACAGGCAAGGTGGCAGTCTCTCGGATTAAAAGTCTGCCATTGATCTCATCTGTCTGTAGGAAAGGTGAAAGTCAAACAGTTGAGAAGGATAGACAAACACTGTGTCATTTTGGATCAGTGGACACTAATGTATGTCCTCAGCATACTTAGTCTTATACCTTAAGTAATCCAAAAAGATGATAATTTTGTAATTGGAATACAGATGCCAACATCTGTGTCATACAGCATATTTCTAGCATACAAAATTGTAGATACATAATAGCACCATGTTAAAGTATATTATTTTACACATAAAACATGGCTACCTTTTCGTATTGAAGCATTCTAAAGATTAAAAAAAGATTAGGAACACTTGGCTTAACAAGGGTTGGTCCAAATGTTGTCTTAATTACAGCATGAAGACAACAGAATCCACAAGGTGTTTCACATGCTCCATACTCAAGTTGGCCATGCTAGCTGCAGCAGCTCAGTTCGGTTTACCAGTTTGATGTTTGCCTCTCAGATCAACCACATGTAGCGAGCTGCAGTGTGACCTTGGCTGGATTTTGGTATCCAGTTCCTTCACTTTTGATACAGTAGTACATGAAGAACCCATAAATTTATTCTAAAAAAATCTAAATACTTCTAGGAATAAACTACAGATTTAAAATAGGCTACAGTTACTCTGGGTAAATTATTTACAGGGGCAAGAAAAAGTATGTGACCCTTTTGAAATTACCTGGTTTTCTGCATCAATTGGTCATAAAATGTGATCTTAGTATAGACAGACACTATGTGCTTAACGGGCTGCACAGTGGCGCAGTGGATTGTGCTGTGGCCTTGACAGCAAGAAGACCCCGGATGGAGCCACTTGGGAAATTTTGGTGTGGTATTTGCATGTTCTCCCTGTGTTTGTGTGGGTTTTCTTTTGGTACTCCGGTTTTCTCCTGCATTCCAAAGACATGCATGATAGGTTAATTGGTGTCTTTAAATTGCCTGTTAATGTGTGAATGTGTGTGTGCCCTATAATGGATTGGCCCCCTGTCTAGGGTTGTTCCTATCCTCATCCTTCGAGTTGCCGGGTGGGCACTAGCTTCCCCATGACCCTAAAACTAGGATTAAGCAGTTATATAAAATGATGAATACATTAATGTGGTTAACATAATAACACACAAACAATTATAATATTTTATGTTATTATTATAAATCCATTATTGGTGGAAAAAATAGTGAAGCCTTGAATTTAAACCTCCTTTGTCAGCAATAACCAGCAATATGTGTTTCCAGTATCTGCTGATCAGACCTATACAACATTCAGGAGACATTTTGGACCATTCATCTTAGGATTTCTGGTGTGAACTGATCTTCTAAGATCATTCCACAGCATTTAATTTGTATTCAGATCTGGACACTGACTGGGCCACTCCAAAAGTCAAATTAGCTTTTTTTGAAGCCATTCTGTAGTAAATTTATTTTGATGTTTGTCCTACTTCATGACCCGACTTTATCTGTGCTTCAGGTGGTGGATAGACACCCTGATAATATTCTGTAATATCCCCTAATAAACTTAAGAATTAATTTTCCTTTTGTTAATGGCAAGTAGTCCAGGCCCTGAAGCAACAAAGCAGCCTCATGATGCTCCCATCACACCATACTTCACTGTTGGGATGATGTTTTTATGTTGGTATGCAGTGCCTCTTTTACACCATACATAGTGCTGCATGTTCTTCAGGAACAATTCATCCTGGGTTTTATCAGTCCACAACATCAGTCAAACAATTTCCCAGTAGCATTGTGCAATGTTTGAGCTGGAAGCCTAAATTATGGAAAAATAACCATACTTGAAATCATTTACATTGTGGGCCCGTTTTTTGGAATGGGTCTGTACATTGCACCTGTTGAAAAGGAAATTACAAATAGAAAGCGATTTTTAAAAAGGCGTGATTAATGTAGGTGAGAAGCTGAGAAACACTTCTGAGCACTGTTCTTGAAGGATGAATAAGAATTTTTAACTATTTATTTTCTTTTATCAGCCTTGTGATTAATGATGTTTACCATTTTGCATTTGCAACAAGCAGTGAAACTGAAAATGGGTGAATAAAACAACAGAGCAAACATGGCCAACATCCTTGTACAAAGTGTTGGCAAATGTACATGTGTAACCGTTGTGTGTTCACATGATTTATATCACGTCCATGTTCTCACATTCACTCATTTCCTGGCTTTCTCACTGTCTCTGGCTCATTCCCCATGTTTGTGCTGGCTCTGCACATCTTCTTTCTCCTGTGTATCGGCCAGTGGATAAATATTTCATTGGACGTTAAATATAGCTGGGCATTCGGTAAGCTTGAACGAGCTGGGTCTCCTCTCTAGGGCACAAATTGAGTGGGGAGGAACGGCACAGAGCACAGAACTAAAGAAGACCCCTTTGCCCTTGTGAGCTCTCATTCTTAGCCAAGGGTACATTTGTCATTTATTTACTGCATTGAATGGTCTGGTTCGAGTGTGGCTCTCCAGAAGTGTGTATAAATGTGTCTGTGTTACTCATAGAGATAAGTGCTTTCTAAACATATGATGATTCTATAGTTGCCTTTTCCTCTTGCATAGATATGCTTTCTATTTTGGCTGCATGAGTATCCTGTAATTTTAACCTCTAAGTGATGCACGCAATAAATATCATCAATTATATACACAAGATATAAATGTGCATTTCTTATATATATATATATGTTTGTTGGGAAGAAATGCAGTATGGCTCTTATGTAACGAAATCTTGGGTTGTTAATCATAGCATGAATCAGTCTAATGTGTATTGGCGTGTAGGAAGCTCTGCTATTTGAGCAGCTCAATGAATGGCCAAATTTGAAGTCCATCAGAGAACTTGGGAATGCTTAAGGCTCTTGGGTTTCTTGGCATTTGCAGGAAAACACAAAAATAGTACAGTATATTGTGTAATGAAAATCATTGGTGGTACTATTTAAAAAAATCTGCTTTATTCTGAGAATAATGTGTCGCAGAATATCAATTCATTTCTTTGTGAGCCAAATCTGAGGGTCTATCTCTTGTATTAGCACTGCAGTCTTCCTCACATCTCACTGGTACACTTTGAAGTGATGCGACTCACTTTTACTTCAAAGCAGATAGGAATCAGTAGATATAACTTTACCTGTAGTTTATGTACTCTACATGCAACACACTACAGATTGATATATCCCAGAAGATAATAAACATAACAGATTTTAGCCATTTAAGACATTATCTTATAGAACATGTGTCTAAGCATTTTATTTTCAAACTTTTCCTTGAAGGAATCTACACCTTTTTAATAGGCATGGGTATATTAAAACAGGTCATGTGACTTTAGGATGTATCAGTCATTAATTTTTTGTACTCACCATCTTAATCCATCTTATTCTGCTGGCAGGAAGGGCACACACAAACACACACAAAATAATGTTAATTTCAAGATACCGTTAGCCTAACACATGTCTTTGGACAATGGAATGGAACTGGAGCACCCGAAGTAAACCCCTGCGAACACGGAAAAAACATGCACAGGACCCAGGATGCCCCATCCATGATTCATACCCAGAACCATCTTGCTCTGTGGTGGCACCACTACCAGCCCATATTGTAATATTTCTTTAAGAAGATTATGGCTTAAATTCAGTGTTTATAGGTCATCTGTGGCCTTTAGACTCAATAAGAACAATCTTGCTCTCATTTGTCCATAAAATGATGCACTAATTCTTTATAGGCCAGCCAATGTGTTCTTTAGCAAACTGTAACCTTTTCAACACGCCTTTATTCAGCACTGATATGTTGCAAAGTACTATTGCAAAGGTTCTTGCAAATAGTTTGTGTTCTTGTAGGCGTCTTCTGATTGTAGTAGTACTCACGGGTCTCTGAAGAGCTTTCTAGATTTCTCTGAAGCTGATTATTGGATGCTTCTTTGCTATTCTTGTAAAAAAAATACTTTTATCAAGAATTTGATTAATCAAGCATCGTGCATATCATGACATTTGATTCTGTTGGTTGTCCAATAAACGGCTACACCTAGTCATGAAATTTGTTCTATTAGGTTTTTGTGCAAAATTCAGTAATTCAGTGCATTAGTGATGTCAGACTGCTATTATTTTGAACACAATTATAAATAAATAGGAAAGTGTATAGCAAAGTAATCCTAAATAATCCTAGGATAAGCCTGATATTACAGTGGCAATTTAGATATACTTTAAAACAGAACTGACAGAACAATCTTGACTCTATCCCACATACACTACAAACAAAAAAATATTAAATAAAGAGGCCAAAATAGGAAAATAAAGAGGGATATCCACAGGGAAGATCATCATCATATAGCTCTGTAGAATCAGGTGAAACATTCATATAGATTTTTGAACGGCAAAAACGTTTGTCGTCATGTTTATAGCAATTGTATATATTTCTTCTAAATTCTGAGAATCTCTAGTCTTGATGTACTTGACGTTACATTATCTTACTATACCTTAACTGAGACAAGTCGTTGTCATATGATACCATAGCTTTGAGAGGGTTGGTTGCAAAGCTGTGTTCTTTGGGATAGCGATAAGCTGACTGAGAATCCCAATCCTCAAGATGGGGATTTGTTTCCTATCTAATCACACTCTTGTCTACCAACTAAGATATCCTGGCTGCACCATTTTATATATGAAATGGATGGTTGGTTAAGAGTGGACATCATTGTCTTTGTTTCACAAGCTCCCCCTACACTTAAAATATAATCTTTATTTCTGTGTTTTCAAAAGGTTTTGCATCCACATGACAATATTCTATAATATAATATCCTCCTTATGGAGCCAAAGAAATTAGTAAAAGCTCTGTAGTAGGTATGCCGGGGCTGTAGGTGGTAGCGTAATTATGCAAACATCGCAGAACTTAATGTGTCTGTGAGTTAATCAATAAAAACATGCTCTTTAATGACATCTCTTTCTCTCTATCTGTCTCTTTCAAATACACACACAGTTGCAATATTTCTCCAAAACAACTATTAATGATGGTCAAATTTCCCTCTCTCGTCAAACTCAATTCCACCTGTCAGAAATTATAGAACTAAAACCAAATTCCTAGGATTTCAATCTTCATTTTTTTTAATGATGCAGACATATTTGGTCATAGTAGCCCAAAATCAATCAGCATCTGGACTCAGTATCCAGGGCAGGTCAGGGACCTATTTGCACAGCACCTGTTATCGTCCTGTCTATGTGAGTTTCCTCTGGGAGTCCCAGTTTCCTTTCATGGTCCAAAGCTATGCTCTTAGGCAAAATGTATAATTAATTGCGTATGAGTGTGTGTGTCTGCCCTGCCATGGCAATTTGTCCAGGGTGTTTCCTGCCATCAGTTAAATGAGCAATGGGATAGAATCCAGAATCCCCTGCAGCCCAGCAGAAGATAATCAGCTTAGAAAATGTATGAATGAATAACTGAATGAATTATTGAATGAATGGAAGAATGAGGAAATTGATGAATGAATGCGGCTTTGGAATATTAAAGGCTATTAGGCATTGTTACATTAAGGGTTTTGGGTTTGATTTATTTTAGACATGTAGAAGTACCCAGCTGGCATTTGGTAGATCTTAAACTTTTAATGTCAGATGTGGTACAAAATTGAATAAACATCAAAGCAATGGTTATTGTTAGAGTTGTAAAAAAGTTAACAAATTAACATTGATTTAATGCAACATTCAAATTCTGCCTTTATTTTTTCTCAACATTTTTAATATTTTGATCACGACCCATAAAAATGGGGCAAGGCAAGTCTATTTCTGTAGTGCCTTACACAATGCCAATTCAAATATTTCAGCTGCAGCCGTGGCCTAATAGACAGGATAGAGGGCTTGTGACCGTTTAATACCCATTCCAGGCAAGTCACGACTGTCACAGTCGTTGAGAAAAGCACCCAAACACCAATTGCTCCCTGTGCGCCACAATACGGGGCAGCACACTGGTCTCTATGTGAATCCTCAGATGGGTTAAATGAAGAGTAAGAAGTTCCCTATAGGGATAAATAAAGTATCAATTATTAGATATTATAAATAACATTGGGTATGTATGACAAACATTAAAGAACTGTAGGTATGATGAGAGAGACATTTAGTGATTACTGGTGATTTTTTTGGAGTATGTTCAGCTATGTTCAGCTGCCATGTTCCCACACTTTAGGCACAAAGGAACATGTTGGCTGTGATCATGCGGAATAAAACATCCAGCATGTTTGAGAGCAGTGAGCTTGTTTGAATATAGGATATATTTAGTTGCCTAGCATCCAGGATTGCAATGCATTGCATATTTTAGATATTTTGTGTTATGAGCATTTGTTCAGTGTTGGAAATCAGGAATGTGTCTATTCGAATGAATGGAAGAATGTGCCAGAATGGGCAAATATTTCATTTCTAACCTTCATTGATTATGTTGCTCTACACATCGATGTACGCTACTTAACAGCTATGTGCACTCACAAATCGTTTTTAATTCCTTGTTTTATTGTACATTTTGACCTGTGAACCTAGAAATATTTGCATACGTATAATGGATTTTATACAGAATGGAAAACTAGGTTTTTTTGAGTGATTTTTAAATGTACGTACTTTTGTAAAAATGTAATTCTAATGTAAAATATTAACAAATACATTTCAGTACACAGTTTGTACAAATAAAGAATACATTGAAAATGAGATCCGAGTATAAAGCCTGAGTATAATCAACACAGAGGTCACCAACCTTTTTGAAAAGGAGAGCTACTTCTTGGGTACTGATTAATGCAAGGATTACCAGTATGATACACCCTTCTGAAATAACTAATTTTCATGATTTTCTTTTATAAATCATTGCTTCAGTCAGATCAGCAACTTCAGTAAAATATATTGTATAGCAGACAAACACATTGATATTTGAATGGTGAAATAAAGTATATAGGATTTACAGAAAGTGTGCAATAATTATTCAAACAAAATTAAGTAGGTGCATAAATTTGGGTACCCCAACAAAAATAGCATCAATATTTATTAGATCCTCTTTTCCAGAAATACCACCCTCTAAACCTTTCCTAAAGCTTCCAATAAGAGTCTAGGTTCTAGTTGAATGTATTTTGGACCATTCTTCTATACAAAACATCTCCACTTCAGTCAGGTTTCATGGTTTCTGAGCATAGACAGCCCACTTTAAATCACACCACAGATTTTCAATAATCTTCAGGTCTGGGGACTGAGATTGCCATTCCAGAACACTGTACTTGTTCTTTTGCATGAATGCCTTAGTAGATTTTGAGTAGTATTTAGGGTTGTTGTCTTGTTGAAGTATCCTTGCCCGGTGCAACTTCAATTTGTCACTGATTCTTGAACATTATTTTAGAATCTGCTGATATTGAATGGAATTCATGCGACTCTCAACTTTAGCAAGATTCCCAGTACCTGCACTGGTCGCATAGCCCCCCAGCAAGATGGAACCACCACCAAATTCCACTGTGTGTGTAGCAAATGTTTGTCTTGGAATGCTGTGTTCTTTGTCCACCATGCATACCGCCCCTAATTATGTCCAATTAACTCAATTTTAGTTTCATTAGTCCACAGCACCTTATTCCAAAATGAAACTGGCTTGTCCAAATGTGCTGTAGCATACCTCAAGCAAGTCTGTTTGTGAAGAGGCTTCTTCTGCATTACTCTCCCATACAACCTCTGGTTTTGCAAAGTGCTCTGAATAGTTGGACAATGCACAGTGACACAATTTGAAGCAAGACAATGTTGTAGCTCTTTGGAGCTGGTCTGTGGGTTGACTCTGCCTATCTGAGATTTCTAAAACTTCTAGAACTGTACCTGTGGTATTTCATTTCCTCATTATGTTCCTCACAGTGGAAACCGACAGCCGAAATCTTTTTTTACACTTCCCCCAAACCATGATGTTGAACAATCTTTCTTTTTAGGTCATCTGATAGTTGTTTTGATGCTCCCATTTTGCAACTTTTCATAGAAGATGCAAAGAGGGAAAAACTTACAATTGGTTCACCCTTTCTTATAATTGGATTAAACTGTGTATGTAGGTCCAGGGTCAGTGAGTTCACAAAACAAACTTTGTGTTCTAATAATTAGTGCTTAAGATATTCAAATCAATTAAACAGCAAGGGTGCCCAAATTTATGCACCTGCCCAATTTTGTAAGAATAATTATTGCAAACTTTCTGTAAATCCATATAAACTTCATTTCATGTCTCAAATATCACTGTGTTCTTCTGCTATATGATATCATTTTTCATACCTTCTTCTTCTTCTTTCGGCTTCTCCCTTTTATCAGGGGTCGCCACAGCGTGTCAACCTTTTCCACCTCACTCTGTC
>JAOUQV010000046.1:8142772-8153720 GCA_028565295.1 Aspidoras spilotus
GGCGCATCTGTGACCAAGACAGCAAGTCTTTGTCATGTATCAAGAGCCACTTTGGGGTGTTTTGGAGGAGCAAGTCATTGTCCAACCCCTGTATATTTGCCACATACAGTATACTTTTCACAGAAGTCTGGGGAATATCTGTGATCACAGCACAGTAAAATACTCTTAGAAACCCTGTCATTTCTGCGATTGCTATTCCCTCCTTACGCATCTGACCTCTTTGCCATTCTGTACAAAGCAGTGTTCTTCCCTATCAAGAATGTGCACATAATCATCTCTGAAACAGTAGCCACTGACCAGTAGGTGAGTCTTGTCAGCTCTTTTGTAATGTGCCATTCATTTCCCCAGTGGCTGGTTTGTTTTTCCAATTTAAAGTTCACAGCACTTTGCCTGGAACTTAACACTGTGCATGTATGTATGTTACTATAAATATAAAAAAGAAGCTAAAAAATAATGGCCAATTTGCATATGAATGTGATTGCCGGTTTCATTGTTGTGCAGCAGTGCTGTTTAAAAGTTGGGAATAGTTGCATTCAGCTGTGGATGACGTAGTGTCATAGTAGGTTGCATAGTGGTTTGACCCCACTTTCCCACGGGTCGTCCTGGGTCAGGTCTGTGTGGAGTTTGAATCATATCCACGGGTCCACATGGGTTCAATCTTGGTTCTCAGGTGCATGCTAGGTGACTTGGAGATGCCAAATTGCAAATCATGTATAACATGATTGAAAACTTGTGATTGATATAACCTTGCACCTGTCATAAAATACTTGTATATTATATATATAATATCAGCCATAAACTTTATTATCAACCCAATCAAAAATATCAACCCTGGGTTAGAGAAAACATACTGACCTTTATTGATGGAGTGTTAAATAATTACAAATAATCTATTTATCTATTGTAGTTCTCTAATGCATGCAGGGGCATTTCTATGTAGTGTGTCCTAATTGCTGCCATGAAAGATTCTAAGACAGTGTAGTAGGCAGAATTGTAAGCTGCTGTGTGATAGACTATTTGTGTGCACAGTCAATGGTCGTTTAAAAAGCCAAGATTCCTGTATTGGAGTCTGTAATTGTGGTTTCCTCACTGGAATGACTGTGAGTTATAAACTGAGCAGTTGAATGCTTCTGGCTCAAGACTTGAATGAACCTACTTTG
This sequence comes from Aspidoras spilotus, assembly GCA_028565295.1. NCBI lineage: Eukaryota > Metazoa > Chordata > Actinopteri > Siluriformes > Callichthyidae > Aspidoras > Aspidoras spilotus. The sequence continues at coordinate 8,143,933 of JAOUQV010000046.1, forward strand.
AAAGATCAATTGCCGGTTTCTTTGACGAGTTTGAAGACTCTTGCATCACTGTCTGGAATAAAAGACATTATAACAAGCAGTTAATTTATCCTGACCTTAATGACTCTATAAACACTGAATTATAATGCAAGAGTAGGTTTTAAATACTTTCTGACTGACCATGCACACATTCAAACACTCATATACAAATAGGGACATATAACCACACCCAGTGCATCTGCTGGTATGTTTTGCTGAGTTTAATAAACATAAGGGAAACTAACATCAACACCCAAGCCTATGATACACAGTGTTGTCTGAAACATTATCCAATATAAAATGTCTGTGAGTGTGTAACGCGGACTCGGGTTCAGGAACGCACAGGAGGGAAAAAGTAGTTGCAGAGAGGTATCTTTATTAATAATAAACGTAAATAAACAAAGAAATACACTTGCAAACATGAGACAACACAAAACAAAATTAGGAACTAGCATAACGCGTCATGGGACAAAAAAAAACAGACTTTTGTCATAGGTAAAGTCTCTCTATCTATTTTGCCATACACTGAACTGAACTAAACAAAACACACTACTTAATACCCAAGGTGATCAGTGTGCGGCATTGAAACCAGCTGCAGTTCATTCATTTGTGTGACTTCCCCATAACTGCTACTTCCGTCAACAAGAGAAGTCACATTGTGTCGTTGGTTGCAATGTTCAATGAGTCCCCCAGGTTGCCAGAATTCCCATGGATCTGACATAGTGGCACAATTACTGTATGTGTACTTTTAGTATTATGAAAAAAATGGTAGATGAAGTGTGAGTCAGGTGCTGTCAACCAATGGGATAATAATCAGGTATGACTGGGCATTCTGATTTGATTAGAGAACAGAGAAATACTTTTTCTGGGATAGATACTTTGCTGTAGAAGCTTGAGTGTTCTTATTAGTATGAGAGCGATGCTGTATAGCGTATAGTGCTCCTAGCAGGTTCATCCTTGAAGGTAAGGTCAGAGAGAAGGTTTCAAACCGAGTGAGAAAAGCAGAAATATGGGCTGTAGCATGGTACTTAAATCCATAACACATTGAAGTGTATGCTGGGTTCAGCCCAGCACAACATCAAGTCGACTGCAGGGCTGACCAGAGATTGGGATACTCAGTCAGTCTATTGTCAGTCTATTTATTCCTCAGCGCACTAATGAGTACTGACTCATCCGTGCAGATAACCATTACGAGGTGATGAAGGCGTATGACATGACAGAGAAATGGCATAGTTTAATCTTTAAACACTGGTGTATTAGGATATACCATAAAACCAACAAAGGATATTTCCTGAAGACCTCAGAAGAAGTGTTGTTGATACTTATCAGGTTGGAAAAGGTTACTAATTCATCTCTATAGCGTTTGGATTCAACAGATTGACACCAGACTTAATCTAATCCCATCTGTGGAACACAGTGGTGATAGTATCATGATATAAGGTCCTGTTTTGCTAGAGCCAGCAAAGCCAGCAAATTATAAAGGAAAATGTAAGAACATATGTCTTGAGCTGAATCTCAGGAGAATATGGGTCATGCAGTAGGAAAACAAACCTAAGGATATTAGTCACACATTTTATCAAAGAATTGTAAATAAAGGATAAAGGTTTTAGAATGGTGGTGGACTTCTGATGGTGGGTTTATAAACACAAACCTCAGCCAATGCAAGGAACACATTAAGTTGCTTAGAATTAACTTTGTGTTCTTTTGATAACATTGATCTGGAGATTAGCGTGATTAATTCTGTCTCAATGATGTAGCTAAAGTTTCCTAAATTACAATCAGAATCAATTATATCATCGACCATATTTGTTATAGAATTATACATTTTTAAGATAATAGTATTAATAGTTAATATTGCAGTATAAATTAGTTGTGATGTGAAATATTGTATTATTTTACTCAATATCTGGTGGAGTCTAATCTTTTTGTTTCATTTGTTTGATAAGACTGAGTGTTTTTATTGTTATTTCATTTAAAGACTTGTCTGACAATACAGTTCGCTTTTAGGTAAAATTTATACGGCTATATAATGAATTAGATTTTTTAATTCTGGAAGGAAATTGTTCTCTGCATTTATCCCGTCCAGGTGTGAATAACCGGAGCATTGTGCTGCCCCATTGAAGCACATGGGGAGCAGTTGCGGGGTTGGGTGCCTTGCTCAACGGTACTTCAGACATGCCTAGAGTAGGGATGGAATCAGCGATCTCTTGGTCCCCAGTCCTCTACCTTATCCATTTAGCCTTAGCTGACCCCATTGTGGGTCTAAAGGGTTCTTAAGGGTTCACAAACATTTAGGTTTGGAAAATTATGAATAAAAAAATTAGGCTTTTTGTTCCAAAATATTACTTGAATGATATTTATTCAGACATTATCAGACACATTGGGCTGCACAGTACTGAATGCTAGACATATTAAATTTCTTATCTATTTTTCTACGTAATTTTGATAATAATCAATTGTCCAAGACAAAATAAATGGAGATTGCTTGGTAGGCGGAAAAATGATGAGGTTACAGATCACTAGTAACCCAATGTACCCATTTAAGGTGTTTTTTATGATAAATGACACACAGATATTAACGCAAAACAAATTCATTCATTTTCTATACCAGCTTATTCCTAGTTCTAGAGTCACAGGGAAGCCAGTGCCCACCTTGCAACTCCTGGGCATAAGGCAGGAACAAACCTAGACAGGGCACCAATTCATCATAGGGCACACACACACAATTAAGAGATACCAATTAACCTATCATGCATCTCTTTGGAATACGGGAGGATACTGGAGTACCATGAGAAAACCCATGCAAACATGGGGAGAACATGCAAACGCCACACAGAAATTTCACAAATGGCCCCACGCAGGCCTTGAACCTAGGACCTTCTTGCTGTGAGGCTACACCAGTATCCATTGCGCCACCATGCCACCTCAAAATTAAAAAACATAATTTAGGAAATGAAGCCAATGATTATCCACACAGAAAACTCACTATTTTTGACTTTGCTTAACCCGTTCTTGTCTAATGTAGGATTCTAGTTGATCAACTTTTTTAGTTTTTTTAAAGTTTTTTTCCATTATATGATGCACCAAATGTTTTCTATCTGGACTGCAGGCTGGCAAGTTCATTACCTGGACCCTTCTTCTACACAGTCATGATGCTGTAATTGATGCAGTGTGTGGTTTGGCATTGTCATGTTGAAAATGCAAGGTATTCACTGAAAGAGACGTAGTTTGGATGGGAGCATATGTTGCTATAGAACCTGAATATACATTTCATCATTGATGGTGTCCTTCCAGATGTGTAAGCTGCCCATGCCACACGCAATAATGCAGCCCTATACCATCAGAGATGCAGGCTTCTAAACTGAGCGCTGATAGCAACTTGTGCCATGCTTCTCCTCTTTAGTCCGAATGACACGGCATCCCTGATTTCCATAAAGAACCTCAGATTTTGATTTGTCTGACCACAGAACAGTTTTCCACTGTGTCATTTTAAATGAGCATTGGCCCAGAGAAGACGTCTGCGCTTCTGGATCTTGTTTAGATACTACTTCTACTTTGAACTATAGAGTTTTATCTGGCAACGACAGATGGCACAGTGAATTGTGTTCACAGATAATGTTCTCTGGAAATATTCCTCAGCCCATTTTATGATTTCCAATACAGAAGCATGCCTGTATGTGATGCAGTGATTTAGGATAAACGGCAACCAGCGGCTTTCAGTGATTGTTTACGGAAGAAAGTATTACGTCGCAGTCACGTGAGCTAAAAAGTACCGGCTGTAAGGGATTCGCGCACTGATTGGTTTGCTATTTTAGTTGATTTGTTTGTTCAGTTCGGTGCGCAGCATGAGATTGGATAGTTAGAAAGACATTGCAAGAAAAGCTATGATCTATGCCTAAAGTCAGTTTGTTCTGTTTCATGCTTAGTCTGTTTGTCTCTTTCAAGCTACTTTAAGCGTAGGCAGTGTTTGTTTGTTGGTCTCTCTTTATACCATGTTTATTTCTTTGTTTATATTTGGTAAGCTTCACTATTAAAGAACCTTGCTGGACTTCATTCCGCCTCTGATCCTGTCTTAGAATCCTGTCTGATCCTGTATGGAGTCCCATTGTTACAGCACCCAGTATGGTTTTCCGACCTTGACCCTTTAGCACAGAGATACTATCAGATTTTCTGAATCTGTTGATGTTATTATGCACTGAAATAGAGCAACCTCTCGAATGAATAATATGCATGCTTATAAAGTGTAGAGCAGGCTTGTAGAATTGTTTATTGCAGACAGTAAACATGAATAAAATTACTTGTGCACAACTGTAAATTAATGTTAAACAGTGTAGCCAATTATGAATGTAAATATCTTTTCATCACATCCTATTACATTATTCATTTAACCATACAACTAAATTCATAATATGTCAACAAGCAGAAGCAATACATCATAGCATATGTCAGATTAATATGACATATGGCGATACAACAGAGAAATTGTGCTGTACATCATGTGAGACACCTGCAGAAATGCATGTCCTGTAATGGCAAAAGTGTAATTTTTGTCCCTCCTATTGGCATCTGAGCTTGTGTTGGGAAACAGAACACTATGCATTATGCATGTATAAGTGGATTATCTACACAATTCCTTTGAGCAGACATATAGGATTTGCATGGATGTTTAACCCTTGTATTATGTTTCAAAAGACATACATCCATTATGTTAGGGGTCAAGTTTTATACTCTAATGCAAATAAATCATCAAGTCAAATAAAAAGACCTTTATTCATTCACACTCTATATTTGCTTAATCCTAGTTTTAGGGACACAGGAAAGCCTTTGCCCACCTGGCAACTCTGGGCATGAGAGCAGGATCAAATCTAGACAGGGTGCCAATCCATCATAGGGCGCACACACACAATCACAATCACAAACACATTCACACACGGCCAATTTAGAGACACCAATTAACTTATTATGCATGTCTTTGGAATGCGGGAGGAAACCTGAATACCCAGAGAAAAACCTGCACGAATACAGGGAGAACATGCAAACATTTTATGGAAATTTCCACATAGAAATTTTCCGAGTCACCCCACATGGGGCTCGAACTTGGGATCTTCTTCCAACCACTGCGCCACCGTGGCGCCTCGGAAAACTTTATTAATAATTATTAAAAAGGTTCAGACGAATGAAGCATAAACGTAACAACTCACATAAGAAGGCTACTCTATATATACTACATAGCAGTATATATACTGCTACTGTATATATACTACATAGCAGTATATTTTATTGTTGCACACACAAAACAGTCCAAACTCAAAATTGGGCAGTGTTGGGAGATATAAAACAGGGCAGGGGACAAAAACTAAACAATGGCAATATCAAACACTCAGAAGATCCAAATAACTTAAAGGGAGCATGGCTCATTAACACTGGTTGGAACAGTTCTGCAAAAGCATGAAAACACAAAAGACAATCAGTCCACAAATGACAAGTAATCCAAAAAACAGGTAAATCAGACAGTTCAAACTAAGTACCCAACAGAACTAGGGCTAAGAAAAGCACATTAAGGCTAAAAACATGGCATAGCAACAATCAGCAAGAGAACTAAGCAAAGATCTATAGTCCGATAAACTACCCTTAAAAATCATCAGAGAGCAGATCTAGAGGCTCTCTGCCTGACTGACTGCAGGTGGGGCAGCAATCACTAGGAGTGAGGACTTTTGGTTAACATACTTCTCTGTGAGCCTGATATTTTCACGATTGTTTGGCGCCCTCCAGTGGCCTTGGTGAAAAAAATATATATTTGTATACATTTGCCATACTGAAAACATATGTTATTAATAGACTCTTCACAAATTGTTGCGTAACACTAATAATTAACATAATGAAAAGGGAGTTACAATTAATCTTTAACCCTTTCGAACAAAATCATTACCTTACTTTTTCCATTACTGCTCGCACATAAGTGTTTCATAGTCTCAGTATTGAGTTTCCTCTTTTACCTCCAAATTGTTCAGTATAGCTTACTCAAATGATCGCAGTATGTAGAGATAAAAAAATAATTATACATCATAGACTCGGGTCATAGGAAATTGTGTAGGAGCTGTGACCAAGCTATATAACCATTCGTAGATTTCCAGTGACTCGGCTATTTTGGATGACGGCTGTTTTCCTTGGGTTTCTATCCAACAGTAATTCAACAAAGACAATCCTATTCACATAAAGCCATGTTGCTTGCCTTATTATACTCTACACTCACAAGCCATTAGATGATAAATTGTTAAATGTTTTTTGAGGTACTTCTTTGTTATACACTGCTGATGTTATTTATGTGTCTATTTCGCTGCTGTTGCGGCTGCTGTTGTTTCCGTGAGGCAACTATGATGGCAGATAGAGTGCTCCCTGAAATGGATTTGAATGAACTAGATAGGAGTGAGAGAGAAAATGATAGAAAAGGACAGAGCAAAGTAGGGGGATGTTGCTTTTTCTTCCTTAAATGAGGCAAGTTGTCAGGGAGAGAGCTTGACGTAATTAATCATACTAAGTGCAGTAACAATGAAAGAAAGGTTGAATAAATGTCCAGTAATCACATCATCTTGCCATTCTGGTGTGAGGCCTTTAAAAGCTGTCTCATGACAGAAAAAACAGAACACTAACATATTTTGGTAATTTAAGTGTGTACAGAAAGTATTCAGACCCCTTTAAATTTCTCATTCTTTGTTTCATTGCAGCCATTTGCTAAAATCTAATTTATTTTATTTTCTCCTTGATGTAAACTCCATGCCCCATCTTGAAAGAAAGAAAAAATAGAAATGGCTTTTTTTTGCAAATTTATTAAAAAATAAAAACTGAAATATCACATGGTAATAAGTATTCAGACCCTTTGCTGTGACTCGCATATTTAACTCACATGCTGTCCATTTCTTCTGATCCTCCTTGAGATAAATCTACTCTTTAATTGGAGTAAAAGAATTTCTACAATGTTTAAGGTTTTTAAGATCACAATGGCTTTCATAATTCTTAAATGGAAGAAGTTTAGAATGACCAGAACTCTTCCTAGACCTGGCCATGCAGCCAAACTGAGCAAATTTGTGAGAAGAGTCTTGGTGAGAGATGTAAGGAAGAACCCACAGATCACTGTGGCTGAGCTCCAGAGATTCAGTAAGGACATGATAGAAAGTTCCTTAAAGTCAACTATAACCACAGATTATGAGAAATAAGATTGTCTGGTTGTCTCTGATGAGAAGAATATTGAACATTTTGGGGTTAATTCTAAACGATATGTGTGGAGAAAACCAGGCACTGCTCATCACCTGCCCAATACAACCCCAACACTAAAACATGGTGGTGGCAGCATCATGTTATGGGAGTGCTTTTCAGCTGCAGGGACGGGCGGACAGGTTGCAATTTAAAGAAAGATGAATACAGCCATGTACAGAGATATTCTCGACTGAACTGCAGTAACCTGACGAAACTGGAGAGGATCTGCAAGGAAGAATCTCATAATTCGCAAGAAGTCTCATGGCTGCAATAGCTCAAAAGAGTGTTACGCTGTGATATTTCAGATTTTCTTTTTAATACTTTTACAAAATATTAGAGTTCTGGGGTGGCACAGTGGGAAGTGCTGCCACTGCAGTGGGAATGATTCCCAGTGACGTTTGCCTGTTCTTACTGTGTCTGTATTGGGTTCCTCTGTTTGCTCCGACTTTCTTCCACAGTCCAAAGGCATGCGCTAGGTTATCTGGTGTCTATAAATTGCCCTTCGTGTGAGTATGTGCCCTATGAATGTGAGGTGCCATGTCTGACTTTTGCCCTGTGCTACCGGCTGGTCACTGGCTTCCCCTCAAACCTAACTAGGACTTAGCGGGTATAGAAAATGACTAAAGAAATGAATGAATATGATTTTATTTTTAATTATTTATTATAATTTATTTATTTTTAGAAAGAAGTTTTTTATTGATATTATACACTAGCTAAACAGTTATTACTTGTAAATATCTCCAAGTGTTTAAAATAAAGACGAAAAAGTGCAAGAGTGATACAAAGTGTAGTGAAGGGGTTGTGAGTGAAGAGACTGTGATCAATCAACTCGTATATCAGCAGCTGTGATGGGAGCTGGAGAGCCATGTCAAGTTCACTACACTATCATCTGCTCAAAATGTCACTAGATTTGTCATGCAGTTCTATTTGTATTAAAGTCAATAACAGAGTTAGAACAGAGTGCAAATAGAGTGTCAAAGTCACTAACGTTGATGACTAAACTGAGTAACAATATCATTAAATTCTCTTGCTTGATGTTTACTGATTAGCCACATTTTAGTATGTTATTACATCTTGAAAACAATCATGTTCTATGATATTTTTGGCTGTATGTATTTAAGCTTGAAAAATGTAATTGTTGTCACATTAAGAATCTATATTGAATGTGCCAACAGTGTGCTCACACTTACTCATGCAAGGTTTTCGGGATCTACCAAGAGTACAGATGTCATCACATTCAATTATCTGCTTTATACTCTATATAAATCTTAGGCAGTCTGTACAAGCATGCTTAAAAATGTGTGCACCCTTTTGAATTTTTAAGATTTCTGCATAAATTTGACCTAAAGCATCATTAGATTTTCACACAGGTCCAGAAAGTAGAATAAGAGAACCCAGTTAAAAATGAGTCAAATATATTATGCCTGGTTATTTATTTTTGTGGATTATGATATTTAACATATTATATATTTATGAGTGGCAGAAGAAATTAGCAATTAATTTAAAATTGAAATCTGAGTCAGGTGCTTTGAATCAATGGGCTGACAATGAGGTGTGAGTTATCACCCTGTTTTATTTAAAGAACAGTGATCTATAAACGTCTGATCTCACAACATATTTGTGGAAGTGTATCATGGCATAAACAAATGAGATTTCTTAGGACCTCAAAAAAGAGTTGTTGATTCTCATCAGGCCCATAAAAGGCTACAAAACCACCTCTAATAAGTATGGACTCCACTAATCCACAGACAGACAGACAGACTGTGTACAAATGGAAGAAATACAAGACCATTGTAGAGCATGGTAGATAATAGTCGGTGAGGTAAAAGGACCCCAGGGTCCAACTTCTAAGCAACTGAAGGCCTCTCTCACACTGGCTAATCTTAAATGCTCACGCGTCTACCAAAGAACACTGAACAAAAATTGTGTGCATGGCAGGGAAAGCCACTGCTCTCCAAAAAGAACATTGCTCCTTGTCTGTAGTTTAAATTTAGATTTTCTTGGAGAATAATAAACAATGCATTCCAGTATAAGAATCTTATCCCATCATGAAACATGGTGGTTGTGGTAGTTTCATGGTTTGGGCCTGCATTGCTGCATCTGGGCCAGTATGACTTGCCATCACTGATAGAACAATGAATTCTGAAATATCAGAGAATTCTAAAGAAAAATTTCTGATCAACAATCCCCGGTCATGTTTAGTTTCAGTTATTGCTGCGAAGGCGGTTACACCAGATACTGAAAGCAAAGGTTCACATACTTTTGCCACTCACTAATATGTAATATTGGATAATTTTCCTCAGTAAATAAATGACCAAGTACAATATTTTTGTCTCATTTGTTTAACTACTTTACTTTTAGGACTTGTGTGAAAATCTGTTGATGTTTTAGTTCATATATATTCTAAAGGGTAAAATTAAATGTGAGTTTGACTTTCATTGGCACAGTGCATTACTACAAAATGCCAAATATCAATTATGAATTTGACCAAGAATGACAGGCATTATCCATTAAAA
>JAOUQV010000046.1:8155073-8168211 GCA_028565295.1 Aspidoras spilotus
ATATTATTTATGAGGACCTTATAAGAAGAGTTGTTTATACTCATCAGGCTGAAAAAGGTTACAAATCTATCTTTAAAATCCAAGTCTATTATTACCCTCCTCAGGATTGGTAAAGAACAGAGAACAGACCATGATTTCCCATAAGGAGAACTTTAAGAAGAATGTGTGCTTGTCAGGGTTTCAAGGAGAAAAAGGTCCAAAGATAACAAATACAGGCCAGATGTCGCTTGGAACAATGTTATTTGGGTGGATGATGATAGTTTTAAATCCGAAGTGATATCTTTAAACGTGCATTAGAAATAAAAGCATAATCACGCCTGTCAAACATGGTGATGGAAGAATCAAGTGTCCTTAAAATCTAGGATAATTCTTTATGAGCTTAATGTAAAGAAAATGTGTGTTTTGTATGACCTTGACCTTAGAGCTTTGGAATAGCCAAGTCAATGTCATGACCTTGAGCTTTTAATGGGAGAAACCTCAGTAACATATCAAGTTTGAAGCTGTTTTGTAAAGAGGAATACGTTAAAATGCCTTTAGGACTAACAATTGCCTGAACCATTTAGATGCAGTTATTTGTGCACACACAAATACTGAAATGAAAAGTTCCTTCACCGCTCAAATTTATGAAATATTTGATCATTTTATGTTTTTTACAAATTTTTTTAACTGTGCAACTGTTTAACGTAACAGTACATAAAAGCAAAGGCAATAAGAAGAGTGGAGATATTCACAACACTTTTTGACATGGCATGCCTTTTAACTCAGAAGATTTGATGTGCTAATGGAATGCAAATGTATGCAAATGAGCATGCTTCTGCCCAGATTCATGCAAAATCTGTGATGCAAAGTTGCTGTCTCAGTAAAGTTATGTGTTTGCTAAAAATAACTGAAAGTAATTGGACGTTGCCATTAAATTGTGTGGTCAAAGCATTGTGAGAGGATAGAAGGAGAGTCAGCCGCACATACAGATTAATTTTATTCAAAGTATTCTGGACATTTTCATTTAATTTCCATTTCACTTGCTTGTGGTTCTCATGTGAGTGCTCATGGTTACAGGTCACGTGCGGACAGGCGTTAATAATCATACTAATGTCACGGCCTGTCAGATTCAACCCAGTGTGTATGTGTACTGTGTTCTAAATTATGATGTCGCGATGCGCACAGCGCATGTGTATCTGATCAGCTTCTGTGACCTGATTAGCATATCCCTCTATAATTCAACAAGCACTTGGGTATAAATCTGTGTGTGAAGAGTTACACAGATTTGAATTGTTTTATTATTTATTTTCACTAAATATCAATCAAATCAAATCAATGTGATATAAACCGGACACTCTTCTTTTCCTGATTATAGCACGCATTTGTTGTGCTTTTAAAGAGCTAATGCCATACTGTCAGTTCCAAGAATTTATCTGCTCAGAAAGTGCCAAGGTTATACCTGCAGTTCAGTGTGCTCTCTCTTCTGAAGCAGGTCTTCTGCTTTTTTTCTTCCTCAGACTCCATTTTGTCTATCTTTCTTTCCTCTGTCAACAGCAATGGCTGTTTGTCCTCGTTTTCTCAAAAAATCCTGCCTCTGTGTGGCTTTCTCTTCATAAATGTTCCTTTTTATGATAATGACTTGTTCAGTTTTATTAGTATCAGGATGGTGTGAGACATCTAAAACAAGGACACATGAAGGTCACAAATAGTAGTCGTGGGGTTTAGTGATATGTGTTGTGAACTGGAGAAAGATGTGACCCTAGGATTACTGGCAGTTATAATAATAATCAAAATAAACAACAAATATTTTTATTTTTATCATTATTAGCAATAGAAGCATTATTATTATTATTATTATTATTATTTTTAGTAGTAGTAGAATTAGTGGTAGTAGTAATAGTAGTAATAGTAATCCAAAAAAGTTGGGACAAAGTACAAATTGTAAATAAATGCAATAATTACAAGTGTCAAAAACTAATATTGTATTTACAATAGAACAAAGACAACATATATAATGTTAGAAAATGAGACATTTTGAAATTTTATGGCAAATATTGGCTCATTTAAAATACGTGACAACAACACATCTCAAAAAAGTTAGGACAGGGCAATAAGAAGCTGAAAATGACAAAGTGGCAAAGTGGAACACTGTTCTGTGCTCAGACAAATCAAAATGTTAAGTTCTTTATGAACATTGTGATGCCATGTCATTTTTTAGTTCTAACATTTGATATGTCATCTATGTTCTATTTTAAATAAAATGTGGAATTTTTAAACTTCCACATGATTGCATTTCATTTTTCTTTAAAATTTGTACTTTGCCCCATCTTTTTTGGAATTTGGTTTGTAGTAGTAAACCAGCCATTAGAGAACACAAGGCAGTGTAATACTATTTCCAGTCCCAAACCCACATAAATGGTGAGGGTTGAGTCAGGAAGGTAGTAAGAAGCTTCCAGATGACTGGATAGAATCAGCAACAGTGATTAGACAGACAGGCAGACAGGTACTTGGTGTGTCATCTGGATAGGAAAAAGATAACAAGAAAGCATGGTGATGAAATGAGGAAGAGCAGGAGGATATTCAGAGAAATTGGTTAGAGAAGACAAAATGGGGCAGGGCAAGGACTAAAGAGAGTAGGCAAAGATGGTAGCTAACGCCAAGTAGAAGGCCTATGATGAGTTGTATGAAAGGTTAGGTAAGGAGAGAAAGACGTTTTATTGGTTGGGGAGACAGATAGATAGAGCAAATTGTGGAACAGGATGTATCAATGATTAGCAAGAATGAAGGGAGAAGGGCTTTGAAAAGGATGAAAAATGAAAGGCAGGGTTGTACCTGATAACATACTGGTAATGGTGGAAATGTATAGTAGAGACGGGCTTGGTGTTTTTGGCTAGATTATTCAATGAGATTCTTGCAAGTGAAATGATGCTTGAGGAATGAAGGAAAAGTGGAATGAATACAGTGTAATTTTACCACTAGGCAGTTTAGTTTTGTAAAATATTCTTTATATATTAAAATAAGAAATTTAATTTTGTTGTGGACAGATAGACATTGACTTTGGTACACCATATATTTGATGTTGCAGTAAAGAATAAGCTGAGGAAAAAATATCTAAATCCTCTTTCCACATCTGTTGAATGTCAATAATTACATCAGATACAAAAAAATCCCAAGTGTCGGTACACACATTAAATGCTGTAGATTTGAAATAAACATTACATCAGATAATTTTTATTTTTAGTCATCTCTCTAGGATGAAATACAACAACAATGCTGGTGAATGTTTAAGACCTAGGGATAAACCAACACATTTAATGCTTCTTGGAAGCTCAGGGGTGAGGACATGCAAGCAGGAGTTGGTCATGCATTTTACTAACTTGCATAAAGTTCATACTGGTTATAGGCTATAAAATTCATAAACATAATATGAAGTTGTAAAATGACTGACTCGTTATATTCATATGAGTACATTAAAAAGAGACCCCGTTTGTACAGGTCATGATGAAGAGAATGTCATTAGTGCTGGGTTGACAAAGACTGATTGGCAAGGTTTTAGTATAAGCACAATGTTATTTTATCACTCTCTATTAGCACGAGCATTTGCCATTATTGAGATGTTAGACTGGAATCGATACTGGGTAGGTGTTATAGAGGAGAACACAGAGCTTTGTGATTCTTCCTATAAATCTACATGGTCCTCTGAGCTCTGTAAACGATTATGGGAACATTCTCAGAATGACAATAATCCCAATGGTAATATTTCACATAGCTACACTATTTTACACAAAGCAGTTTTTCTAAAATCCCAGAACATATACTATGTTCTATCAACAACTGCAAACAGCATATGTGCTTGTCTTGAATATATATAATTGATTGTATTGAGCTTTGCTAACGGCAAAGATCTTTTCATTTTATTCCTGGCCTGCCGTCTCTCAAAACAGTGAGAACTCTCCTTCTTCCTCATTTTAAAATATTTCATGCATGGCTAGACTTATTATTTACAATTTTACTTCTTTGATCAGAGCTATATTCCAGGACCTGCGCTTAACTGAAACCTGTAAGCTTTCTTTGCTTCATGTTTATCTCATCTGTATTCATCACTTCAAATACAAAATACTTCTATTTCAGCAATTGGAGATAAATCAATTTAGATTGATCTTATTTTAGATTTAAAGTGTAGTCATAAAGTCTATTTTTTGTGCTCCAAAAGATCATTTTTATCTTGTGGACGTATAACATGACTTAATTTGAATAAAACCCAGTGATGGTACGCTGTGCATGTTTGGGCTGCCACTCATCGTATATATTTTCTTACATTTTTTTTTATTTATATTATGTATTATGTAAATAATCCACACACACCCTATTTTTTTACTCACATATACCACTTTTCCATACACACACAAACACACATACAACTTTTAGATGGCGCACATATCACTTTAACTTGCATGTGCGAGATGAAAAGTTATATGCATGCAAGCTTAAAAGTTGTATGTGTGTGAGATAAAAAGTTGTATGCGTGTGAGCTAATAGTCTGCGTGTGACCTGGCTGGAAAATGCTATTTGCCGCGATGCTATACAGTCATTGGCAGCTGAAATTAAGCCCTGCCCACCCCACCTATGTAAATTAATCAACTTTTCCATGATATAAAATTTTTTTGAAATGGGTCTGTATATGACTGTCTGTATAACTAGGCAGAATATTCTAATAGTGCACGTGTTTTCAGAATATGCTGCTGATGCCTTAAAATATTTATGTAATTATGTAACAAATACCTGTTGCTGGGTATGTGTTTATATTTATTTATGTTTGTTCCAGCTTATCAAACCTTGCAGACAGTAGCTGTATATGATGAATACAGCTTCTTGAATACTTGAATATGTACAGTGGCTGTATTATTTTGGCATTGACTAACTAGTCCCCTTTTCCACTGTAGCTAATTTCCTTCTCATTCCTTCCTAGCTGGTAAGTGGAGGTTTCCAGTTGTTACAAACGTTGCCTGCATACCAAAGCCATTTACTTGCTAAAAGAAAATTCTGAAAATTCAGAGGAGCTGGAATTAGTGCAGGTTGGATTATGGAGACATTGCATTGCTATTCAGAAGTTTGTAGTACAGATATTTCCTTCAAGCCTGAGATGTAAAAATCTCATAGTTTTGTAAAGGCCCACATAGGTTAATTACTTGGGCAAGGTCTTCTAGGCCTTGGTTGTTTAGAGGTCAAGTGACTGGTGGCAATATACTCCCTGCATCCGTCTTCTCCTTTTGCTATTCAGTCTCAATGTCCAAGCCCCTAAACAGAAGCAACATGGTTTTTATAATGACAGTTTTAACACAGCATGATTACACTTTTTTGAATAGTTTTAACCATAATGATTAAACTAAAGATACCTCAGGGTCTGCTGAGAGGATGGGATTTTTGATGCAGCCCTTTTCGCACAGTACATTGTTGGGTTAGGTTTTGCTCAGTGCAAAGAGGATGGTTGGCAGAAAAACATTCTAGGTCTGCTTCGAGCGGGGTAAAGACAAACTGTAAGCAAACAGGTATTCTAGGCAATAGTCAATGTATTACAAGTCTACTAAATCTTAAAGAGAAATGCAAGAAAATAATATAAAAAATATGTTCATGCTTCATTATTCTCAATTTTTAGAAGTATTATGGTAGTGCACCACTAATGTTATTATTCTGACTTCACCCTTTTCTAAAATTTCACTCAAGTGTAATCTAAATTTGAAGTATAGTGGATATAAAATGTCTACACACCCCTGTCCAAATGCCAGGTTTTTGTTCTGTAAAAAAATGACAGCAAGACAAATATTTTCACAACTTTGTCCACCTTTAATGTGACCCATAATCTTTACAATGCAATTGAAAAACAAACTGAAAACAGGGAGGCGAAGTAAAAACTGACATAATGTGGTTGCATAAGTGTTCACATCCTTTTAGAACTGGGGGTGTAGCTGTGTTCAGATTTAACCAATTACATTTGAACTCATGTTAAAGGGGAGTCAGCACACACCTGTCACCAATTAGAAGTGTCTCTGATCAACCCCAGATAAATTTCAGCTGTTCTAGTAGGCTTGTCCTGACATTTTTGTAGCTACATCATCCAGCGCAAGCCATGGTCCGCGAAGAGCTGCCAGAGCATCAAAGGGATCTCATTATTCAAAGATATCAGTCAGGTGAAGGCTACAAAAAATTTCCAGTTCATTAAATATACCATGGAACACTGTGAAGACTGTCATCAGTAAGAAGCTGCAAGATTTTTTGGCAAGTACTGGCTGTGCAGTACATGTGACAACAATCTCCCGTCTTGGGTGGCAAGACGAAAGATTTATATTTCAAAGAAAAACATCCAAGCCCTGCTTAGTTTTGCAAAAAGACATCTGAAATCTCCTAAACACATGTGGGAAAATGTGTTATGGTCTGATGGTCCAAGGTTGAACATTTTGGACATAATTCCAAAAGGTACATTTGCCGCTAAAACAACACTGCTTATCACATAATATTTTTTGAAAAGATCATGTGCACTATCAGAATATTCTGCCTAGTTATATTCAGAGAGTCATATATACTGTAAATGTGGTATGTTTGGACGTTACACTCTACTAGTCTGACCCTGAGCCTCTATGATGAACTGTGCATTATTAAAAGACACAATCTTTAAAATGAACTTACTTGCATTTGCCATTTTGCAATCTGGGTAAAACCGACGCTCTGTGTGACGTAGCAAGGGTTAGTAGAATGGATCGGGTGGGAAGGGCTTAACTTCAGCAGCCAATGACTGTATAGAATCATGACCAATAGCATTTTCCAGCAAGGTCCTGTTTAGAATATTAGCTCACATGCATCCAACTTTTCATCTCTCGCGACTACAACTTTTCATCTAACACACATACAACTTTCTGCAGTTTAAAGTTCACGAGGAAAATGTAGCGTGTGTGCAAGCTAAAGTGGTATGTGTGCCAAGTAAAAGTGGTATGTGTGCGAGCTTAAAATGGTATATGTGCGAGCTAAAGTGGTATGTGTGCAAACTCAAAATGGAATGTGTGCGAGCTAAAACTGGTACGTGTGTATGGAAGAGTGGTGCGTATGTGTGGAAAAGTGGTATATGTGCGTGAAAAAGTGCTGTGTGAGAAAGAGTGTTATATGTGCTTGAAAAAGTGGTGTATGTGTGTGGAAAGTAGCATGTGTGTGAGGTAAAAGTTGTGCATGTGCGTGTATTATTGATATATGGCCTATATATATATAAATGATTCATTTAGCTTTATTTAGTTTTGGTGGCTGTGCTTGGTGAGGGTGGGTAGATTAGATCTGTCTGGCGTTTCGCTGACCTCTGCTACATTTCCAGTTTCTAGCTACATTTTTCACAGAGTCTGGAGCTGAAAATGGCTGTTCACGGCACAGCACATAGACTAACACTCTGTTTGTTTTATGATCAAAGAAAAATGCCCCTGTGTAATTGTTGGCTCTAGACACGATTTGTCGCTAGGTGTGACGTTGCTGGTTTGGTTTGCTTCCATGCAGCCATGAACATCTTGTATTTACTAACCTGGTACTCCGTGATATTGCACAGAGTTTGCACAGGTTTTTTTGATCAACTATGCCATTTCTCTATTTTTTGCACTGCTGCTGCATTTTTTATTTTTTTTACCAGGCACGAGATTTTAAATCACTGATAAAGTGTTCCAATAGCTGGTCACATCACAATCACTTTCATTTATTTATTTATTTTTTAATTGTCTTCTTTAATTGTAAAGCGACCTTGGGTTTGTTAAAGGCGCTATATAATTTGAACGTATTATTATTATTAAAACATTTAGAAATCATATCATAAATTGCTCTTATACTAATATGATTTTCTTAATAAAAATAAGGCTGAACAGCAGGGTACAGCAAGTATACTGTTCAAATTAATCTAGATTTTTTTTTATTATAGCGAGAGTGGTGCATCTGTTTAATATGTCTAGACGCAGGTGTATTTATGGAATGCAACTAATGAGAGAAATGTGCAAAATCTTTATTTCCATGGCAGTGTTAAGTCTGCTTCTATACCCAAACTCTTACTAAGATCTTTATTTTAAAGTCATTAAGCAAGTATATTATTTATACATTTTAATTATTGCACATTGCCTACAGTCTGCAATTCCTTCTTTTTTTAATCTGTGTCTCAGTTAAAGAATGTGGGGTGGTGGGGTATCTTGTGGTGTTTGCTTTGACACTGTGATGTCAATGCAAAAGATAAATGTATGATTCTCTGACGGTCACATGTTTATGTAAGAAAGAACCTCACCAGCTTCTCCCATTCCTCCTGAATCAGAAGGACATATTGTATGTTTTATAATCATGATATGTGGAGATTGGACATGTCTAGCTGTTACTAAGAGATTCTTAATAAACATAATCAGCCACCCATTTCAGACATACAGTGTACAGATACACAGAAATTATGTACATTACATATCTGCATATCTTATAGTACATGTTGCACTTTTTGTTTAGCATGGAGTACTCTGGATATGCTGATGAGGCAGCAGACATTAGGTTTTGTTGATCACTTCTGCTCTCGGACAGAAACGTGTGTCTTTTTAGAGCTACTGTGTGACATTAATTAGCACAATTCATCATTCTTTCACAAATCTTTGAAGTTTGCAGTTAAGGAACCAGACTTGCGACCCTTTGGTCCCTGGTTTGATTCCCGGTACAGACAAGTTGAATATGGCCCTTGGGCATAAAGTATGAATGTAACTGGTTATTTTAATAAATATATTTCACAATATTGTCTATGTTGCCTTTCAGCCATTTCGCTATTTTGACTTTATGGCTTTTATTATGTCTGGACAGCAGCAATATGCTAAGGCATAGGAGCTCATTACAAAAACATTTTAGGAAATATTTTTTTTTAAATGAGATAATTGTTGGATGATTATATTATTATTAATATTAGGTAACCGTTTTTATCCTGTCAGGGTTATAGAATCTAGCTCAAGGACAATTAGGACAAGGAAATCACGGCACACCCTGGATAGACCATTAGATTGTAATATATATGTTAATTAGTCCAAAGTTCCATTGGGCCCTTTGGTCAATAAAATGGTCAACAAAAGCGTTGTAGGATTTAATGCGAATCCCAGGAGGTGCTGCTTAGTCTATCTGTGCAGGAATAAAAACGAACTCGCTACACAGTCATGATTTACAGCCTAGCCAAAAATGAACTTGCCAATTATAATTAAAGATAAAATAATAAATATATTCTCTCAAAACAGCAGCTGGTTCAGCAGAAATATATCTGCACATCTCTCTCAAGCACACACACTCTCATTATTCATCCGCAGAAACAATATCTGTCTCTGAGCATAGTGATGTGTCTTATATTGTTTGTATCGAATGTTGAATGGTATTGTGTTGTCCAGCATTATCTGCACAAATTAAAGGCTAAAGCAACACTTTAATCACAAGAGTGCCATGTTTTTAAACATTCATGTGCTCTCAACCAATTTCTCTGTCTGATCTCAAAGCACAGCCGCTGTAAATAATTTAGCTAGCCTGCTTGGCACTGAAGAGTAGTTGCCTTGGTTAGATAAGTGCAATTGGCCTGCCAGTAGCATTCCGCCTTACCATTTCTGATCCCACAATACAATTCAGTAAAGCCTGACAAACGGTAATGAGGCTTAATCTGTACGCTTTTATGTTCATTAATCAACAGTTGCTAGTGCGCATTGGACGGCAGAAATGTTGCAAGTGGGAAATTACTATTAGACCAGGGTTGAACGATTAATGTTACTGCAAATATTACATAGCTATTACAGACTAAGCATTATTTAAGCACCAATTATCATGGCACTGTTCGTTCTATAATTGGGTTTTGTCATCCTACTGAAAGCACCCATTAGGTTTTCTCTATAATATGCAGTAGCTGCAACATATCTTAGTGGTAAGGCCTTATTTCCTGTTTGGGAAAAATGCATACTGGAGCATAAGCTCTCAATGAAACAGAACATAGAGATCCTAGAGAGTGTGAACTTAATTACTGCTGACACAGGTATAAGTGCTGCAGGATTAATGTCTTGATTTGTATTTATGTTTATTTTGCATGACTATACTTACTATACCAAATCTTCTGTATTGCTAACCTATTTAAATAATGCATATGATACTCAGACTCAGAGTGACATTTCAGGAAGTTATTTATAAACTTTATTTACTTGCATTGAGTTATGCCATAAATAATTGCCTCTCTGCTTAATCATGGCTCATCTATTTTAGACTACGAATCCCAAGTCTTAAAGCATTCCACAGGGATCCTCAGATTGCGTCTACTAATCTTATCATTAGTGATGCTCTAAACTAAAATTGGCTAATTTACATAAGCTAATCTTCATTTATCACTTCACAGTAAAGCGAACAAAAGGATTACACTCATTACTTACTGACCAACCTACCCGCCAGACAGGGAGGACAGTTCTGGAATCAGAAATCCTATATTAGGTCTGTTTATTTCTTTCTCGCTGGTGACTAATAGAGCCATTGTTAATTACCCGAATTCCTTCATATTATTAAATGTCTTTTAAAGATCATGTATCTCTATCAGTCATGATATTTGGAAAGTGACAACCTTTTTGTGTTTATGTGTAATACCTCTGTTATCAAAATTAAATAATGACTATACTGTACCATATATTAGCAATGCAAAACTTGTAACATTGGAAATAATAAATGTGGACAATATGGCATTTATAGTCCACTAAAAATAAATATGGACAATATAACATGACATGATACATTTTTAATCCAATCTCTTCATTATAACGCATATCTTCTTTTAAGTCTTAAGCTGACACCCAAAGCCTTAGCTATGTTCATGTGGACTGGCCTCATTTTCTGTTTATGTGTAGCAATGTACTCTTGGTATTGGAGAAAGCTACAGTAACTTGACGACAGACTGACTGGAGACATTGGGTCAATATCGTACATCCTGAACCACTGCTGAGAGGTACTGTACATCACCTAGGTAACCAGGTAGAGGATGTACCAGCATTCTCATGGATGCCACTACAAACTCAAAAGCTTCTTTTATTATCAAGCTGAATTACGTCGAGAGGCGGTAAATGTACAGAGCATCACTACATTTCAAGGATAAAATCCATTTTTTTGTCTCAGTGGAATCCTAGAGGCTTTGTGCTATGACTGAATATCAAGAAAATAAATCAAACTTAAAATAAAAAAATTGACTGGGATGTGAGATAGATTTAAGTTGCTGCCAATAAAAAAACCTTAAAAAAAGATCAATATGAATCGGAAAAATGTGCTAAAATCATGAAGCTTTTTACAATCTTTCACTTTTTTTCTTTCTTTATGTGCTGGACACATGGAACACGTCATTAGGAACCTACTCATGTAGCTAATGTAACACTGAGTCTCAGTTCTACAGATTGAAATGTTTGGAAAATGGAGAATGATCTAAGAATGCACAAAACATCTACAGGGGTTAGACAATGAAACTTGCTCAAAACATTATGGGTGACATACCACAGTTCAAAAGAGGACAAATTTTTGGTGGCACATCTGTGATGTAACAAGAGCCACTTTGGGGTGTTTTGGAGGAGCAATTCAGTAAACGGTTTTCCTCCTCCAGCATCACGTAGAGACCTGGCCACTTTCCTGCGTGAAGAATGGCTTAAAATCCCTCTGACCACTGTGCAAGACATTCCCAGTGTCATTCCCAAGACGAATTGATGCTGTATTGGCCGCAAAAGGAGGCCCTACACCATACTAATAAATTATTAAATTCAGTTTCATTGTCTAACCCCTGTAACTTTTTGCCCTACAACAGCAGAAGACCATATTAGATTTTAAGCTGAGGCATTTGGCACAAGCTTTTCCAAACTGAACAGTTAAAGACAGTAAAACATTGCCTGGTCTAAGGCACACAGATGGTCAGCTCAGAATTTGGCACCCAACATGATGAATCCCGGGATGCAACCTGTCTTTTGTCTAACAGTGCAAGCTGGCATAATGGTGAAGAATGTTTTCTGGCACAGTTTGGGCCTGTTGATATCAATCATTCATCACTTGAATGCCATAGCAAGTTCCAGTATTGTTGCTGACTGTGTTTCCCTTAATGGCTTGAACTTAAACATATATTCTTATGGTTACATCCAAATAAAATAAAAATTCCCCATGTCACAAAGCTAAAGTGGTAAGAAATTAGCTGCAGATATGAATCTAATAGAACACCTTTGGGATGTGATAGAACATGACATTTGCAGTATGACAGTGTGCTTAAAACAATCAGCAGGAATCATGTGATCCCCTCAATAAGGATCAGATTCTCTGAGGAAATCTGTGACATGAAGAAGGATTTGAGAGCAAAAAGGAGGCACTACCTAGTGCTAGTAGTGTTATTAATAAAGTGTTGAATGAATGAAAATAAAATATCCTTGCTGTCATTGATTTCTTTTTCACTTTCCATTTATTGATTTAGTGACAGTTGTTTTGTCTTTCTGTAGTTACTAATAAAATGTGCTGTCTGATACCTCCAGCAGGTCCTTAATCAAAAGCCTAGTGTTGTGTTACGCTAAAAAATATATCATCTCCCCCACTGGGAATAAATACTAGTATGTCTACTGTGATGAAGAATGTAAGAGTGTGAAAGGTATGAGTTTGAATTCTGTGCTTGTCTATTACAGCCCTTACATGCATGGGTAGTCGTTGTTCTAGTGAAAGCCTTACATTGTGCAGAGTTCTTATTCAACCAGGAGTTATATGAGTGAAAATGCCATAGTATATTTAGTAGGAAATCTTGCATGCTTGTGTGCAATTCCTGAAGGACGCATTCCTCGTTTTTTAAAGCATCTGCACATTTATTATTCTATTAAACCTGGCCAAGGTCAGAGCTCTGCTTTAAGCAGAAAGTTGCAGAGAAATTAATTTAAAACAGACAGTGGCATATGATAACATACTTTTAAGCATATACAGGGGTTAGACAATGAAACTGAAACACCTGTTATTTTAGTGTGGAAGGTTTCATGGTTAAATTGGACAAGCCTGGTGGCCAATCTTCATTAATTGTACATTGCCCCAGTAAGAGCAGAGTGTGAAGGTTCAATTAGCAGAGTAAGAGCACAGTTTTGCTCAAAATATTGCAATGCAC
>JAOUQV010000046.1:8213171-8223345 GCA_028565295.1 Aspidoras spilotus
AACTGTCCAAGCAGATGGGAAGTGTGGAAAAGAGGTGAAGAAGAGAGTACAGGCAGGATGGAGTGGATGGAGAAAATGTCAGGAGTAATGTGTGACAAAAAAGTTGCAGCAAAAGTGAAAGGAAAGGTTTATAAGAGTAGTGAGACCAGCCTTGTTGTATGGTTTGGACAGTGACACTGAATAAGAAACAGGAAGCAGAGCGAGAAGTGGCATAGCTTAAGATGTTGAGGTTCTCATTAGGAGTGACCAGAATGGGCAGGATTCAGAATGAGAACATCACATGTTGAAAAATAGGGAGACAAAGTTAGAGAGAGCTGACTGGATGGTCTGGACATGTGCAGAGAAGAGACAGTGGATATATTGGTAGGAGGATGTTAGAAATAGAGCTTCCATTTCTAGATATATAGATGTGGTCAATGCAGACATGCAGGTAGTTGGTGTGAAAGCAGAAGATGCACAGGACAGAATGAGGTGGAAAAGGTTGACACGCTGTGGCGACCCCTTATAAAAGGGAGAGGCCGAAAGATGATGTACGTTTTGTATGTTATATTATTATTGTTAGTTGTAGAACCATGTATTAGATTTCATCACCCAAATGAGGATGGGTTCCCTTATGAGTCTGGATCCTCTCAAGGTTTCTTCCTTACTTACTCAGGGAGTTTTTCCTTGCCACCATTACTCATCTGGGACAAAACGTTTTTTGGTTAAGCTGCTTTGGGACAATGCTTATTGTTAAAAGCATTTTATAAATAACATTGAATTGAAAATATTGTGTTGTTTAAGTGTTCCCTTTATTTTTTTGAACAGTATGTTAGGGATGTTTTCTAGAAACAAAGAGCAAATGTACAGTACATTTAAAGCAGAGGTTTGTATTTTTGTATGCTGCTTGTATAAAACATGAGTTTTAAATGACATTTATTTAAACAGCGTAAACCAAATTGTGCCAGCTTGTGCTCTACTTTCCTAATGTGTCATCAATGTAAATGAGTAAGCTGCCAAAGAGAGCACAGATCTGTTTAATGGAAGATGTCAAACCTGATACGAATCAAATTTATTGCATTAAGTTCATAACAGAATTGTATTTGAAGAAACATTGGGGTGGAGGATAGATTTCCCCCTCAGCTCGGCGTTTCATTCTCAGTGCGAGCCAGAGAACTTTCACAGTGTACAAGAGAATATTTCAGAAAAATAAAGCAATCTGTCAAAAGCTGAACCTGAACTGAAAATGTACCTCACATTAAGACAACATTCCTGACACTTGAGCACTACATAGTGCCTTGGAAATATCAATGCGAAGTTTTGAAAGACCAAAGCAGAGGGGTGCGTGTGTGTGCTACCACATGAAATTTTATAAGTTGATCCTACTATAGTCAACATAGCGTGAGAACATTACAATAGTTACACTCTATATCTCTTGTAAATACAAGGAATATTGTTGTGCTCACCTGTATTAATGAAACATTGGAAAGATGGAGGAAAGCAAAAATACATTGTTCTTAGCTCCTTTATCTGAACTCAAGCATCGTGTTTTATAAATAAATGTTAACTATAAACCCTAGGCATGAGACAGAAATACATCTAGAAGAGTGCACTGCATTCCAAGTTATCATACACAGCCTAACATTCAATGTTTCACAATGATTCACACCTAGAGACTAGCATGCTTTGCGGATATCCACACAGACACGAGAACATTCAGAACCTTGCACTGGCAGCAACCCGAGCTAAGGATCAATGCCTGGATCCTAGAGATGTAAAGCCACACAATCCATTACTGTTACTACACCATCCCTAAATTATTCAAACTGTGTATTTTTATAAAGACAAAATATCCAGCTACTATATTTTTATATAAGAAAGTAACAAAACACAGGACAGGAAGTAAAAATGCAGTTAGGTTCTTACACTATATTGCCAAAAGTATTTGCTCACCCATCCACCTTATGGGAATTTGGCCACGGGTGTATAAAATCAAGAACCTAGGCATAGAGACTGGTTTTACAAACATTTGTGAAAGAATGTGTCGCTGTCAGGAGCTCAGTGAAGGATGCCACCTGTGCAACAAATCCACTCGTGAAATTTCCTCGCTCCCCGTCAGCTGTACTATAAGAAAATTGAAGTGTTTGGTAAGGACAGCAACTCAGCCATGAAGTAGAAGGCTACGAAACTGACGGAGCAGCGTCAGCAGAGGCAGAGACAATCACCACAGACCTCCACATTGAAGATGATCTAGCTGCAAAGAGTGGACCGATGTCATATTGAACCCTATGGATTAGAAATGGGATGTTACTTAAGCTCATATGCGTGTCAAGGCAGGTGAGCGAATACTTTTGGCAATAGTGCGTATATCTCAGTTGGTCCGTCTTTATAGCAATGCATAGTAGATCTCAACTAAGCTGATCAAATAAATATAAGATGCTTTACACTCAAAGAAAACTGCATGCTTTGTAAATCCGTATATTGCATATTGCTGTTCAATAACAAAAGTGTGCAGTGTTAAACGATAATGAAGCTTCTATTTAGGAAGATATTTCACATCACTGTTGAAAAGTTCACAGTATCTCTACACTGTTTTCCTCCCTTAGGTACTGCATGCAATTCTGAGTGTCATCTCTGTTTCACAGATTAGTAAAGACAGTTTTACCCTGAACTTCGCATTTTAAATGTTATGGGTTCCGTATATATTTCACCCAGACACTTTTATTGCATGTTATGTGGCATTTCTGTTCATGTTTACAAGTGGGTTGCATGTGTAGGGTATAATTAGTACTTACTCCACAGAGGACATTTTTTCTGCATTTAACCCATCTAATGTATAGAACACCCAGAGCAGTATGCTGCCCCCTATTAAGGTGAACCTGGAAACAAATGGTGGTTGGGTGCCTTGCTCAACAGCACTTCAGGCATGACTTGACTGGAGTGCAATTTAGTCCCAGCCTGTCTAATAGGTCACGGCTGCTCCGATATAGTAATATACTGGTGTGTTTTTCTTTCAGACAGCCAGGGTTATATGATGGAGAGTTTTCATGATCTATTCAGCATATTACAGATTGTCTGTGCTATGCCAGGTCTCTTGATAATTTTTCTGGCCCTCTGGCTTCTTGTACTAATAATGCTCAAATTTTCAGCTTCAGTCTGTTTATCCTGGTCAGGGTAGCAATGTACCTGAGGACATTATGGATCTAACTGGAAATCACCTGCAAAAAAACATGCATTTAATAGTCAATTACATTTATGGGCAGAAATATTCATAGTTATTTTACTTACCTAGTATTGGGAAAACCTGAAAAACACTAATAGAAACACTATGTGTGATGCTATAAAAAATATGTAACCAGGAATCGAACAATCACTAATTACATGCTACATTTAAAACTTTGAGATTATATAGCAACATATGCTGCCTTCATGACATTTATCAATAAGACAAAACACCTGATGAACACATTAGAATGGCATGGCTGTAGTTGGAAAGGACCTGGTCTGCTTGCTAAAAGATTAAGGTCACTTCCAACTACAGCCATGCCTTTCTAATGTGTTCATCAGGTGTTTTGTCTTATTGATAAATGTCATGAAGACAAAACACCTGATGAACACATTAGAATGGCATGGCTGTAGTTGGAAAGGACCTGGTCTGCTTGCTTAAAGATTAAGGTCACTGTATGTATTTTTTTATGAGCATTTTCTTATCCCAACTTGTAAAAATGTCATTATGTTAATTAATTCTGCTTCCCTTGGAGACCTGAGATAATTCACTGAAAGCTGCAAATATGTCAACAGCTGCAGTTTTTTCAACTGCTATTTGCAATGGTGATTAGGGATAGCTAGTGATGTGAAAATACCCTGCTCTTTCTTAAAGAATAACATTTACACAAATAACCATAACCAAATGAAATCAAATCAAATTTGCCTTAACTTCTGTATCAGAGGCATTTTAACAAAAAAGATCATATTTTTTTCAGGAATGGATAATAGTTACTTTTATTAAAATCAACAATGTTTAGAATGGAATATAGATGTGTCTGTAGTCATTCAAATTTCCATCACTGTCAGATGAATGGTGGCTATAATCCTCACATTTGAATCTCACAAGCAGCTGCCCAGTAGCACCAGGATACTCGAATCATGTTTGTAGGATTTACACACAAGTCAAACTCCATGTCTCAATACTGTTTACACACAACCAGTCTTTATAGGTCCAAATATCTCCAAGTTGAAATCTACCAGCATCAGATACAGTATTCTTAGTCATCCTTAGAAGCTCCCTTTAGACTGGCCTTGAGTTTCTTCTTCTCTTTCTGTCCCATTGCACGGTACACCTTTTTTCGCGCTTCCTTCTGCCTCTTCAGCTTCTCTTCCTCCTGATTCTCCCTCCTCTTCAGAAATTCTTTGTGCTTCATGTGCTGCTTTGCTTGAGCATTCTTCGTCTTGTGAGAGTATACTGTGCCCAATGCATCAAGCAATGCTGCCACCTGGTGCAGAGAGAAGGAGTTAAACAAGAGCTGCAAGACAGTTGCAAACACAAAGCCCCTAAAACACAGTAGGCTTAGATGATGAATTTAGTGACTGGCTGTCTAAATTAAATTAAATATCATATTACCCCAGAGCATCGTATATGTTTACATTATAGCCTGCACTTTGCCTTGTGAGAAGGATACTGCAAGCTCCACTATATTCTAATATTTGGTAATAATACATAAGGGAAACTATATAAACTAAATTAAAATGAGATAATCGGTAAGAGAGATTGCCACTCATTTATTTGGCATATAGACACAGTGTAAGTATGTATAGATACATGCAGTTTACATATAGATCAGTCTATTAAAACAAAGCACAGTGTATTCTCACTCATCACAGACACAAACCTCTGCAGTCACATGCACAGCACTATAGTCATCCTGATGTGGTGTTTGAGAGTTAGTGTGTGTTGTGTTGGCATAACTGGATAAAAAACTTTTAAACAATGTGTCCACTCACTGTCCAGTTTATTAGACACTTTCCATCACTATCTATAGACCTAAAGTGTGGGTAAATATAAAATCAGTGACAGTAATTCATTCATTTCTTCCCAGATTGTGTTATGAATAATCTAGTCCTAAATCACTGATCAAGCGAAGCTGCAAACAGAACACTGTTGGTTGGATATTGTTTAGCAAATAGATTACTCTAGGTCCAGCTATGACACTGAGCTGTAAACAAGTCAGCAACACCGCTGTAACAAATCCAATACTAACAGTATAACACAGAGTAGCACACCATCACCAGCACATCAGGGTCACTGCAGTGGAGAAAATGATCCACCTCCAAATTAATACCTGCACTGTGGTAGTCTTTTAGAAGTCCTGGCCACTAAAGAAAAGGTTAAAAGGGGCCTAACAAAGTATAGAGGGAAACAGATTGACTATATTCTTTATTTGTAGAACTGTAACATGCCTCTGTGTGGTCAGAAGCACGGATAAAATGGAGCTTAATATAGACAGAGAGAGAAAGTGTTGTTTTAAGGGAGGGTTTTTTTAAGATATGGATGATCAGTGTGTGTACACAGACATATCTTGGCCTTGTTAGAAGTTAGAAGCGTGACGGTATACAAATTCTGTAAGCGTGCCCTTTTGATACAGCTGCTTTCCCAATTTATCAGCCTACCAGTACCATTATTACTTCATGGAACACTTATACACAAGCTGCATAAAATGCTGACATTTAAAGATTGTTGTTCAATTGTCGTTTAAACCACGTCATGGTAGAGGACGACCCGAGAGAATTAAAAATGTGCTAAATCAAGCAATTTGTTCGGAACCATGCTATATCCATACAAAAGAGGAAAAGCATCAATCTGGATTAAAATTAAAACTATACTATACATGTGCCACTCAAATTTAATGGTTCAGTGTTATTTTAACCAAAGTGCAAGCTAAATGTGTCACGGGAATATGGGTAACCGAGATGAAACACACCGACTAGATGCCTTCCTGTAGGGTTTGTAAGAAAGCATCTGTACTGTTTCAACAAGAAAATAATGCATGTCTAGGAAGAATATCTGACCAAGTATAAAAAGAAAATCCTTAATTTACAATTCGCGACTGCATTTTAAAACCCCTAAACCTAAGAAGTTTAGTGTGCACTGGTTCTCAACCCCATGCTCTGAATACACACATCACATGACTGAATACAATAAGAATATACAAGATGACGACAAGAAATTGTCATTTGTAAAAATATTTTTGAATACTACTGTTAATTTTATCTATATCAATTTAGTTGCATGCTTTCAACATTTTGATGCCTTCATGGACCGCAAATTGCTTTCAAAGTCAAAATGAGAGAAAAAGCATCACATCATCAGCCATTAACAGGTGTGATGTTTTGAATACAGAATGTCATTGCATTGAATGTTAATTTGCAGCAGGTTGTATGAGACTACTTTTTATTTTTTTTATTTATATATATTTTTATTTATTTTTTACAGACAAAAGGGTATTTATGTGGCTTTACTAAATGGCACATGATAAAGCAGAGAAAAAGACAGGAATTAATTAAAAAATTTGGAGACTGAATCAGTAATTAGCTATTATGCTGTCTGTAGTATTAACACAACAGAGACAAACAGGTGCAATATTTGGAATATTATGTCACCGAGGCATTTCTCAAAATTAATTAACTTAAGTCTAACTCTATATCTCAGGATTACAAGCCAATATACTTAATTCCATTAGTGATACACTGGAGGCTCACCTTCCTCTCGTGGGGCTCTCGGATCACGGCGGGTCTCCACAGGTCCCGGGGAGTTCTGCCCTTGGCCTCATGCTGTTTGGGTTTGCTTTTGAATGGCAAAGCTTTCTGCAGCTCTTTGGGAATATGGAGTGGGTTGAAGTGTCTCTTCTGTCTCTCAATCGGCTGCAGAAAATAAGGAAGAATTATTTTATATTTTCTTGACTATGACTATGGGTTATCCTGACCATTATACTAATTGCATACGGCATACATATCAAGCAGGGAGGTTGTGTCTATAAAAAGAGAGACAGTGTGAGACAGAGTGGGTGCAAGGGTATGTATGTGTGCATGAATGAGTAAGTGAGAGAGACAGCAAGAGTACAAACCCTGGAGTGTAAATTCGGCCTGAGCTGAACTTGTGAAACAACCCTTGTTCTTAACAAACTTTTTTGTAGGAGCTTTATTCTACTGCACATTTTAAAGTACTTTCTAGTTGTTTGTAATTACTCAGTTGTAAAATTCTAAAAATTGCAGGCTGTCCTTATATATATATACACACACACAAGAGCCTTACCTTGTATAGAGAGTCTTGGCTGGGTTGGTTCCTTATTCCCAAGTCATATTTGAGCTGCCCAAGGGTCCTCATACCCGCCCATGTGTCCTTCTGACCAACAGGCATCAGCAAAGAGGTCACCGGGTTATACAGCTGAGGAATGGAGACAGGATACCAGGAGCGCAGGAACACGATATCTACAAACACATCCAAGAAAAAAAATGTAATTATTGTATTATTATTTAGTCAGTAAGTGTCATTCATTATGCTGAAGCTGTATTAGATCTGTTCCATACTTTTCCTTAAGAATGAATTTAAATGAGAGGATCTACAGAAAAGAATAAATAGGGGTGTAATTCATTCATTTAAATAACCCAACATGCTTGAATTTGCTCACAGATGCCAACTTCATATGCATCCCCCCAGCCCAAAGACATGCATGCTACTAGAATTGTAGATGATAAATTGTCCAGTCCTAAGCCTGAACGGGTGAAGTTAGGAGTTAGGAAGGGAATCATGTCAGCTCGGCAATGCAAGTGACTCGCTGTGGCAACATCTGCTGGTCAAAAGGCAAAAAATAAATATGAAATTTAAAAAAATAATAATTTTAATCACCTTTTTGCCCCATAATCCACAAACACTCGTCTTTCCAATAGAATCAGTTCACCTGCCGCTTAATGAATCAGCCATGGACATTGAAGTACGTCCATATACTTCTTACTGGCTGATACTTTTGCAACTTTATTTTAAATCTTCTATCCATTCGTGTTCCATACTGTGCACAATGTCTTAAACATTTGGGAACCATACAAACCCAGAATGAGAATTTTATTTTTAACTCATTCTATCTATTCTATCAAAATAGAAACCACACACAACTCGTTCCTCAAACATTAAAGAGGCAGTTACACTTTTTGCAAACATATTAAAAATGTATTTATTTTTTTTATTTTGATTACATTATTAATCCCCATAGAGAAATTAATCTCAGCATTTAACCCATCCAGGTGTGAACACCCGGAGCAATGTGCTGCCCATTGAGGTGAACAGGGAGAAGTTGGGGTTTAGGTGCCTCTCAATGGCACTTCAGTCATGACTTGCCTAGAGTGGGGATCGAACCAGCGATGTCTACCCTAGCCATTGAGCCATGGCTGACCCCATGGATATGTACGCCAATTTACTCCCTGTTGAACTTGTACTGGGGAGATTTATAAAGATGGTTTATTTTATTCTTCCCTCAAGCAACAAACAAAAATATCCAAGAAGAATGTGACCAAACATAATGAAGACTTAAAATATTTCTCAGAAAATAATTAGATTTTAATTGCATATTAAGAAAAAATGTCAAATGATTAATAAACTCATTTTAGAACCACACAAAAGACACCAAAAAATATATTCAGATCTTGAGCTTGTATCACTTTAACAAAAGAATATCCATAATTTTAAAACATCCGAATTTCCATGCATTTCCAGTAGCAAGCTGTTTTTGATAGACATTAATACCTGTGCAGAAACCTTGCCTAACTAAAGTTGTAAGGACTAAATGGCAGATCCTGGTAAGAAACCCAGCTATTCTAACTTTATTGTCAGGTACTGGAAACTTTCTGGTAAAATAAATATTAATGCAATACATTTAACTCGACTGGGTAATAGTGGCCCATTAAATGTCTCTATGCCTTCTTCTTTGTCTGCCTTCAGGAGTGACACTGTAAATGACTAATGAGTAAAAGAAATTTCCCCAACGTAGCAACCGACAACATATTGTCTGCACGCTCAAATCCTTTAGGTAAGCTGAAAATCCATCTATAAATCATGTTTAGGAATAAGAGACTAAGCTAATTTCAGAGCCGCTGATGGAAAAAAGTAACAGTGGTGCAATAATGCCAACGGGTTAAATAATTAGCAAGGGAAGAAAAATAAAAAAATGCAATATGCAAACTGCTTGGCTTAAAGACTTTACTGTGTGCCAGTGCTGTATATACAAACTCTTCTCCTAGTTCCGGGGTATTTACCATTAATGGATAGTTAGCCTATACATATTCAGTTTTCTGAACTCAATTGTGTGTATATAATGTGAATCTTAATACCCTGAAAGCGACAATAAAGAAAAATGCCTACCATTACACAAGCTATTTTTTAAGAATTGTCTAATCTGGAAAAAAAAGAGACTTAGACATTAATATGATGTGAGTCACCCGTAAAATCCTGTAAAAACCCCTAGTAATAACCAAGGGCTTTCATTCGGCTCAAAGAACGCCAGAGGAATTGCATACATAACAATTTTACATCAATAGTAACCAGTCATATGATCGTTCAGATATGTCACACAATATGCAAGAACCAGTACTGCTGGAGTAGCTAAGCTTATAATCTTCCCTTAAATTGTATTAGTGAATGGGAAATTATGATAGGCAGTCAACCTAGTGTAGCTTGTAAGACAGAATACGTGTGTGTGAATAAGAGGGGGGCAAGTAAAACTGTCAGGCTACAGGGAGAAGTGGTCACAAAGGTGCAGGAATTCAGATGCTTCGGATCAACTGTCCAATCAGATGGAAAGTGTGGAAAAGAGGTGAAGAAAGAGTACAGGCAGGATGGAGTGGATGGAGAAAAGCGTCAGGAGAAATGTGAGAGCAAAGGGTTGCAGCAAAAGTGAAAGGAAAGGTTTATAAGAGAGTAGTGAGACGAGTCTTGTTGTATAGTTTGGAGACAGTGGCACTGACTAAGAGACAGGAAGCCGGAAGTGGCAGAGCTTAGGATGTTGAGGTTCTCATTAGGATTGACCAGTATGGACAGGATTCGGAATGAGAACATTAGAAGGACAGCACATGTTGGAAAATTGGAAGACAAAGTTAGAGAGGGCCGATTGAGATGGTTTGGACATGTGCAGAGGAGAGACAGTGGATA
>JAOUQV010000046.1:8225160-8243003 GCA_028565295.1 Aspidoras spilotus
GACAGAGAGGAAGACCAAAGAGGAGATATATAGATGTGGTCAATGTAGACATGCAGGTAGTTGGTGTGAAAGCAGAACATGCAGGGGACAGAGTGAGGTGGAAAAGGTTGACACGCTGTGGCGACCTCTGATAAAAGGGAGAGGCCTAGTGTAGAATCTATACCTAGCGTCAACCTAGTGAAGAATCTAATAAATTATATATATATATATAACCAAATTATGAGGCTGAGTTGGTGGATAAACTCAGCCATTGATATATTTTAAACAGGTTTATATCACCTCATGCGTTATACAAGAGGTGTGCGATATTGACAAAAATGGATATCTCGATATTTTCTGTAAATATCACCATTTATATTTTACTAGCTTTAACTTCTTAAATATTAATATCCATCCATCATTTTATGCTTTATGCCACTAGTCAGCATGTATTTGGACTGTGGGTGAAAGCCACACAAGAACATATAGACCATGCAAACTCCATGTTCTGAAGACATTTGTCTGCTAAACGCTACATCACTGTGCCACCACAGGATATTAATAATTGCTGACTAATTATAATAATGGAAACAATATATTTAAGGCATAATTTCTGTTGTATTAACAAACATTTAAATCACTAGTGCAAATATGAAAAGTGCAAGTACATCTGAAGCATGTGGCCTATCTGATTTTCTTTGCAAAAATGTGCACGATCATCAGCGGAAAATAAATAAGAGCATTTTAAACAGACACCTTCACTTAAGGCAAGTAGGCGTTTGTTCAACAGAATTCCTCATAACTGAAATACAGAGCATGGTCTTAAAGTGTAATAAACAAATGCTTTTGCTGTTTGGTAATTTCTGTAGAATATAGGCAACAACAATAATATAACATTTAATAACATTAACAATATAAATCACCAAATACACACTTCTAATTCTAATTTATATCAGATATTGCCCAATGGTAAAAAAATAGACATATATAGCAACATATACAGTTTAGACAAAGCAGTTTGACTGAAATATTTTCGGGTGGGCAGATAAAATTCGGAATACGGAGTGTTTAAGAGAGTGATCTCTCTCAACTGCTTAAACAGACACCTTGTTTTTATTCATTCATTTTCTATACCCAATTAATCCTAGTTTTGAAGACATGGGGAAGCTAGAAGCACCATGTCTTTTGCATTTTCACATTTAATACCTTTAGGCACTTGCAGATTTTTACGTAAGGCACTTTTTTAGACATTGACTCCGCTAAAGTTTGCAGTGTGTGTGTGTTTTGCCAGATACCTTAGCAGATTTAGGTTTGTCTTGTGAATTTGCATCCCTAAGTTTATCATATTTCTCATATTCTGTGTGGTGGTTTGTTCGGAGATGATAAAACAGGGTAGTTGTCGAACTATCTTTAACTGCAACCGCTTTTTACAGAAAAGACTAAAAGTGAGTAATGTCAGTCTTTACAAATCCAAACCAGAGCCATGTGAGTGAAGATGCTCCTTGCCTAGGAATTAAATCTATAGCAGTAAACTCCGAGGCTGGAAGAGTCTGAATTTTGTCCCCTGGCGAAGTGACCTCACTCACTTTTAGCTTCCTGCGGGTTGACAGAGGCAGCTGTGCTAGCAATCTCAATGCGCACGCGCAGAGCAAAGAGTTGAGGCCGAGGCGTTTTGATTAGTTTTTCCCTAGACAGTAGTAAATGCGATAAAACTCGATAACATCCGCTCGCGCATTATAAACAAGGCAAATACAGTATTATTGTAGACGATATACATCACACACATCTACATTATACAACATAATTCCAAAAGTAATGACTCGTCTACCTTAATACACACAAACATGTAAAAAGGATTTCCACAAGTATTAGGTGTGTTTTATAAGAAATTTTAACCATACTTTGAGGATGGCATTTTTGAGTTCAGACACCAATGTTGGACAAGAATGCCTGCTCTATCTGATCAAGTGTTCTATCAGTTTGTTGGACAAGAATGCCTGCTTTACTCCATCCCAAAAAGTGTTCCATCAGTTTAAAATCCTGTGCAGGCTAGTCAAGTCAGTCAAACTCACTTATCCATGTGTTTACAGGTCTGCATTGTGCGCTGAAGTGCAGTCGTGTTGGAACAGAAAGAGACCATCCCCAAAATGGTAGCTTATATTTGGGAGAATGAAATCCTCCAAAATCACTTTTCAGCTGAAAAAACTGTGTTCCTTTCGATGGAACTGTTCTGAAGTCCAGCGGCGATGTGCTTTATGCCACTGCATACTGAGATTTGCATTGTGCTTGTTGGTGTTAGAGAAACAGATTAAATGAAGATTTTTTTTACTGCTTTAGCTAGTGGGTCAGGTCTGTAAACATGTGCAGGCACAGTGACCCAGAGCGTTCCAGGTCAAGTGAAATATTTCGGAACTGCTGATGCACAATAAATCTATAATTATAATCCTTCTGTAAGACTTAGAAAGCAGGAGGAGATAACACACAGCTTTATAATTGCAGTTTCTTCCAAAAACATATCCATCAACTTTAAATAGTACAAAGATCACTTACCACTCATGAGTAGTCTGTCCTCAAATGTGGCTCGAAAGGATCCAGGAGGTGCCCGGAGAGCCTTTTTAATCTGACCCTTGACCCCGCTGACCGTGCGGATAGAGGCACCCTCAAATTTTGCGACCTCCAGCACCGTGTTAAACATTCCCTGAGAGAGAGAGCAAAATTGTACAGTTTCAATTATTTTTTGAACGGTGCTTAATCATCATGTTTCATCAATTGTGTGCAATTGTTCTAAAGGAGATAGTATTTTTAATATATTGATGTTTTTATTCCAAATTCATTGAAAGTTTCAAGCAGTATGCAGAGAAAACATGCTAACTGCATAAACTCAGGCTTTCACCGTCTTCCAGTGACTCATGCACAGAAGGAAAAAAAGCTGTTCTCACTTTTTCTCTTTTTTCCATCATTGTAGACTTAACATCTTTTTTTTTTTTTTTTTAATCTTTCAGCAGCACTGGCAATGGGCTACAGCTCATCCGGCATGTTTGTTTACAAGCAAGACCACAAGCTTGTTCTCGCTAAATAGCAGTTCACAGAAACTTTTGAGAATCAGAGAAATCACAGAAAACGCCTGCGGGATTTTTTAGGTAAGCAAATTAACTAAATAAAACGATAAGTATATTATGGATCGTTGTCTGCTGTACTAGATGTATGCCATTTTTAATGGCTGAAGATATATTACAATACTTCTATTTAGCGGGTGAGAAGACTGTTTACATGTAAAGCATATATTAAAAATCATGTGTGTTTTATGAATCAATAACAAATTTAAAAACACATCGCAATTCTAAAATGCATAAATATCTTCTTACACACCTAGTGTGTAAGAAGATATTGATGCATTTTAGAATTGCGATGACTTCACTGCATTTTCCTTTATAGCCCACTGTCTAATGTAATTTCTGACCTACAAACATAATGAAAAAAAATGTCCTGGCCTCCCTACTGGCAGTCTCAGGGGCTTCTCTCACATAGAGAGAAACGATAATTACACTACTGAATAGTAGTGTAATTAGAATACTGAATAAGCTCAAATGCAAATATCAGCTGCATGGATACATGCAGTAGTGCATAAATGCTTCTAACTGGATGATCTTACAAGGCTGGCTACTGTATTATAAGAATAGCCATAAGGTCTAAAACTTTATGAATTGTCACATGAGGTACTGCTACAACTGTAGAGAACTCTATAGGATCCCTACCTGGATAAAGCTGGTGTTCTTAAAAATCTTATATGGGTATCCAATCAGCTTCAGTTTCTTCACAATAGTCACAGATTTGTCCAAGTCCAAGACAACTCCAGTGGCTGCAATACGAAAATTGGCCTAAAGAGAAACAACGTAAATAAAGGGAGGAAACTTCATGATCTCTCAAACAAGAACCATGAATAAAAACTGGTTAAAATATCTGCTCCATATTAATCTTACTTGAGACCCTGCAACACTCTGAAAAGCAAGAAAGCCTGTCCCCTGGGGTGTAACAGGTCCTATATGGGTTGGTAATTTAAAAAGATAAAGATTACAGCGTTATGTAAAATATCACATCCTTGGCCTATAATATATGAAGATGTAGCGGTCTTACCCCAGATAGAGGCACCACAGTGCATATGTTCAGGAGTGTATTTAAGCAAGCGATGGCGGCCATTGTGGTCTTCTATGTGGTAGAGAGGAATAGTCTGAAACCGTCTCCAGCCTAATGACAAAATAAGTGGGTCCCGGGTCTTCAAAATACGGTTATACCAGCGGTGTTTCTTCAAACGCATCTATCAGAGATAAACAAGGACAGAAAATGTAAAAGATTGCAGTAGAAACTGAGCAACTAACTGATATTTGATGCTTGCAAACCAGAACGATTAAGAAGAAGAGAACTAAAACAAAAAGAAAATAAAACAAAAAACAGAGCTTTGTCAAAATCTATTGATTCATGCTCACCTGCAGATAGCCTACATTGCCTTCACTGGCTCCTAAGCCACCAAGTACGACTGGATAATGTGGGTCAAAATTAGTAACAAACTCGCATGGAAGTGCAGGGATTTCCAGACGAACATACATGCCAGGTCTGAAGCCCTCATACTGAACACGAGTCTCATCATCCATGTCCTCAAACTCAGCCCTGTTTAACTGCAGACAAACATCAAGAAATGCACGAAACATCAATAGCTGTTTGCTACTGGTATCCTGTCGGGGTCTTAATATCTTTTTTGCAAATTATGAAAACATAAGAATGTGTATTAATGATTATTTAACTCTATAAAGATGACTAGACAGCCAATACTTAATGTGACACTAATGTGAGGCCATATTGTAGGCCAGTGAGGCCTGGAGCTCTGTACATACAGAATCTACCGTTCATCTGTCATGTCCTACATTTATGAATGGCAAGTTCCTTTTCTAAAACTATTTGACAAAGTATAAACCTAAAAATTAGGTTAGGATTAATGCAAGTCATGTTTGAGCTGTGACCCCTTACCTCAGCCTGCTTCTGCATCTCTTCTTTGAGGTCATCGAAGTAAGTAGCATCTCCATCATCATATGCGGCATTGAATCTCTCCTTCAATCTCCTCTTTTTTTCCAGACGCTTGTTTTTCTGAGCTTCATCATCATCAACCTTCACTAGTTTGCTTGCCTCTTCGTTGTCGTCCTCCTCCTCCTCTTCTTCTTCCTCTTCCTGCTCATGATGATTATACAATAAAATAAAACACAACAGCAAGTCACAAAAATAGGTAAGACTGTTGGGCTAATCAAATTACCTCAGGTTCATCATCTTTCCCAGTGTTTGATTTATGAACCTCTCCAGTTTCCAGGTCCTCAAAATCTCCATACAGTTCATCTAGCATGGTCAGAGTGAATAATAAATAAAGAGGAAAAAAAAAACTAAAGACATTAAAAAACAGAGACTTAGAATTAATTTCTTTACCATCCTCTTTAAGCAGAGTAGCAGCATCCTTGTCTTCTTCCCATTTTCCAGTTACAAAACAGTCTCTTATGGAGGCCAACATCTGAAATGACCCATAAGTACAAGTGTGCTCGTTCAGTTTTTTTTACTCATTTCAGTTGTTATATTTAGCAGAATAGAAGGAATTGTAGGACGGTATTCATGACATGCTCACCTCCTCCTGGTCCCAGTCATGGCTTGCATCAGGCTGGAAATGTGAGCAATCCACAGCATTCGCTCTTAGTTTTTTACTTTTCTCTGGTCGATTTACTCGGAACAGCCCGCCCAACTCTTCATCCTCACTGTTTGATTCCTTCTCCTCCTCCTCCACCACCACTGACCAAATATAAGAAATACAAACTGGCTTCAACTCAATACACTTTTGCCTTCCACAGTCAGAAGCACTCAGTGTACGTCTTTCATAGGAGAATGATATAATGATAGTATAACAAATGGCAGCTTTTCTAGAGATTATACTGTATGTACTTATTTGACTACGCACCTGTACCATACACCACCTTGCGCAGGTTAGGTGCAGCACGTTGTCGTCTATGATAGGCTTCCGTGGCTTTCCGGGCCAAATCGTCTTTCCAGCGTAGCGCTCCTGATAGACAGGCAGCACAAAAAGTGGAGAGAAAGGATAAGGAATCATCATAAAAACAGCAGATTACTGCTACACAATATGTCACAGAATTATATTCTGTTTCAAAATGTTTTGTTCCCATCATAAAGTTTGAAGAAAGAAAAAAACTGTTTGTAAACATCATTAGTACAATATTCATTTGGGTTATTGTTAAACCCAGGTGAAACAAGGCACAGTAGGTAACACTATCACAGCAACAATGTCCTAGCTAGAGTCGGCCTAGGTTATTTCTGTGTGTAGTCTGTATTTGGAGACAGCAAATTCCCCACACTCCCTGTTCTTGTGGAATATAACCTTGTGTATGAATATAAAGTTTTGATTGATAAAACTTTTCTCTTGTCATGAACAGCCATGAGAGAGGAAATGACATCAAGAATAAACCAAACCAATCTATTCTTAAGCCCACCCACTTTCTGAGTCAAAAGATGACAATAATTCAGAAATATAAATAAGTTGTTTAAAGAGGATGATAATACAAACAATTAACATGAGTAAGAACATACCAGCAGTTTCTGATCCCAGCTCTCCTTTATCTTCAGCATCCATCTCATCCTCCTCCTCAGAAGCCATCTCCAGACTTGTACGTTCTCTTGAACTTTGTTTATCTCCATGTCTTTCCTCCATTTCCGATTCGCTATCATCTTGTTCCTCCTCAACATCATCATTATCATCATCATCATCACTATCCTCCTCAGAGCAGTGACCAGAATCTGGAGCTGCTGAGCTTTTTTTCTCAGGCTTCTGTTTATCCTCCTCCACTTCATCCTCTGTCTGTTCTTCCTCCGATTCCTCTTCATCACTCTTCTCTAGGTCATCTTCACTGTCTGCAAATGCAGGCATCTCTACTGCAGGTCCACTGCCTTTTCCATTTTCCGCCATCTTCTGCCTCTTTATGGGAGGAGTGTCCTCTTTCACGGTTTTCCTTTTATCCTTTGACAATTTATTATTGACCAATTTGTTCACATCATTTTCATCCCTCACTTTTTCTTCCTCTTCACCATCAAAATCATACTCATGTTTTACCTGCTCCTCCTCCTCCTCCTCCTCATCATCATCATCTTCCATCTCTGAATCATCATCTGCCTTTTCCTCTATTACTTCACATTCTTCATCTGACTCTTCTTCATCACTACTCTCATTTTCATATTCCCCACCAAAAACAGCTTTCCTCCTCTCTCTCTGAGACTTTGGGTCCCACACCCGGCTCTCCACAGGTCCTTCCTTTCCACTATTAAAGAAACACAAGATTTAATAAGACGGGTATACAACAGAACTAAGGATTTTAGATGAAAAGCCAATATACCTTTCCTCCTGTACTTCCTCTGGAGATAGTGCTGCAGTTCCTGTGAACAAGGAAACTTTACTAGCCGCTATCTTGACATCCAGTGTTGCTTGTGTGCCCATGAGAGACTGCATCAGCTCTGTGGCAGGACACACCTCCTCCTGTTATAGAAAATTCAAATGATCTTTTATAGAAAATTAAATCAGCATATCCAACATACAAGTCTAAAAAAACAAACACTCACAATTCTGTTGAAAATAAACTTTAAATGTAATAAAAAAGACCATAATTCAGTTACAATCAACCCCTATGTCCTTAACTAATCCAAGTAGAAAACAAATACCATCTGAAATATTAAAATACATTTTAGTGAAAGAAAGTGATACACTGTCCACTATGCTTGCATACAGCAAACTTTGTCCTACACATATAACCCATTTGCACAACTGAAATATATACACACACACACACACAACACTGAAGTGAGCACAGTCCACAGAGAGCAATTAGGGGTTACAGGCCAAGGGCACTGCAGTAGTGATTTGTCGATACCGGGAACCAAACCAGGGACTTTCCGGTCGCAATTCTGGTCCCTTAACCATAAACCTACAACTACCCCACTTTTCACACATACACAGTTGGTACGGAGGCAAAATATGTTGGAAAATGTTATACAGCACTGCTCTAAATGGTTCACCCAGGTTAGATCATTTTCAAATAAACGATCTAATTTAAACTAATCTATTTCAGAATAATGTGTGCTTGACAGGTTTGCCTCTAGTCCAAATCTGTCTCCTATTGAAAATGTATAGTGCATCATGAAGGAGGCAATCAGACAATAGTAAGCATAAACTGTTGAGAAATATTGAATACAGAAAGAATGGCCAAAACGTCTCCATGCAAAACTGCAGCACTTACAATCTATTGATCAAAAACACAAGATTTTCCAGCAAGATAAAATAACAAACCGACCTGGTCCTGTTTGACATGAGCAACAGGCATGTCAATATAGACTGCATCCTTATCATACACCACTCCTCCTGCCCCTGCCAAAGGAGCGTAGAGCAGCCTCTCCTTCTCATTCAGAGCTCTCTTCTTTAGCATCTCCGGCAGCGGACACGGGTCAGGAAGAAAGCTGATGTCGGCTACAGAGAAGTCTCCTACTCCTGAAAAACACATTAATACAGTACACTACTAGTAGACTCAGGTGCCATGGATGGAAAGTGCCCTCTAAAGTGAAAAAAATTACATATTGGCTGCCCTTCGTACGGTAAATAAACTGAGTGCCCTTTTGGGTGCCGTTTCTTGCTATAAATTATTGCGCCCTCTTGAGCAAGAAATTTGAAAATGTGTCTTGAGAAGTGTCATTATATACGTAGCTGCCTTTCAATAGGGTACATTATTAAGTGTAATTTATTGTGACCCTTTGGCACATTACTAAGGTCCATTGTCATGAACTAGGTGCCCTATTAATTTTTTTGCCCCGCCATCCCATCCACCACTGCAGTATACAGTCGATGAAACAGGCTACCATTACATTCAGAAACAATTAATACAATGTAAACTGCCTGTTCACAATGTATGATTGTATTAATGGTTAATAATGATATATTATACCTGCTATATGAACCTGGCCCTTGTTCTTCAGGAATGTCCCACGCAGGTAGCCATACAGAGACACAGTTCGGTCACATTTAGGATCTAATCGAATAGCCTCTGGATCAGTAAGATCTTCCATTCTAAATGTACAGAAAACAAATATAATCATTATACATTCAGTTATCGTCAGTAAAAACTTTATTCTGCTCAAGGATGTAACGGATTTGGAGCCTGCACCGAAACACTGAGCATTAGGCATTTATTCATTCAAACATTCATTTTCTAGTTTTATGGTAACGGGAAAGCCGATGCCCACGCGGTAAAGTGGACAACTGTTCTGTGGTCAAACAAATTAAAATTTGAAATTCTTTATGGAAAACAGGGACGCCATGTCATATGGAATAAAGAGGAGAGGGACGACCCAAGTTATCAGCGGTCAGTTTAGAAGCCTGCATCTCTGATGGTACAAGCTTGCATTATTGCGTGTGGCATAGGCAGCTTACACATCTGGAAGGACACAAGCAATGCTGAAAGGTATATCCAGGTGTCACATCTTCCTCTTCACAGTACAACATAGATTTTCTATAGTGTTAAGGTGAGGAGAGTTTGCTGGCCAAGTAAGGACAGAGATACTATAGTCCGTAACCAGGTACTTGTTTGCAATTTGGCATCTTCAATTCACATGGCCAGTTTTGGGAGAAGAAGTACAAGACACAGAAAGGACCCAGGTTTTCGCACCTGCAAATCTGACCCAGGACATACATAATACAAGGCGGCAGCCACCATGCCAAGCACAAAAACGAGTTCTATTTTTGGCAATTAACAAAAATCTAAACAGTAACTCAAAAGTAAAAATATCCCCACTAATAAATTGGGTTTACTTACCGATCAGCCAAAACATAAGGGTGAGAGGTTTGCCACACCAAAGGTCTGAATTTCATGACTGAAATGAAACGTCCCAGGTTTCTGACTTCTTGTGTCTGGTACTCGCCATACACCATCCCGGACAGGTAAAACAGCTTGGCTCCCTTTTCATCAAAAACAGGAAGTGTTATATAACAAAGGGTTATCTAATTAGTGATTTTATACATAGGTGCACTTTACCTGGTACACTTCAGTCCAAAAGCGATGTTTTAGACGTTTCTTTGTCTTATTGAGTGACTTATTATTTTTAAAGGAGTCCAAATGTGTGAGCACACCCATGACACGAGGGAAACCATGGACCTGACAGATGTTGAGGAATTCAAAGGTCTCCATCTCAAAACCAAAACTAGCATCGATCAGCATCAAGACCTGGAGAAAAAAAAAATGAACTGTCAAATGATAGCTCAGTTTTATATTATAAATAATTATATATTACATACATTTTATTAAGGGACACTCACCAGATCTGCAACTTTTGCCAAATCTATCATAGTATTGATGTCATTGTTACACTCAATAAAGGTCAGACGCCGTTTCTTTCCTGCAAATAAGTGAAAAACGTTAATTTTTTTATATGAACCATATAAAACAGGAATGCATTAGAGGCAAGCCCTAACTCACCCGATACGATTGTTACAGGTCCACAGATATCTGAAAGCTTCTGTC
This sequence comes from Aspidoras spilotus, assembly GCA_028565295.1. NCBI lineage: Eukaryota > Metazoa > Chordata > Actinopteri > Siluriformes > Callichthyidae > Aspidoras > Aspidoras spilotus. The sequence continues at coordinate 8,235,741 of JAOUQV010000046.1, forward strand.
GTGTGTAATTTTTTATCAGGCAACGGATGAGGGTGCTTTTGCCAACTTTTGGAGGCCCCATCACAACCACCACAACAGGGGGTGGCTCCAAAGGTGTGCGGTCTACCAATGGTATATGGTGTTTCTTTGTTTTTATGTCTTGGGTCCTGTGTGAAATGGGAGTTCAGGAAACAAATCATCACACTCATGGAACCCGATTAGCTTTTCAATTAGTAAACACAATTTTTATACAGGGATTCAAGCACTTTAAACTCTTAAACTATTAAACTTCTGATGTAAAAGAAACAATAAAAAGCATTAAACATTTAAGTGCTATGTTTATACAGCAACAATGCTGATTAAGAAATAATCTGGAATAGGAATATTTAGCTAACATTTGGGAAGATGTATACAATTCCTTGCTTACTGGAAGCAATACTGGAGGCAAATAACTTGAAAGAAGAGTAAATAAAAGTCATTATTCAATGCCTGACCTTTAATGATTCGTTCCTGAGTTTTCAGTTTGAAATGAATTGGTTCATGTTTTCTTCACATCAACAAAAAAACAAAAAGAACTGTCAGCGGAGAAAATACCTGTTTGGAATTTGAGCACTAAAACACACATCACTGGCATTCTAATCCAGTTGTCCTGTTTTAACTGAGTGGAAATAATACATAGAACACATCCACATACAGGAATAAGCTTCACTCACAGAGACGAATCATTTGTCTTCTATTCTTGTTTGATATCAAAAACCAACTAAAGCTATTGACAGGCATCTGCATGATTTAATGCATTATGCTAATGTCATATTCATATCCATGCTGATGACATCGTTAGGTTTATTTTAACAAAGTTTTTTTAATCTGGACAAGACAGTTTACCCCAAAATACATGGGTTGTTAAGAAATAAACTGAATATTATTTAGTGAAGATTCCTTATAAGACAATATTAGCACCAGTTTAGCATTTAACACAAATGCATCAAACACATTAAAAGCATTAGCTAGAAATTAGAAGAACGCAGTGACAAACCAAGAATACACAGAGACAAATGATAGAATTTACCATAGCATAACTGAGAAAATTAATCATCACTATAAATCATCTTCATCCTCTCCCTTTATCAGGTGTTGCCACAATGAGTCAATCGTCTCCACCTCACTCTGTCCGCTACATCTTCTGCTTTCACACCAACTACGTGCATGTCTAGATTGACCGCATCTATATATATCCTAGTTGGTCTTCCGCTCTGCCTCCTGCCTTGCAACTCCATCTCTAACATCCTCCAACCACTATATCCACCGTCCCTCCTCTGCACATGTCCAAACCATTTAAGTCTGCCCTTTCTAACTTTGTCTCATAATTTTCCAACCTGTGCTGTCCCTCTGAAGTTCTCATTCCTAATCCTGGTAACTCCCAAAGAGAACCTCAACATCTTAAGCTCTGCCAGCTTCTGCTATGTTTCCTGTCTCTTATTCAGTGCCACAGTCTGCAAAACATAGAACAAGGCTGGTCTCACTACTCTCTCATAAACCTTTCCTTTAACCTTTGCTGCAACCCTTTTGTCACACATCATTCCTGACACTTTTCTCCACCCATTCCATCCTGCCTGTACTCTCTTCTTCACCTCTTTTCCACACTCCCCATTTCCTTGAACATTTAATCCCAAGCACCTGAAGTCCTGCACCTTTGTGACCACTTCTACTTGTAGCCTGACTGTTCTACCCACCTCCCGCTTATACACACATGTATTCTGTCGTTCCAGGTTACTTTTATCTACCTTCTTTTTGTACCAAAAATGTGTGACGAGACTTAAAGTAATACTAATGTCAGAGATCACATTATTTGAGGTGTACAGTACACAAAATATCAGGATTGTCTTGATTACTCCCTATCTAGTCATTATACAATAAAACACTTACAGCAGACTGGATAACCTACTAAAGCTTTCTACTGCCTTGGATCTTTCATAGATCAAGAACAGGAAATTATCATCAATTAGCCTGATCAGGTTCTAAAGCTTGTTCAGTTAAAAGATTCAGAAAGTAAGCACTTGCCTGTGGAAGGTCCTGGCCATGCGCACTGCCGAATGCACAGCAAAGGCTTTAGGATTTCTTTGGCGTTCATCCTTATCCAAATCTTCACCCTGAGCCCGCTGTTTCCTCCTCTTCTTTTTTTCAGCCTTGGGGCCACTTTGTTTCTGCTGATGCCGTTTCTGCTCCTTTCCTTCCATCTTCCTTACGGATCTGAGTTTAAAGAACATTGACAGCCTTTTTAATGTCGCGTAAATAATAATAGATGTCGCAGAAATAATGTCGCATACGTTGAACCTAAAAGACAATTGTGCTGCATTTCTACTAATACAATATAAAAGCAGAAGAAATAAAAAAACCGTTTACTCGCCAACATGGAAGATTCTCAATAGTACAGTACTCGTAAATACGATTACTAGATCTAGCCACAGTAGCTAAAAGCATGCAGCTCGTAAATAACGTGCAGTTTTTAATAACATTTATAAATAAATGACTTCAATAAAATACTTACTCAATAAAAAAATCAAACCACTGGAATCTAACGCAGCGTTTGTAACATGTTATACTGTATTCCCAAACTGTGAGAACCAGGAGAGAATTTCACGTGCGTACCACAACCGGAACTATATCCGTCGCGAATATATGTCGGGCTAAACAAGTGTTCCGAGCCTTATAGTTCCGCTAAGAAACGATGAACGTGTTCATGATTCTAAAAATTTTATTGAACATTAAAAATGGAAAACAAATGATTTCGTTTAACATTTTATTTGAAATAAGTTATTGTACAAAATAATTGAATATTTACATTTTCCCTAATCCTGTACTTCTACAAAATGAAATAAATATGTTAAATTACATAAAATGTGACCAAAGGTCTTAAATAATGATACAATACATCAGTCAAATCTTGCAGCATGAACACAGTTGATACCTCTCATTGGAAGAGGTTTACATTAAATTAATAAATAAAAGTTTAAATATTGTTTAAAATGATCTTGCTTTCCCAATTTACAATCTTAAATGATAAGATACAAATAACGTCCTTGAGAAATTGACATTTGTTAAGTCCTTTGAAAGTCCATCCATACAATTGACATGAGAATTTTTAAACATTTTTTTTTTAAACATCCCTACTGAAGCTCCATTTGTCCATTAATCTTCCACCAGCCTGGTTCCATCTCTCCAAGAACCTCTTCTAGGCACTGAGAGGATAGATTGGGCAGTGGAACCAGAGGTTGCTCTTGAGCAGATTCATCCCACATGCCACTTCCACTCTGAGAATATGGCATAGTAGAGGAGTTCTCCAGACCCATGTCCCAGAATGCAGAATCATGAGAGTCAGGAGAGGTTGACTTCAAACTGTTAAGGTATCCAGACTTTATACTGCTATTAGGATAAGGTGGTGGGGGATAGAGAAACACCTGGCTCTTATCTTTGCTGCTGTTTTCAATGCCCTGCACTGGTGGACTCCACAGACACTCAGGTGAGGTCTGTGCCCTCATGGAGCCCCAGGCAACAGGAGTAACTTCCAAGTCAGAGTGAAATGAGGAAGGACTCAAGCTAGTGCCCATCAGTCTGTCTTGCCGTTGTCTAATTGACGGGGTGCTGCAGTGAACTCCACTTGGTGGAAGGCCAAAGCTTTGTGAAGACAAGTCAGTAAAGAAGCATTCCTGCTCACAATCATCTCTCAGCTGAGGTTGAGTGCCATTATATGCTGTTTGACCACTCTCTTTCACACCAACCATGTGAGGTGGTAAGAAAGGGCTATGCAGCGAGGAAGTAGCTTCTGGTTGAGGAGAGTTCCGAGTGGCTCTGTTTTTAAGGGTTCTTGCTCTCTTGTTCTGGAACCATACCTGTTTAAGATAAAAGGATATTCAAGTTTAAATAAGCAGTACAAAAAAATGTAGAAAAAAATTGTTGTCATAAATGCCTATGTAAGAATGTAAGAAAATAAATCTACCTGAATACGTGACTCTGGGAGGCCTGTTGCTTGAGAAAGACTTTCTCGCACACTAATGCCAGGGTATGGGTCCATGCTAAAAGCCATCCTAAGGAGCTCTAAGTGCTCTTTGGTGAAACTGGTTCGTTTCCTGCGGCCTGCAATCTTACTAGCCTGAGTTACTCCATCTTTACCTAAAAATAAAAAATAAAAACATTATTGTACAAAATAAAAACATATATTGCTCAAAATGGACCAATATGTTACAAAAGAAATACACAAAAAGCTAAAGACATATCAGCAATGAAACTTTATCAGTTTGTCCTTACCAACAATACTCTCAGACCACATGGCTTTAATTTTTCTGAAATTTGCTTTCCTCAGGTAACAATGTGCAGACTTTAGCTAGCAGAGAAGATCAACTTCTTGCTGCTTGAGATTCTAACTCAGTGGTGAGGCCTGGCAGTATTTATCCCAGAATTCCATAGAGCAAAAGAAGGTGGAGTTAAACAGGTCTGAAAGTTAGAGATCTTTAACATCCACTAATGATCATCAGCTATTGTCACCTGCCACACCCCTCAATTCACACCTCAGTTATATTCATACCCAACTGTAGCATTCATTTCTGTTTTTAGTACAAACACAGTATTCTTATGTTGCTATGTTTTTTATTTAATAAAAATTTATTCTGGTATTAAAACAATAATTTTATTTACACATAATAAGAGAAAGAATAATGGTATGTAATAGTATTTGGAGTAGTAGTATAATAGTAGTACTAGTATACATTCTGATGTGTAATATGCTAGTTTTAAAAATTAATATCTCCTAATATCATATGCAAGGGTGTTAAGTATAAGACCTGTTGAATACCCTCACTGGATTAATCTTATGTATTAAGTTATGCATGTGTCAAAAAAATTAAATGATAATTATAAAATTCATAAAATGATAACGATGTGGTGACAAATTGTTCTGTGTAAAATTCATAACTGTTCATAACTATTACATCAATCAGTATTTAAAGGTATTTAAGCACGTATGCACGTTGCAGTACAAATAATACAAATTTCAAGATCTAATAATTAATATCCATAAGGTGACTTGTAGCAAGAACTTTGACAACACCCCAAGATTTATGCAAATAATCTTGATTAAGATGGTGTATTGAAGATGTATGGGTGATTGAAAAGGTAGCTAATCAATTCAATGGATGTTAATGGCCATACATGATCAAAACTTTACATTTAGAATGTGACAGGCCTGTTATCTCATGATCCATATCAAACAGTTGCCCTGTGACTGGTTTTGTTTAGTGAGTTCACACCTTGTTAGGATAATCTGTTCTAGTGATGGATACATACACTTTGGCCTGGCATGGGAGATTAATCATTTTGTCAAATTCAAATCAGTCATGCTGTGAGCTTACAAACCAAACCTCTTGGCCATCTACCCCAGGGAAGAGGCCTGCTGTCATCATGACGAAAGAATATGCACCTTATGAAAGAATAACTTAATCTCGCTCATAGTGTTTCTGAGGTTATAGGTAGTAGTATAGATATCTTTTAATACAGCAGAAAATAATGGTTTCTTTATTCATTTAAATGAAACTAGAATTGATGGAGTGTGGCCAGAAATGCAGGATGTATTATGTTTACTAATTTGCACCACCACTTTTATAATAATCTTATGAATAATTCTTCTCATTTAAAACTGTGTTCCAGTTAATATTGGTGCATGCATAGCATCACTCCTGAATAAAGCTGGTTGAACTGCTTTAAAACATCCACTAGTTTAAATAGTGAACTTTTCAGTTGAATCAGGGTATATTTCTGCAGTTAATACATCAACCTTTAATACATAATAAAATTGGAATACAAAACCTCAACTATATAAAACAAAAAAAAAATGAAGTATCAATATTAAAAACACTAGAGGTCTAAAATCTTCTGAAATACACAACAAAGAGTTTAAACATGTAATATAATCTTTATGCAGCTTTTAAATTGTATAATTAATTAACCTGTGACATGACAAAAACAAATTCAAGTATAAAATGAAATTTCAGTAATAATTTATATACTATACATCTAAGATTTAATTAGAAATTTTGACATGGGGTCAGGTTGCAAGGATAAATGCAGCTACTTTGTTTTGCATTAAAAGATCTGTCTTTCATTTAAAACCAAGAAGCCTCATAATCGTTAATCACATTAAAAGCTCAAGAAGCCAATTTTGTAGCGGCCGGTCTGGGTGTTTTATTTATAAACATGTGAAAATCAAGTTTGGAGACTGGGATTTAGATCCTTCTCTTACATACATTTGTATCAATCATGTTTAGTACAAATGCAGAAAAACAAATGCAATTGATAAATTACACTTGATTTATAGCATTATGACAGAATTAAAATTAAAGATTTAAGAAAAATAATAGCTGTAAATAGAGAGCTGGCAAAAAATATACTGTATAGTGATAAAGCCAATAAACAGGCTACAAGTTTGCCTACAGCTAAAACACTTTCCAATATCATAATATGGACACTGTTTATGGAAACAGACAAAACATTGCTTAACATGCTTGAATACTTTGTACACACAGGACAGTGAGATATAGAGAGCAAGCGTACATGCCAGAAACATATACATGAGATTCTATTTAAGGCAATAGTAGGGCTCCATTCAACTTAGCGGTAATGCTTTGAAATATAAATAAATATATAAATGATTAGTTAATATATAAATGTTGATATGTACTTCTAGAAATTCGCTATATACTGTATTTACATTTCCAGAAACGTTATAAATGTTATAAAAATACATAAAAAGTAAAATAATGGATAAATCACTTAAACAATACAAAAACAGTTTTATATTTGACAAACCTATGTGTATTTGAAAATATTAATAATAAAAAAACACTAGGTGTGATGCATTCAAAAAAGTTGGAAAAAATAAGACTAAAAAGTTTAGACAACACTTTTCTTTTTATTAGTAAGTGAAGCCAATTAGATTAATTATAGAAGGAGTAAGAAGAAGAATAGTTTGTGGTTCACCTTTGTGTGCTTTGTTAAGAATTGTCAATAAGTTAAAAAGGACAAAAAGCAATTAATATAGTAATTTTGCAGAAAGAAATGCCTGTGAATTCGGTTGGCCAAAAGTAATCTGAGATAGATAAAAATACAGTTGAAAAATGTTCTGTTGTAAGATGAGTCCACATTTAAGTTTGCGTTTAGGACACACAGGGGTTGGACAATGAAACTGAAACACCTGGTTTTAGACCACAATAATTTATTAGTATGGTGTAGGGC
>JAOUQV010000046.1:8316205-8326957 GCA_028565295.1 Aspidoras spilotus
ACTTCAGCCATGACTTGTCGGTACTTGGAATCGAACCAGGGACCTTCCGGTCGCAAGGCTGATTCCTTAACCACAAGAATACGACTGCCCCGTATAAGAGGATATAGCCCAGTTGTTTTATATACACTGCTACTATATATGTATGTATGTATGTATGTATAGGGTGCCTAAGACTTTTTCCCCCACAGCTTGTGTCTCAAATTTATAAGCATCAGAATAACAACAGCATATTTGTGCCTTGAGTTTACTGGATGTCCCAGAATATCACCCTACGTTATAGTTGTAAAGCTATAACCATTTCTGGTCTTATGGCTGTAATATTTATTACAAGCAGATGGAAAAATCTGATTATATATCTGTAATAACGCAGCATGGACATCCAGAATGACATTCTGTAGGTTATCTTAAGTTATTTGCGCAAGCTCCATGTATGCAAACAAATCATATTCTATAACAACCGAAATTAGGACAAGAAGGAAACTCCACCTCTGTTACTGACTCCTTGGGGGCTTTGATAATAAACGCACATCGAAGACGCTATAAAGCGAGATGCTTATGCCTCAATTTCTCTTAGATAAGACTGGTATCTACCCATCCGTGGTCACTGAGCTTGACCGTGGCTTATTTTTAAAACGAGCAAATAAAACAAATCTACTTTACACACGTTTCACTTTTAAGAAAAACCCAGAATACTCGTCACTGAAAAAATCTGCGGGTTCTTGGCTTTCTTTCCTCAAAACTTGCTGGTGTCACTGGAACAGACGTGACGAAGCCGGTCTGTTGGCCCAGTTTGTGCTGGTTTATGATGTTTGAAGCTTTCAGTCAGAAACCACAGAGAAGCACATTACATGAAAAAAAACGGAGTCTTGGATTTACTGTACTTTGCAAATGGATTGAACACATGACTAGCAGAAAAGAAGAACTACCAAAAAGGAAAACTTTCTTCCAACATCTGCAACTGTGCAAAAAAATATTACACAAGTCACAACAGAATAGAAACTGGAAAGTAATGATATAAGTGTACTGTGTGTTCCAAGTCATATTCATAAAGCAAAATCATGTAAACATATTAAAAATGTAAAGGATTATTAAGCAAATGGAAATATAACCTATAGTATTAAGCACATTAGCTATAAACAAGCATGTGTTGTGTACTATTGGCTGTTATAGTAACACAGTTATCCGTTTCAAGTCTGCTGTCTATTTGGTCACTAGCACAAACTACTCACACAACTAATGGAAGAAGCGTTTGAGCAGAATATTGTGCCACAGCCATACTATTTGCCCTAAATGCGCTATGCAATGCTTTACTGTTCAATAGTTATATCCCATTTCAGATTTAAGTGATATAAATGCGATGGAAGTCATTGGCTCCAAAAGCAGCATTGCACTTGGGACATTTCCTCTGCCGTGTGTCATAGCGGGTCTTCAAGCACTCATAACAGAAAACATGAAAACACTTTGTAAGCACAGTCTCCTTATCCCGGGTATTACAACAGGGGCATCGAAGCTTAGCCTGGGGACAAACAACATAGAGATGAGTGAGCACAAATATTCAAAACTAAGCGAAGAGCATCCTTTCTGTGTGGCCAGCTTTTCTTTTACCTTATACTGATTAATTTCTTCTTGCAAGATCTCATCTGCATCTGTATACATCTCCACCTTTTTCTGTTTCTCCAGTTTTCTTCTGAGTCTTGATAAGTCCTCCTAAAAGACACACACGATAATTGCATAAAAGGGATTCTCATATATCTCAGTTATTATTTTTACGTGTTCAGGTGATTTATACCTGTGCACGTTTGAGGTTGCCACTTTCCCTTTCTCGTGCAGTGCGGTTTTCGAGCACTGAGGCCTGGATCTCCCTCAGCTTAGCCTGAGTGTGCTCTAGCTGCACCTTTAAGTCCTCTGCCAGTTGAGCTGCTTCCACTGCCTGAACCCAAGAGAAAGTTAGAACACAGACTACAATATTACTTTAACAGTTCTACAGTACATTCCTATAACAACAGTTACAAAAAAGGAGATTTAGGATATGATGAACATGTGTGAGATAGACTTACTTTACGCTTATTAAGTTCTAGAGCTTGTGTGCGTAGTGCTAACTCTTTCTCCAGAGTAGCCAAAGAGCTTTGTAGAATGCCCTCTTTTTCTTCCAGCTTTTGCACAACCAGCAACTGAGCATCAACCTTTGAGGCACATGACAGAACCCTGCTTATTAGATATAAAATTCCAGACACTTACACATAAGAGAACATGCTTAGTTTTCAGCATACCTGGGTTTTGAACGTGAGCACCTGCTCAGCCAGTTCTTCCTTCTCCTCTCTCAGCAGTTTATATATCTGGTTCGATTTGATCCTCTCACTCATCAGTTTGAAGTTGGCATCATCTTTTTCACGCAGCTGCTGCATTAAACGACTGTTCTGTTCTTGCATGTCCTCAAAGGCCTGGCCTGTCACATCCATCTCACTTAGCAAGGCTTCTTCTTCCTAAGCATAGTAACATAACACTAGCTTTTAACACAACTTAAATCATGAGTAAATTCTACTTACTATTAAGATAATGAGTTCCTTTATGGTCAATTCTGACAGAAAATGGTACACAGTATATCAGAAAGTACAGGAGAACCAAACATACCTGTTTGGTGCCAGTGAGCTTCTTTTGCAAATGTTCGATGGTCTCCTCTGCAACTCGTAGCTTTCTCAGAGCATCTTCATCAGCCAGCTTCTTACTCTCTTTCCTCTCTCGATCCTCCAACTCTCGTACTCGCTGTCTCAAGTCATCCACCTGCACCAGCAATACAACGTTCAATGAATGGTTGAACCTGTCTGCATATGTCATATGAATGGATAAAGGAGAGTGGAATTCCACAGCAAAATATACCTCTGCTTTTGACTTTCGCTCAGCAGCCATGAGCTGCACTTTGTCTCTCTGCTCTTTTGGAGCAGACTTGTACATATCAAGCAGTAGCTTCATCTCTTTCTGAGATTCCTGTGCTTTCCTTGTACATAAAAAACAAACAAACAACAAATTAAACTGAAATTTTCTTTATATAAATTAAGATAAAAAGGGAAAACATTTAATTCTTTGCTTAATTCATAAATATACCCATAGTCAGAGGACTGATTTCCACATTGATAGAAATATGACCACAAATAAATGTGGAACTATGACCATCACTTATAAAATAATCTTTTTTCTGATAATTCATTAAAAAAAAACAAATATTAGCATCAGCTAGTAAAAATTATTTCTGAGTAACATGAAGAAAATCATAGCAATGGCTACAAATTTCAGCTAAATTTGTCACTAAAAAGACTGTTATTTTTTAAATCACTGCCATGAAAGCACATTGCTTAAAGTAACAACATTTTAAGGAAAGGTCTGCACTTTCTGCTGTGTCTTTTGCAGTGAATGACTGCAGGTCTGGAAACAATATGCATCGGCAAATGTTGAGTTTTCTCACTTAAGATGTTTTGCCAGACCATTAATGCAGTCACAGTCAGCTGGTACTTGTTTGTGGGTCTTTCTACACTCAGTTTACTCTTCAATAAAAAGACTTGGATTGGCTGATGTATTATGAGTTATTAGCCGTCTGTACGGTACAGACAAAGCCTATAAGTTTTGCAGCATTTGAGTGAATTTAAGCAGAAAGTTTAGTTCTATAAACTTGAGAATACATCCTGCTACTTTAAATATTTATGCTCATACCATAACAAACATGAGCACTTACTTTTAGTCTCCATTCTTATATCTTCCTATAATTCCAGTTCAAGTTACGCTTAGTTTGCTTATTTTGTTGCTTTTCTTACAATGTCTAATCTCATTGGTATGTATCTGGGGGTAAACCTTCAGTATTTACAATTATAAACTGAAAGGGTTGTGATATGACTGATCAGAGACAGGACTAGTTTGAAAGACTGAGTCATACTTCAGCTCTGTTCGGAGCATCTTCAGCGTGTCAGAATCTTTTCTCTTCAGTTCTTCACTGCGCTGCCTTTCCCGCTCCCGTTCTCTCTCGCGTTCTCTCTCTGCCTCTCTTTCACGTTCTCTGGCTCGCTGTCTCTCCAGCTCTCTCCTCCTTTCCTCCTCCTCATCTTGGTCATCATCATCTTCCTTTTTCACATCCAGTCCTTTGTCATTCACATTCTCCTCCAAAGTTAGCACACTACTGTCTCCACTCTGGCACTTGATCTGAAGAATAAAAATGTGTTTAACATCATACACTTTGAATACCGCCTAATATATATATATATATATATTTATAATGTATTATGATCTGTATGTATCCATATAAATGGCCCGCCCTATACAATATACTTTTAAGGTATTTGTGTCTGTTCAACATTTTAAAGCATCACAAAGTTGGATGAAGGTCAGGCCAGTGAAAGTGAAACATTTTTTGCCACTATGTGTGCACACAGCAGAATTGTTCCTTTGAATTTAACCCCTCCGTGCAGTGAAACACACAAATACACACACACACACACACACACACAGGTGAAGTGAGCACACATGCCCAGAGCAGTGAGCAGCCAGCACAGTGCCCAGGGAGCAACTGGGGGTGACTTGTCGGTACTTGGAATTGGTCGTAGGCTGGTCCTTAACCACAAGCCTACGACTGCTCCAGTTGATACTATATTTCTATTGCAAGGCATAGAATTATATAAACATGCTTCATGCTTTAAAATATTAAAAGATCAGTTAAATGTTAGATGTCTAATAGTTGTATGCTATCTTGTAATAATAATACCGATTTTTAGGTTATGAATTATGAATAATATCAAAGGCACAATTTTATAGTCATAGATGATGAACTGCAGATTACGTGCAGCATTATCAATTTTAATTATTTCAGTATGAACATTAGTATGACTGCATAGCATTATGAATTAATTTGTACAGCTGTAGATGATTTTGTGCAGCTGTAGATTATCTGTATCATCCATGATTTTGTATATCGAGAGAATTTTTATGGCTGTAGATTACCCGTATAATCATGAATGACTGTGCAACTGTTGATGATATGTAATTATTCTTTGTAACACTATATAATGTCAAGCTTAAAATGTATTAAATATATGTGCCAGAAATCTCCTCATATGTTGCAACTCAACCTTGTTGATCTCTGTCTGGGTCTCACGTAACTTCCTCTTGTATCTCTGCACATCCCCCTTGAGCTGGTGGTTATGGTTCTGAAGGCTGCTAATTAAGTGTCTCATTTCTCTGTTTATTGGTCCTACAGAGCAAACAAAGAATGAGAAAGGTCCACAATGATAACAAGGTATTAAAAGTGATCTATTTTCCACTATGCTGGATTACAGTATCTAAAAGTTGAGATGGTACTGATGATAATAAACTAATGTAAACAATGAACTCTTGTAAAGTGATGACAGGATACTGCACCTCCTACAAACTTCCCCTCTTCCTCTAGTTACAGTAAATTAGTGTGCTTGGGAAATTCACTGCTCTAAATTTAAACCAAACAAACTATTTGCAACACACCCAAACTTGACACAATACAGGAATATAAAACAAGGCACTACCTGCTTGCTCATTAGCTGCAAGGTTCTGTTCGAATTCAATTCGTAGCATCTCATATTCCTTGCGGACTTGAGCTAATGTATCCTCTAACTGGATAACCTCAGTTCGCAACTTCTTCTGAAGAGACAACTCATCACTCTATTAGACAGAATTAAAAGGCACAAATCAAGTTAAGTCTAAAGCATATTCAGTGAAGCAATTAAGGTTATATACTGTACAAGAGATAAAAAGATCTTCACATGCCCTGTACGTTCCACTTTTAATATAACGTATAATCTCTGAAAACTAAAAATTGCTTTAAAATCCAAAATAATTTGATCATACAGGTGTGCATGCTTATAATAGAGGATGTGACTATAAAAAAAGCTAAACTGGTGCCCTGTGTTTCCTCACACACACCTCCATATGCTCTATTTGGCGCAGGTGAGCATTTTTGGCAGTAAGCAACAGGGCCCTGGCCTCATCCAGCTGCGTCTTCACTCCCAGAGACTCGTTATACAATAGAGAGAACTGAGACTGGAGACACTTGTACTCTGGTGTTTCCTTTACCACTTCCTCTGGAATGTTCCGAAGGTCCATCTTACAGAAAGACAAACTCAAGTTAACATACACTCCTAAAAAAAGATATATATATACACACACACATTTTAGGCATGTACAATTATCTTCCAGTTAGATTTAGTTATTTTACAGTTAGAGTTAATCAGTGCACTCCAGTACCTTGAGTTTCTCACTTTCTCTCACTGCCTCCTGTAAATCCTGTTGCAGTTTCTCTAGCTCTGCCATGCGACTATTAGCAAGTTCCTGGTTCTGCTCCAGCTCTGCATTTAGTGACTCAAACTGAAAACAGAATTATCATACACGTTTCCTTCAAACTAATTTATATAACAATCAAATAACGCAATTTATTCAGATGTGACCGAACACTTTATTAGGACCACATGTTTAACTACTTATGTATGCAACTATCTACCATAAAGTCATTGCAGATATCTGTTTCTGGTAATCAACACATCACCCATCAGAACAGGAAGAAAATCATGTGCTTTCAATGACCCCCCCAACAGTGCAAAGACATGCATACTAGCTGAATTTGAGATGCCAAATTGTCCATGAATTGCGTGTTATGTGTAAACTTGTGTATGGATTTAACCTTGTTCTCGTCATGAGTCTTCCAAGTCTGGAACAATAAAACTATAAATATATCCGATTAAGAGGAGATGAAAGGCATCTCAGAAGGCACAACACTGCAATGAGGCAGCAGAGAGAGAGAGGCAGAGTAGAGGCAGCCATGGGTATAGGCTCACCAACACTGGAAGACTGCAGAACGTATATATGTAGCCTGGTCAATCTCCATTTCTAATGAAATGATGGTTTAATGTTCTTTGGTGGCATTTGAAGACACTGGATGTAAAACTTTACCTTTGTGATGTGTTATAATGTGAGATAAACCTAATGAAATTGCACATTAAAACTCTGAATGAAACCATGTGCTCTAAACATATAACCTTAGACCATAATCTCAAGGAAGAATTTTCTTCACAATATATTGTGAGAAATATGCCCCAGAAAATTAAAGCTGGCTTGAAAGTGAAGAAAGGCCCTACTCAGTATTACTGCAGTGTTCCTAATAAAGCGTTTTAATAAAGAATATTTCAAGAATTGCATTGCTAACTGTAAATTACCTTCTGTATATTGAGAGTAATCTGACCTCCAGGCAGGCCACCAGACCTGCCAGAAGCATGGTAACCTGAATTCAACTGAAAAGCAGAGAGATTTTTTTGTTATTGTACTGTATATTGTATCAAATAAACATTTTACTTAACTTTCACTTCAATGTGAATTTACATTTGCAATAGTCTTATTTTAACTGACCTGTTCCAGAGCTTCTGCTAAATGTTTATTAAGCTTCTGCTCTCTCTTACGAAGTTTCTCAATGTCCCACTGCAGGTCCTCCACGGCTGTCTCCATCTCAGACACTTTTGTCTCAGAACTGGTCACTTTATCAACCAATTCATTATACTGCAAAGAAAGGAACAGATGGGAATACTTTTAATAACCGTGCAATACTCAATGGTGCATTCATGGGAAACAATACCATGAGTCTGCCCTTTTTTTTTTTAAGATACAACATTCATCTTATTAAAGTTATAAAATACAGAGTCTTTATTAAAAACATTTATTAAAGAACTAAACATTACAGATAACTCCACTCAACAGACATAACAAAAACATGACCTGAAATATAATCTCTTATTTGGGTCACATCTGATTCTACAGCAGCGAAAGACGTCCAAAATGATTCTAATAAAAGAAATTGTGCTCATCTACGTCTGCCGGTTAAACGTTCTAAACTTTCACTAATAACAGATTTGTATGATAAGTGTTACAACAGTAGTGATAAACTACAAA
This sequence comes from Aspidoras spilotus, assembly GCA_028565295.1. Lineage (NCBI taxonomy): Eukaryota > Metazoa > Chordata > Actinopteri > Siluriformes > Callichthyidae > Aspidoras > Aspidoras spilotus. The sequence continues at coordinate 8,324,156 of JAOUQV010000046.1, forward strand.
TCCCATGTAAATGCTTTAAATTACAACCAAACATTGACAATCTTCTAGAAACAAAACAAACACAGCTTAGAAATACCTCCAGTGACATTTTGTGGTGTCTTCCTTGTAGTGAAGAAGCAAGATGTTGTAGTTTATTATTTTCCTCTAATAGACTGCGATTTGTGCCAATGGCTTCTCGTTGACCGTCATCTTCACATACTAACAATGAGAAATGAATGTACATTACATAATGACTAACCTACTGCTTCAAAATTTTTATCAAGTGTATTTTATGCTCATTGAAATAACTGAAAACTTTTTTATATCCGTTTTAGTATACTAACACTCAAGTCAACTAAAAATTACAAATTTCAGTTATTTTATTTATATAAAGTGTCCCAACTTTTCTAAAAACTCAATAAACATGAACCAATTATTGATCCAGTAAAGAAAAACAAGTCAAATAAAACAAGTGCATAATAAATAGAGGGCTTTGCCAATTAACTGAATCATCTGCAATAGCATATGGTGGTTGGAAAACCTTCCAGTGCACCTCCTAGATGGGTTATATTCAGAGAACAACATCCCTACAGGGTTCAATAAAAATATGAAATATTAATATAATGTTTTCATAATATCTGTGCTATGCTATCTTGTCCATAGGATTAGACAAGACAAGCTAGATTTTACACCTATCAGTGATCCTGATATGTGTGACTATGACAAGGTGGCCGTCTGTCCTTCCTGGACCACTGACACCGGATGAACATTGTTGCATGCTTCGCGGTCATGGATATATATACGGACACAATCATCAAATAATAACTTATTTGTCTGTTACCTGACAAACCTTATTTTTAATCCCTAAACCCAAAAATGTAACATTGTTTGATGTTACAAAAAGAAAATGTGGCTGTAGCTGAATTTAAACTTACTGACAAAGTAAAACAACTGCATAATACCTGCAGGTTGTTATTTGGTAAATTAACTGAATAATCCAAAAAGCATATGCTGCTTTTACCTGCTGCTTGAGTACGTGTACACAGATCTTCAATGCTGCTGTGCAGGCGGTCAAAGATACAGACTATGCAGGCCACTGCATCTTTGCTAAATTGCATCCTGTCCTGTAGCTGTAGGCTGAGCTCCTCTTCACTGCTGCTATTCAGAGTAGAGAGGAAAGCCTTTGCACTTTCACTCAATGGTGGAGGTGGAGGAGGGGCTACAAAAGGTGATGCAAGTAATAACAAAAATAAAAAATGACTTGATTCCATCATGAAAACATCAGTAAAAAGAACCTCACTAAACAGAAAAATGTCTATTTACCAGCAATTCCATCTACCACAGGATCCTTAGGACTTTCTGCTGCATCGGATTGTTCCTGCTGCTGTTCCTTAACCAGCCCTTGAAGCCGAAGCTGTTCAGACTGCTTCTGCTGTTGTTCAGACTGTTGCTGCTGTTCAGACTGCTGCTGCTGTTCCTCTTCATCTGTTGGAGGTGGAGGCTTAAGAAGGCCAGTTTCTCCGTCCAGTGAAGTGGGCAAAGGAGTAATATCAGAGGTAGGCAAGGGTGCAGTCAGAGACTCAGTAACAGAGGCAGAAACTGGAGGAGTAACAGGGGTCTTTGCAGGCACTGGACTAGCCTTAGGTTCAAGTCGCTTAAGTAACTCTTGAACATTTTCATCCAGCTGTGTAAACAGAGAAGATATTTCAAATTCATGGAAGGTTTATTTTCTATTTCAAAAAGTGCTGCTATCACAAAAAATAAACAAAATATTGGACTGAATGATACTATAATAGATGATTGAGAAAACAAAGTCATAGTCATTTTTCACAGAAAATAAATAAATGACCATCATGCCCATACATTGGTTTCTTCGAACTGTCGACACAATAATAAATTCATTCATACATTTTCTATACCTGCTTAATCATATTTCTAGGGTCACAGGGAAGCTGGTGCCCACCAGGCAAGAAACAATGCTAGATAGGGCGCCAATCCATCCATCATAGGCCGCACACTCACAATTACACACACATTCACACGCCAACAAGCAATTACAGACACCAATTAACCTATCATGCATGTCTTTGGAATGGAGGAAAAACAAAAATGGGGAGAACATGCAAACTCCACACCGAAATTCCCCAGAGTCGCCACACCTGTGGGCTCAAACCCAGGATCTACTTTCTATGAGGCTACAGCACTATCCATTGCTCCACCAAGCCGCCCCAACAATAGTAAATTGTGGCAACTCTTTTCCTTCATTGAAACCAAGAGCCCCAAACATATTACAGAATGTCCACAAAATAAGCTTCCTTAAAGACATGGTGCCCTGTAAGGGAATATCTATAGACCTGACCTCAATCTGACCAGTACCTGATCTCACAAATGCCCTTGTTGTTATTCTAATATGTTATGTTCACTAAGCCCAGATGTAAAAATAAAATACACTTCTTTCTGATTCCCAACTGACCTTATTATAAAACCTTATATAAAAAGACTTATGTTTTGAAAATGGATGTCACATGAATTCTTATGGTTAATATGAAGAAGAAAGGATGAAATCTGACAATGATAAAGCTGAGTAAATAACCAGAGTCTTCAAGTTAATACATGTATTAAGCCCAAAGGCCATAAAGAATATAAATATCAGTTATATAACAATATCAAGATTCTTTCATGTTTTCATTACATTAAGTAGCAGCTCATAGATTCAGATAACTCTGAAATCTGTGTAACATGAATCAGACAAACTCTGAGTCTGACAAGTACCTGAGTCCAATACCGGTTGACAATAAGAAGTGTGGCATCATCAGTTGCCTG
>JAOUQV010000046.1:8357534-8367694 GCA_028565295.1 Aspidoras spilotus
AGGATAATGTATGCTCTTCTTGTTATTTGTTACAAATTACATTAAGGAGAAGTTTGTTTTAGTATCTTAGATCAAGGCGGTCATTTGTACTGAAAAATTAAGACAAACATGGAAAAAAATTCTCTGTATTGCAGCAATAATACAGACTATAAATTAAAGTATAACGTATTTACTATTGATAATTGTAAGTAGCATTGCAATTGTTCTTAGTGGAAACTTCAGGAGACATTTATAGCACTCAAGGACTGTATAAATTACATTGAATGGGGAAATTAATAACCATGTTATTATTGCAGATGCACTGCATTACTGCATAGAAACTGCAGTATAACTACATTAGTATTGCAGTTGCACTGGGTTATTACTGCATTGTTTTGTATTTCGGCTTTTCCCTGCTACCAGGTTTCGCCACAGCGATTCACTCGAATTGGCGAACTTGCACATGTTTTACGCAGGATTCCATTCCTGGCGCAACCTTAAACCTTTCATGCTTAGAACCGGACAATTCAGCATCTCCAATTCACCTAACATGCATGTCTTTGGACTGTGGAGGACTCCACACAGAAATTTCCCACGTCGCCCCACCCGACCTCAAACCAGGGTCCTTCTTGCTGTTCCGGAAAAACTGCATTACTCTTACAAAAAAACTTTATTTCAAGGTCCCTGCCAAGTGTTTCTAACACAATGACATTTCAGTGAAATCAGTTAAAATTAATTTATAGCTATATTTTATGTCATCGTTGAAGAAGTTAATGTATTGAGTGATGCAATAAGATTATGTGGGTTTTTTTTTAATGGCGTGCGGTATCGACATGATCACTCTGTAGACGCATTAACACGTTTCCAGTTCATTATTAAAACACTGACAACAAATCAAACTTCTCCAAGAACATGGTAGAAAAGTGTGTGCAGTCGTAAGCGCAAGGCACATGCAGACGAAAGCACGAAACTTGAGACTCAGTGCTACATTTGTATAGTATTCTGTGTAAGCGCTCATCATCCATCATAAGTCATTTTCACACACAGAGAGCGTTAAAGATCATTTGCACACCCTGTTGATCAGTGCGGGAGACACGCATTCGAGCTCATGCCGCGTCCCGCTTGATTATAGCCCTGGATCAGCCAAGTGATCGAACTGAAATAGCGTAATCGTGTAATCGTTTTCCCCACCACACATCCGCTGTCTGTCTAGATCGGCTCACGGCTGCTTGTCGCCTTTGTGCAGGGAGCGCCCTGCATTCTGTGAAAGGGGGGGAACAGCTTCAGTGAGCGCAAATAATCAAATAATGGCAGAGAAATGAGAAGGAAAACAAAAGCCAAGCGTATTCTGGACTACGAAAATGAGGAGCAGGACGAGAAAGAGGAGCAAAAACTGGACGAATTCTACGTAAGATATATAATGGAAAGCTTTTGAGTGTTTTTTTTGTGGCGCTGTTTTGTTTGTTTGTGGCTGTGATCTGGAATATTGTCTGAAATGAAAGAGTAATTAGAATGACACAAGCCGCATGTCCGACAGCACGCGCCACAGAAGCGGAGGAAACAAGCGGATGCTGATAGAGAGAGAGCGGAGGAGAATTCACCAGCAGCCGCGCCGCTCCACAAGTTACACACGAGGGTTTGAGATTTATGTTCTTACTCATGATTATAGTCTTTATTTAGAATTCGGAGTTTTAAATTTAGCATCAATTAGCCCACTGAGACAAAACACCGATTTTATTTTACTTTGGCTGCCCAGAAAGGTAAGTGTTTTTAAAGATGTTCACCATTTTCATTCTTGTAGCATACTTTTTGTTTGTTCCGCGTTGAAATTCAGAAAGAGCAGCCGCGACGTGGAGCAGCAGATGTGTGTTATACAGCAGGCAGCCATGCCGGATATCTAATGGAGAACAATAGGTGTAAATGCATGGCACAAGGGGCATCACTTCCACTCACACGCATCACATCTTGTGTGAAGAGCGTTTTTTTTTTACACACTTTAAGATCAGTTTGATGCACTACCTCGGTTTGAAAAGAACAACCCTTAAAGTAACAAACGTCGCGTTGTGCACTTTAAAACCGAATCGTTTCCAGCAAATGATAACCTAATGATGATTTTTGGGAAACTACTCTCCAAGTCTTAGTGTCTTGTCTTGTTATCTTTGTCTTGTAACAGGGTTATGAGTTCAACTGCTCTCCTACAGGCAGTTTCTATGAGGGAATTCCCACAGCAGATGTAAGCATGGTGGATGTGGGTGGGTGGCTGGGGATTTTGTGGTACTGGTGCGTTTAGCATTCTATGCACAGTTAAAGTTGATGAGGTTTATTCTTTTCTCTTTGTGTCTGACAGGAAGCTGAATACTTGCAGTCTTATTCCAAGATGGAGCTGATTGCCATGTTCCTGTGCATGCAGCGGGAAATGGAAAGCTTGAAGGAACAATTACGGTGCCTTACAGGCAAGTCTGAATCTAACTTGTTTGTGCTGAATTAAAGACTGGTTTGTTTAAAGATGAAACATTGAATTCATAAAATGTTTTATTTTTCACTGTTCCTACTTCTAATCAAGCATGTGGAAAGTTGGCTAAAAACTTAGAAGCCCTGATCGAGAGGACACAGATGTGGTCTAATGGAGATAAGAATACCTCTCAATCCATTTCCTCCAGCCCCACAACTGAGTCTGTGGAAGTGGATACTTTATTACCAGCTGTACCACTTACCTCAAGTGTTATAAATGGGTGGTGGGTCAAGCAGGACACTCTTTTCCCGAAAAGTACTGAGGTATCCCACAAGAACGGCCTGTTCACCGAGGTATCAGTCACTTACTTGGTTTAATGTATCACTTTCAGTGTGTATGATAGGTGTGTACAATGTCTTAAAAGAAAAAAAAAACATTTTGTGATTTTGTTTTAGTTTATCACACCTGAGCTTTTGGAAAGGTGTAACACTGGAACCACTGCCCAGAAACTTACCAATGATCTGTTGCGTGGACTATATGAGAGAGATTGTCTGGCCTCCCACTCAATCTCTGGAGTGGTGTATAATAAGAGGGGTCAACCAAAACCTGCATTGCCCACTGAAGAGGTGCAGGCCATCCTGAGTAAGTCTCAACAGACTGAGCTCCATGAATTATGCTCTATTTAAGTTATAATTGTACTAATATATTTTAGGCTGCAGTTCAGATGATCTGAAATGGATCATGCTTTGGGCAAATTATTGTTTTTAACATGACATATTAAAAAAAAATGTTTCTCACTTTAAATTGTTGCCCGTGTAGAATTGTATTGCATTGTAGTGAATACTGATGCTATTTTTCCTGGGTACCAAGTCACCATGTTTATTGTGTGATTTAATTCATATATTCTCTTACAGGAACTGTCCAGTATTTCTTTCCGGGGAAAACTGATGCAGAGATTAAGGGCTACATTCGACAAAAACTGCAAAACGAAGCAAAAAGATTGAGGAAAAAAACCCCAATCTCTGGTTCAGAACCTAGAGCACTAAGTCTATCCAACCCAAGATCAAGTAGTCATCATTTGGATTCGACTGGACAAAAAACAAATGTTTGATTAGACAGCGATCAAGAGCGCCTGGTCAGAACAAATTAAATGTTAATTATTTTGTTATTATGATCACTTTCAGAATGTATATATGGTGTGAAACCATAAGTACAATTAGAATTTGGGTCAGATGGTCGCCAACTATTACCAATATACTAAACAATAACATTAGATATGAATGTGAATCTGTAAACATTTGTCATGTTTTGTATTTAAACTGCTGAGTACCTGGTAGCTACACTGCACAATGACAGCTGTGAATATTATTTTCCTTGTATCATAGAGTATTCAACTGTAGCTTTATGTATGAATTTTCTTTTGTTATTAAAATGATTAAAAAAAGCAAAGCATTTGTTATTTGCATCATGCATGTTTTCTTGATCATGTATGTGTGGCTTTGTATGAAAGAGACACAAGATACTGGATATGTTAGTGTGACTAATCTCCTGCGAATATTGGCAATGGAGAACAATGTGTGCTGCATGCAGAGAACTGCTGAGATGAAGGTAATCAATGACTGAGCGACATGAGCAGAGTGACAACAGCAGGGGTACTGGGCCAGTTGTCTTGGCAACCCCCAGTCTTCTGGGCCACAGTAGCATGGCTCTTACTATGGCCAGCGCCTCTGAGCATCTGCCCGCTGCAGGGACGAGGGGATTTGCAGCAAACAAATAAAGATTCAAAGGAAAGACTTTTAAAAGAAATCTGGTCTGACATTCAATGAAGAGAAGGAAGTGATTTAATAATAAGCATGAGGATAATTTGGTAGTCGTGCAGATCATTATCTCGCCCATTGTCATGCTCTGTTCATATATGAGGAATAATAAAGCGTTATGATGGTCAGTGTAGAGTAAGTGTGTGTGTGTGTGCAGAGCTGGCCTAATGAATACAGCAGCACAGGCACTTGTGGTAGATTGAAGGGCAGGGTGAAGTTCCCCTGCTATCATAAGCCTCATTAATGAGTGTGCATGTGTGTGCGTGAAATGGTGGAGGGTAGTGACAAAGAGATAGATGGGTGTGTCATAAGTAAGACTAAATGTACCAATCTATATTTTGAGAATAATCATTTTTTTATATGCTGGAGTGAAATAACCATAATAATTGCTAAAAACCACAGACCTTCATTTAAATCCTTTCCACACCCATTTCCTGGGTAGTATGCAAAGGACGTGCTACACTTGCAAGATAATAGCCATTAGGTCCTCAATCTTGTGAGCATAATGTGATTCAAGCATGTGATTATGCTGCAAGCCCGGGAGCAAAGACAGAGTTGACATAGTGACTGAGTACTACGGGCTGCTGGGAGATTTCGCACGGCTCTGTGGAAGGATTTCTGGTTAAGTAGTGTGTTGTTGTACTAAAAGCATGCACAATGAGTGATGTCTTTGACTCCATTTCGGTCTAAATGCAATAAACAAACACTATGCATTATGATAATATATTTTGTCCTGATGTTCCACAAACAGCCATGGCAATGTATCATGGGTAAAATAAAGGTGACATATTTGATCAGCTGACCCAGGTGAATGCAGTCTAAAGTTATGTATGATCAGCCATATACTAATAAACATTTTGCAAGTGCTTTGTGTCTGTATAAAATAGTACGGACTTTACTGATTAGTGGTGCAGCTAGGAGAAAATGCAACATACCACTGCTAACTACAACAAGTTTTACTAGTCATACAAACTATTTACACCTGACCGTGTATTCAAGTTAATCCTAATTTCCCCTAATCTACGATATATTGGAAATGTTTTTCTTTGCACAGTCAACATCTGACGGTACAAAGAGTAAAGTTTAAATCGAAAAACCGTGCTAAACTCCAAAGACGCACATGTTTAATGTCCCTACAGGTTTCAGCTATAGTGCACCAGCACGTCAAAAAAGTTTTATTTAATAATTAATGAAATATATTTATTTATGTGAACTGTACAGTTTATATATTAACGCCCATAAGATTGACTGGTCGTTTGTTATACCGTCTTGAAATGTCAGCTTCAATCTATAAAGAAAAAAAAGAGAAACACTATTTAGTTTGATTGAAAACAAGTTGAACACAATCATTTCATTTCTTAACTGAAAGTGATTAAAATACACCAGGGGTGGCCAACCCACGGCTTCTGAGCCGCATGGGGCTCTTAGGTTCATATCAAAGTTTGTGTTTTTTTTTTTTTTCTGTGCGTGTTCGCTTTGTTTGATTCAATACGGTATTTTCGTCAACTGCGCATGTGCATAAGATGAAAATGCCGCTAAGTTTCCCAGTAGAGGTACGATCATTTAAGTAAACAAGTTGTGTCAAGTTTGCTTTTAAAATGGCAGAGAAAAAATTCACAGCAAAATGAAAATATGAAGATGACAACACAGGACGTTTTTAACAGAAAGCGTTTTTTGTTGCACAAGCGCTAGTTAGTCACTTTGAAAAGTCAGGCAGAAAAGCAGACACAGTTTTTTTTTTTAATTACCTTGTATCAGATCACCTGGCTTGGTAAATTGCACGGGCTAAGACGCAATACAATGAAGGAGAGTTCGTTAAAAAAAGCCTCAGTGTCATTGTTGAAATCTTGTCTTCTGAAAACAAACTAAAGCGCATGATATCAGACGTCCAACTGTTGTACACAGAATATCTGACATTAACACAGCTACTGAATCACAGTTACACTCTGACCTTCAAGCATGTGCAGATATGAAAGCAAATCTGCCCATAGCCACAAATGGAGCGCCATCCATGGTCGGATCTGTGAACAGGCTTGTGGGGCTGTGCAAAGCTGACTAAACATTTTCAGAGTTTTGGAATTTCCACTGCATCATCCACAGAGAGCAACTCGTGCCTGCTATATAAAGTCTGCTATGGAAAAGTCAGCTACATCTACACATATGCGCGTAACCACAGACAATTTAAGAATCATAACTGAGTTGAATCAAGGGCTTACAGATGACCTTGCACTGCACGGTGAGGTGGCTGTTAAGAGGCCAGGTACTTTCTTGCTTCATTGAGCTTTTGGATGCTGTAAAACTGTTAATTGAAGAGAAGGACCAGGACTATCCTAAGCTCTCGGACCTCAAGTGTATTATGGATCTGGCCTTATTAGTCGACATGTCACTTCATTGTTAAAAATGAGTGGCCTGTGGTCTTAGTACTATAGGAGTCAATTATCATGGTGGTGTGCGACATTTTCAATAAATCTGGCTGAGCAGAGATGTGTGTGAGGAAAAGATGGGTGATGTTCATGTGTGCCCATGAATATGATGTGGCTCTTTGTGGTAGCACAGTAAAAAATGTGGCTCTTGGTCTCTGGCTGGTTTGCCACCCCTGGAATACACCATCACAAGCTTCACATACATATCACTGTCCATCTTATCAGTTAACGGTATATAATTACCAGTTTCTGTAGTTCCTTAGCATTGGCAGCCATCAGTTCGATGCGAGGTTCAAGCCTAGCCTGTTCCTCCAGAGCTGCACGTCTGCGCTCAGCGAGGGTCTCTTGTTTCAAAACCAAGATATCAGCCTGCTTTAGTTTCTGTCTCAGCATGTCAGATACACGCTCTACATAGCTGAAACACAACCACAGAAAAGAACTTTAAGCAAATTCTGTATTATTGTGCTTATCATGAATGTACACTGAATGATCACTGGATTAGGAACAAGTGGCTAATAACATGTTGATCCACATTTTTTATTAAATACATTGCATGCTCAAGGTCAAAATTTGTACTAGTGGGTGAGCTGCTGTACTGTGGTATGTCTTCGGATGGATGTTTCTTGGTACACTCTTGATACTCTGGTACAAGAACAGTCTACAAGTGCAACAGTTGCTGTAACACTGGCACCAGACTTAAATCCCCATAACAGACATTTAAAATAAATTAGAAGAATGTATATATTTGTCAATGCAAGAGATTAGTAATTGTAAGAATGAATACTCACCGTGGTGATGCCTGGATCATAAACAGATGCTTCATTCGCAGTGTTGTCAGTTGCTCCAGAAGTCTGCGCACATCTGCCAGCATGGCCTGCACATGCTCCCGGGCCTGTCCCTGGATTATAGGAGGAGCTAGTTGGAATTGACTCATTGCCACCATATCACCCTCCTCATTCATCTCACTCAGTCTCTGACACAGGAATACCTCCACCTAGAGAGGACAAAATCACAGCCTAGAAAACACTTCCACCAACAACGAAGTTGTTTAGGACAAATAACAAAAATCTTTGTCATGGGTCAGTGATGGCCAGAAAATATGCTTTATGCCCAATGTTTTTTATAAAATGGCTAATGTAATGTCAAGTTGAAGTACCTCCATCAATTCATCTATAAACTGACTTCGTGTCTGTGGATTCTCAAGCAGAGAAAGTGCATCCTCCCCCCTTGCAACACCTTCAGGACCTGTAAACAAAGTCTGGCTCATTAATCTTCTGAATACATTATAGCCATTTGAAATTGACTATATAAAGGAAATATATATTTACAGTCAGTGCCTGCAGCAACAACTTCAATTTTCAATGCAGCAGCTTCAGTTTCACCCCAGTCAATGCCAACATCACATGTTTCCTAATATAAAAAATATAAAATAGTAAAATATGACATTGTTATTATTATTATATCCACTGTTGTAAGTGTTGTTCTACAATACAAAAATACATGTTTATTCAGCCACATGCAAGTGATTGTATTCAAAATGACAGCTGCTCTTACATTACCTCTTTGCCAGACTCAGATGTGATGCCCCAGTCCACCCCATCCTCAATAGTGGCCTGTATATTTACCTCCTCAGCACTGCTGCACAAATCGCCCCAGTCAATCTGTATAAAATGTAGAATATGAAAAAAAACTGTCTGTGATTAGATGCAAGCAGACTCACTTTGTTTACTCACGGTTTCCTCTGTGACGGTGTCAGGTGGTGCTTCTTCTACCACAGGTCTTTCTATAACTATTGGGACATTTCCTGTCTTCCACTCATAAACCGTTGTGTTTCCTTTTTGTTGGACAAAAGACAACATAGGTAGAACAGGCTCAGACCTAAAAAATACATAAAAGAGCCCAAATTATTTAACAGCCAACACTAAACCCTCTATCTCATGCTTGATTGTTGTTGTTTTGTTGAAAATTCTCTTCGATATTAAGAATCCCTTTTGCCAGCGTGTACTTACCAAGCTAATGTAAAGGATATAAAATTGTATGAATTACAAACTATAATTGCTTAGAGCTTGAGTTTCTGAACAACCATAGTGATGGTGCTTACCATTCACAGACAAACTTGGTAAAAGCTGTGTAGAGCTTTATTGTTTCCTCCAGGCAGACAGCTTGTCTCCCCGTTTCATCCAATACACTAGGTAAATCCTTAACAAGTGCCTGCAACTCCCTCGCCACATTCTCCCCCTGTGAAAAGTCAACATTTTGTCTCACTTGAATATTTAAGATATTAAAGAATAAAAATCTAAATGAATCTACTTCTAATAAAAGACAAAGATGCTGTTTACACGTGATTTTATAAAGACACACATATGACACAGAAGCATAACTTCTGTGATGTGAAAAGCTGTGCTTGTACTGTTTTATAGCTCTTTGCAGACAGATCAGCCTATACCATTTATAATAATAATAATAATAATAGTTAATACTTTCTATTGCTTTCCAAAGAGTAATTTAATCCATCCAAGGATGCAGTGAGAACAATTGCCTAGAGCAATAGGCTGAAGTGACAATGGAGCAACTGGAAGTTAGATGCCTTGTTCGACAGCACTTTAGCCCTGAATGTTAATGGTTAGACAGTTTCAAAACCCTCTTCTCTGATAATCAGGCCATGGCTGCCCCAGTGGCATATCATTTGTCATAATTAAATGATCATTTGTCATAATAAAATTTTTTTGTTTTGCCATAGGTTATGGACCGGTGTTTACTTATATTCTTTATTTTTATTATTCTTTAAGTATAATAATGCAAATTCATCAATGTTATTGCATACTGGATTGGTAGCGGCCTAAGTTAACAATGACCGCCACCAGTACTGGTGGCAATCAGGTTACTGGTGGAAATTGAGCTACTGTTTGCTCAAGACAACCAGGAAGGAGGCGTGTGAGGACAGATAATGAGAACAGGAGAGTCAAGAGTGTAGGATTAAGGGTAGCAACCCTGAATGTAGGGACGATGACAGGAAAAGGCAGAGAACTAGCTGATATGATGAATAGAAGAAAGGTAGATATTTTGTGTGTGGAGGAGACAAAGTGGAAAGGGAGTAAGGCTCGAAGCATTGGTGCAGGTTTTAAATTGTTCTCTCATGGTGTGGATAGGAAGAGAAATGAAGTCGGGGTGGTTCTGAAGGAGGAAAAGGGTGTCAGGTAGGGTGATGAGTTTAAAGTTAGAAATTGAATGTTTAATAGTGAATGTTGTCAGTGGCTATGCACCACAAGTTGAATGTGAGTTGGAGGAGAAAGAAAGATTCTAGAGGGAGCCAGATGAAGTGGTAGAGAGCATTCCCAGAGAGGAGAGAGTGGTGATTAGTGAAGATTACAATGGGCATGTTAGTGAAGGAAACAAAGAAGATGAGAAGGTTATGGGCAAGTTTGGTGTTAAGCATAGGAATCTAGAAGGACAGATGGTGGTGGATTTTGCAAAGAGGATGAAAATGGC
>JAOUQV010000046.1:8578532-8590178 GCA_028565295.1 Aspidoras spilotus
TGTCCTCTTTTGAACTCTGGTATGTCACCCATAATGTTGTGTGTATTGCAATATTTTGAACAAAACTGTGCTCTTACTCTGCTAATTGAATCTTCACACTCTGCTCTTACTGGTGCAATTTGCAATTAATGAAGATTGGTCACCAGGCTTGTCCAATTTAGCCATGAAACCTCCCACACTAAAATGACAAGTGTTTCAGTTTCATTATCTAACCCCTGTACATATAAAAACAAAACCTTTGGAAATATAGTGTGTATATGCAAAGACATTTGAGCAATTAAAATCTAGCAATAAAAATTAGACAAGAATGGGTTAACATTCCCTAATAATAGGGACAACACACTGCTCTGGGTGTTCACCCCTGGATGAGTTAAATGCAGAGAAACAATTTCCCTACGCAGATCCATTAAAAAATGTATTTATGTATTGATAAATGTATTTATACTCATACCCATGGTTTTGAAATTTCCCAATTTCCAGAAATGTTGGGACCATTTCTACTAATGCAATCAAAACTGGAAACTAATTTCATAAATCACTTGAGATTTTATTTAAACGGGAATTACAATTTTCAGTGTTTTCAATTACAAATCTAATTGCATTTTGTAAATGCAAAAAAATCAATAGAATGTGATGCCTTCTACACAGTAAAAAAAAAAAGGTTGTAGCAGAGGCAAAAAGTAAGAGTGAACGGGTTATATAGTAACACCTCCCAAGCTCTGCTTCATCAAGCACTGCATTATTGATCCAACTCATTGATCCAATGCACACACCATAAAGATCAGGTATGTGACTATTGATGTTAATCCTGTTACACGTGATTTCACATCCTTCTTATTTCTGTGTTTAAATAATAAAGTATTGAACATTAAAATCTTCCAAGCACAAACATCTCTCTGTACTGAGATGGGTATTGGTTTTAGTGTTACTTAATGCTGCCATGTGCTAATCCCTAATATTACAAACACTATGCTGGATTTATGTACTCTAACTTTTTAAAGTATAAACAGTTTACAAATCAGTAAATGCAGAAACACTGCATCCCAAAGTCGTTCAAAATAAGAATAGTGTTCTATGCTAAACAGCAGTCTAGAAAGGTCAGAGGCGTGCAGACATAAGTGTCATGTCATGTAGCTGTCCATTTATACAGTTCTCTGCGACCCTGGACAGGCGCACACACTTGTCTAATTGCTTTTGGTGGTACTTGAGTGAAACCAGAGAGCTGCAGCAAGCTGCATTTTAAATGTGTGAATACATTTCTAAGACACACTGAGAATTTCGATCACTTTTCCTCTAAACGCTATCCTCATGAAGCCTGAGACTCTGTGTTGCATAACGTTTTCATCTATAAATGTCACATACATTTTAACAAGCTGTGATTTTGTGCTGCAGCTCTGTCCTCATGACACTCTTTATCTTCACAGGGCGAGTGTCTTTCTTTTCCTCAGGCTCCGAGAACCTCCACCGTGTGGAAAAGGTGACATGGGGCACACGTTACGCCATCACGGTATCTTTCACGTGTGAACCAGATTACGCTATTGCTGACCCCAGCTTACAATAGGGTCCTTCTGAGATGATGACTGCCACCCTGGAACACAAAAAACATGATTTAAGAAGATACTTCAGTCGATTGAAGTTTAACATTCCTTTTTTGGGGGGGGAAGACATTAAGAATAAGTTGACTTGGAAAAAAAAAACAACAGCAACCCTGTGTATAGTTTCTCACTTTCACATTATTCTTTCCTGCTAGTTAGCACCCGTGTATCCCCCTTTTACTTTGTCTGCTTGAATATTACCATGCAAGTAGCATCTTCTGGGATCTGTCCTTGTTTTTTCTACCTGGACAAATGGTACCAGTGGATCCTATGAATAAAATTGCTCATACAGATCAACTCACTCCTGAAATACAGAGGGCGTTTGCAAGGGTTTTAGCGTTAAGCAGTCTGTAGCTGTGTTTCCATCACAGTTTGGATAATTTTGCCTTTTTCGATGAAGTCTTGAATGTGTTCGCATTGTCTAGCATTTAAATTATTATGAGATTTAAAAGAATCTTGCTTTATGATACCTTACTTCCAGGAAGATGGAGGCTCAAAGCATTGCTAGTAATCTTTTGCATAAACGTTAAGGATCGTTGTTTACAGTCCAGAATTTTTGTTATCTTTTATTATATTAAGAAATATCTCGGTTCTTCCTCCGTCCGCACAAATCGAGCCATATCTAGTATAACAGTGAAAGTTTTCTATCTGGGAACAAGTGACACTTAAATTTCGCAAATATTAGCATAGGTTCTTAAGAGAGTGTAAAATCCTTTTTTGCAGAATTGAGATTTTTATTGTATATCAATATTTAGCTTTTGCACAAATGTAAGTGTAATGGAAACATGTGCTGTGTCTATTCGAGTGGAAACAGTCTGAACAGTGGTATTGTTGTATTTTAACTACTGAGAAAGTTGCCATTTAAACATTTGTACTTCAACAGCACCATCTGTCTGTCAATCATATTTCCCTATGAGAGATGAAGCGTAAGGTCTAAACACTGTCATGACATGCACAGGAACTCATTCAGATTGGGACTAGAAGATGCTTTGTATTAAAATTAAATATAGTCATGCTCAAAACACTGTTTTATTTCTGTCATCATATTTAAATATTAAATGCTTGTTTTCAATTCATCTGCTTTCCCTAGAACACATTCTTTCCTGTTGCTTTCATATTACGCAATGACAGGCTGCAGAGAGGCTGCAGAGGGATTTAAAATGTGTTAAATGTACTTTATTCTGGGCAAATCTTGGAACATAGTGTTTTGAGACTGAAGAAAGATCCAAAACATTATATGTGGGGTTTAAGTTCCATATCCTAAGCAAAGTGAAGCATGCTGAGTAAGTAATCGATCTTGCTTTCTGAATTGAATATAAGGTAGAGTTGTGTGGGACTCAGACAGGAATCACATCTGAAAGAGTTCTTTGGGAAATACTAAACAGATTTGACAAGGTTTTCGATGGAGACATCAGAATTATTTATGGAGGGTTAGCCAAAGGTTTCCTTTAACTCTATTACAGTATATTTGTCCAAAGCTATTTGGTATCCGCTTCATAGTTCATACAGGAATTCTTATAATGAATAGTGTTGAATGAATATGCAGACATTTAATCCTCCACATTGCTAAAAAAAACTGACCCGAAGGTGATAGTTGATAAATATACACTTCATATCCCAAGGTGGGCCTAGGTTGCACCTTATAAAAGAAGTGCTGATGCTAGAGAGACAAGTAATGTCCTTTAGCAATCAAGCATTTCCACTCTGCAGAAGTGTGTTGTTTCCTGTGAGACAGTTAAATCTCATTTTCTGATCTAATCTCATTAGACGATTGGTAATATTATTATATCAGTAGATAGAATCACAGTTGCTCCTGCCTCTGTTAACTGCCCATTTGTTATATAGAAAAATCTTAAAAACAATATTTTAAACATCACCTATAGTCTTATTTAGTTTGACATTATAGTATTTTTTTGCGTCGCTACATGAGTACTCAATTCCTTGCTAAATTTGGAGAAATGTATAGACCAGTACTTATATGTGCTAACTAGCATTGGCTGAGATTTTAGCTATCTGTCTTTGCACATGTCACCTTTAATGGTCACCAAATAGCCTTTAGCATGTTTCTGGATTGTAGGAGGAACCCAGAGCACGCGGTGGAAACCCATGCCGACACAGGGAGAACATACATACTCCACACAGAAATGACCCAGGACACCCCACCTGGGAATCGATTCCAGGATCTTCTGTTGTGAGGCGGTAACACTACTAGGTTATATGTTATATTATATATATATATACATATATACTTTGAATCTAAACCTCAGAACCATCAACACACACATGTACTATGCTATTTTAATTGCAGCCAGCAGGTAATTATCATGTGGCTTTCGTTTGTTTAAATCTTTTTAATTTGTTAGATTCACAGACTGAGAGCACTAGGGTGTTCTTTTCCCACTGGCATTACCTCAGCAACAGGTTAATAAGAAGAGTGTGACCTTGTATAAAGATCTGTTTACTAATTTAATACATGTAGTTTAGAATTATATGCATGTCACGGCTTCTTAATTAATCAGACCTCACATACCGTCTTTACAAGGGTGAGTAAAAATTATCTGCACTCTGTATATCGAACTTGCTTCTAAGTGTACACTGTACATCTGTCAACAACTTTCATATTCCCTCATTTAAAACAAGGCTTTATTTGTCATGCGAGCCACGAATGCACCTCTGTCTTCACCTCTTTATCAGATGTGAAGTGTGGCTTGGATTATTGCATAGGCAGAGCCATGGCTGATTTGCAAATTATTTGCCACATAATCTGCTGTCACATGTTTATCCTGAAATATCATTTTGTGTGCTCAGTCTTATCTTCATCCGTGAACGTGGACGGTGCATCCTTCTTTGATTTTCTCTATGCATTCAAAGACTTTTTCACAAGACAATCACTACATGCTGTGCAATATCTTGGCACTGGACAAACCCTAAGACAACAATCACTACATTCTGCTCTTGACAATCAAATTAATTGACATAACACTTTCAGATATGTCTGCCCTCAATGATGAGACAGTGTGGTCAACTGAAATTTGAATTTAACTACAGTGCAGGTAATTCTTTGACAAACCAGAATACAGGAATTCTTATAATGAATAGTGTTGAATGAATATGCAGACATTTAATCCTCCACATTGCTAAAAAAGGTGACCAGAAGGTGATAGTTGATAAATATACACTTCATATCCCAAGGTGGGCCTAGGTTGCACCTTATAAAAGAAGTGCTGATGCTAGAGAGACAAGTAATGTCCTTTAGCAATCAAGCATTTCCACTCTGCAGAAGTGTGTTGTTTCCTGTGAGACAGTTAAATCTCATTTTCTGATCTAATCTCATTAGACGATTGGTAATATTATTATATCAGTAGATAGAATCACAGTTGCTCCTGCCTCTGTTAACTGCCCATTTGTTTTATAGAAAAACTGTTCCAGATGTTCAGTGTTTTATTGATAGCTCAACAATCAGTAATATCGGAACCCAAACATTTATGCCTTTTTCTTGTTCAAAAGGCCATTGGGAGCAGTTTTGATGAGTGACGGTGTATTATATTGGAAGGTGTTAAATATAAATGCCCCCATTTGTTTGGAATGAATTCAAACGAGTAAGCATCCTCCAGTGAAAATCCTAGGTTACATGCTATACGGAACAAAAATTTAAATGCAGTACTTTTGCTTTTGCTCCCATTTGTCATGAACTGAACGCAAAGATTTCTATGTACACAAAAGGCTTTTTTTCTCTCAAATATTGTTCACAAATTTGTGTAAATCTGTAAATCTGCACATTTTAGAGAGACTTGTTACTGTGGCCAGCCTAAGGCATGTCTATGTAATAATTTTCATATGCCACACCTCGTGGTGAATGGATTATCTCGACAAAGGAGAAGTGCTTACTAACATAGATTTACACTAATTTGTGAACAATATTTGACAGAAAATGGCCTGAATAGAAAAAAAGTTTTTGTGATCTTTGAGTTCAGCTCATGAAAAATGGGAGCAAAAACAAGTTTAGTGTTTGTTTGTTCATGATAGCATGTAACTTAACATTTTCACTGGCAAATTTAAAAACCCTGGCAAAAATGATCCTGTCATCGTACTTAGAGGATACTCACTCTTGCTTGAATTCATTACAAAAAAAAACAAAAACACATTGCTGATACAACAAATTTCATTTAAGATATAAACATTTTCACTTCATAAAAAATACCTCAAACTAATTCAGGTAATTCCTTTCAGAATGTTTCATTTCGAGTAGAGGGGAAAAATATAGAATCATTCAATTTTGAGGAAAATGTGAAATTATTGTGTAATTTGCATTTTAAAAACTAATCGGAAACTTAGGCTATAGTTAAAAGCGATTGCCTATATACATCAATGAGCTATTGGACTTGTGAGTGGATCTAAACAAGAGTTGTCATTTAAAACACTGAATGAGTGAACTTTTTTAGGCAGGAAATCCAACAGACAGTATAGCAAATGATGCTTGGTTGTTTCCTGTGTGCAGTCTAAAAGCTAGTGCAAAAAGGTCGAAAAGGAAAACAGATGAGCAGACCAATTAGGACTCCGGAGTGGCAGAATAATAACCTAAAAGCAATATACTGGGATAGTAGAAATGCACAATGAAGCAACCCAAAAAGGGTTTTACTCCTATCAGCCATAACACTGTATAACTGAACGCAAAGTTTTTTTCTCTCAAATATTGTTCACAAATTTGTGTAAATCCGTTTGTTAGTGAGCTCTTCTCCTTTGCCGAAATAATCTATTCACCTCGCAGGTGTGGCATATCAAGATGTTAATTTGACACAATGAAAGGCCATTCTACCTTAAAATGTGCAATTTATTACATTCAGAGGAGAGTCAGAAAACCAGTCAGTATTGGAAATTGCACACTCTTTCAAAACTTGTGCCATCTGTGGTATTGAGCGGTACGATAAAACTGCAATTTAAAGAGGCCTTTTACTGTGGCCAGCCTAAGGCACGTCTGTGTAATAATCTCCATATGCCACACCTGTAAGGTGAATGGATTTTCTCGGCAAAGAAGAAGTGCTCACTAACATGACATATAAGCAAATCAATTAAGACCCAGCAAGTCATCATGCAACTTCTGAATGCAACTGGTTCACTGAATGCAATTTTTCAGTTTGAATTATGTTTGAATAATGTATAATTTTCTTTCCACTTCACAATTGTATACCACTTTGTGTTGATCATTCACATTAAATTCCTATAAATTATATTTATGTTTGTTGTTATAATGTGGTTGTAATGTGACAAAATATGAAAGTTCAAGGGTTATGAATACTTTTTTGAGCCACTGTATATACAGTGAATCAATAACCAATACTTGTAATCAATAACCTTAGTCCCGCTCTGAATAGCCATTGATGCTGAAATTGCCTTAAATAATACAAACAATAAATTTATATGGAAAGAATATGCAATTTCTATAATAATAATTATAGAAATAATAATTTCTATAATTTATTTTTATTTTATTTTTTAAGAACATATCAAAAAGCCATTTTCCAGTTTTTAAAAACATTCTGTGACACATCTGTGATTTATTTAAACACCTAAATAATGAATATATTTTTTATATATTTTGGTATAAATTGTGGACTATAATCATGCCAGAACTATTTTATAAGTGCTTAATGATGTATATAATAATAAACTCTGCCATTTAATTTCATCCTAGGGCTTTTCGAGTGGCTGTTATACTAGAGTTATTAGAGTTATATACATGGAATAAGTAAAGTAACAAGTTCACCCAAAACACTCACATTTACAACTTGGGTAGCATTATTATTAAACATGGCTTTAGAACAGAGCTATTAGGTGGTATTAGGTTAGATGAGACTTTCAGTATGTACGACCTACTCAAATGTCGCACTATTGATTTTACGCAGCATTAATCAAAGATGCTTAAACTACATTTTAGTGATGATTCAAACCCTGGTGACTGCTTTGAATCTAAATCACTACTTTGATTCAACCTATTTTTATTTTGTTCTTTTGCCATTCAAAGAGACTCAGGGACTGCTGAACCCCCCTTTCCTTTATCACCAAAGAGAAAAGAACACAGTAGAATGAAGAGCAGATTTATTTATTTTTTTCTATCCTGCTGTGAATTCAAAGTGCTTCAAGACTGCAGTGCCCAAGAACTGTTAGCTAATGTCCAGATGTGGTTCGGGGTTTTATTGATGCCATTTTGAAAAATCTTTGAATCAGATCAAATGTTTCATATTCTCATCTGATTTATAGTGTGATGATAGTTTTAGGAAATAATGAATGCATTTTGGAGGTCATATTTTATGTGTTTGGCAAATTTTGTGATAAACATGTATATGAATAACTAAGCACCAATTTTAAGCACAACATTATGTGCTTTAGAGTGAGCTGAGCTCAGAATATGTTTAACCATTCATGTTGGAGTTGCATGGAATACATTAATGGATGTGTATTTGTGTGGTAATTCAGGTCTGGATGTAAGATATGGCATTTACAGATGTTAACACAGTCTTATACTCCATCTGTGTAATTCTCTCTAATGATCTGTTCAAGCATGACATGCTTGCTTTTGTGTCTAATTGATTCAGGCTACATTTTCTGGCACTTTGTGTTACTACTAATGAGATGACGCAGAGAATCCTAAGCTTGAAAACAGAATTCCTTCATTTATTTCCAAAAAATGGGGCATGGACTCTTATTTTAACGACACACTGATCACAGTGACAAAGATGCCACCGTCTACATGCATGAGAACCTCTTGAAATAAAAAAATAGAAATGAACTTGATGCTTCAGGAAGCTGATGTAATGGCTCCAGAAATGTGAAAGTAATGCAAAAGTGTGAGCACTCAGTGAGGAACTTTTAACTGTTTATATTTATTAATTATTGAAACTTTGTCATGGTATTTGGAGATGTCACCCAGTGAGGGTCCAGTGTGGCGTGTAACACCCCGTGTTCCAATTTTTTTTTATGTATTTGAGTATTTGTTTAACAGTATTTCAGTGTATGTGTGACTATGTGTGTGTGAGTGTGTGTAAGAGAGAGAGAGCTGCAAATGCCAGTATTTAAATGTACTTTTAAAGGTTTGGGCTTTTAACTACAGCACTATGGAAGAATGAAGTTCTGCTCGTTCTCCTGCATGCTTCTGAACAGCGCACGTGTTTCAGATTAATGTCACGCTGAAATATTTACCTGCTAATAATCTGGCTTTTCCTCGCATGTCTCCTGCTCCTTTTCCTCGCCACTTTACTGCGCCTTCAGCTGTGACATGGTCAGCGTCTCCGAGTAAAACTCGAACTGATTGCTGGACGACGCGGACTTTCCCCACGAGTACAAGCTCGGCGGCCGCTTCTTGAACGATGACGTGTAGCGGTAGAAGCTCTTGTGGCGGTTTTTTAGATATTCGCGGTAGTTCTTGGTGAGCAGCGTGTACAGAAACGGGTTGATGCAGCTGTTACTGTAGGTCAGACACGCCACCAGGTAGTTAATGCACGTGCGTATATGAGGAGCCAGGGCCATGGTTTGGTGATAAAGGGGCAAAAGCTGCCATATCCAAAAGGGCAGGAAACAGGCCCAGAACACCAGCACGATTGTGAATATCATTATAAGCACTTTTTGTTTAGGTGACCGCTTGTTACCTTTATTTAGAGCTGAGCTTTTCTGTGAATCAATGTAGGTCCTGGCTAATTTAGTGTACAGGTAGCCAATGATAAAGCCAGGCGCCATGATACTGGTGCAAAAAAGAGCAGTCAAGTAAATCTTATACGCCTGGGGAGCCCACGTCGGGGCACACATGCGTTTCATGCTTCCGTCCGCGGTCTTTCTACTTGTCTGGTTAACCATGATGATCATAGGCATGGTTAAGAGCAGAGAAAGTATCCACACTCCCCACGCCATGGCTTTTCGGTAGCTTTTGGAGCGCTTCACGTTGTCCAAGGGCTTCGTCACGGCCAGGTAGCGCTCCATGCACATTACGGTTAAGGTGAAGATGCTTGCGTGCATGGTGAGAAGATCCAGACTGAGCAGCATGCGACAGCCCACGTCTCCGAAGTACCAGTCTTTGAGAAAGTACGTGCACACTACGAATGGGATCGTGGAGAGATACAGCAAGTCCGCGAGTGCTAAGTTAATAATCGAGATGTACATGGAGGTTGCTAAGCGAATCGAGTGGCACATCACGGCCAGTGTGTACACATTTCCCGAAACTCCGACTACATAAACAAGCGAGAGCAGTGTGCCAAAAGTGGAGGTGATTACCAGCTCGTCGGTGGAGCCCGAGTTGGTGTTTCGGGACGCGCCTGCAGAAGACGGAGACCTGCTGAAATTCATCGCGCCTGTCTGGAGGCGCCGTTACGCGGAGGTGACTTTGGCAAGCGCGAGACTCAGACAGAGCTTGAGAACAGCGCGGACACACCGCTGCACCGCACCTCCTGACGTCACCAGCACCACGACTTTCTCAAGAGGGTTACCGATGCCTTTGACCCGAAACTGCTTTCAGTTGCTCTAAGGATGCATCAGTATTTGTAAATCCCCGGCTACATTTCTTTGAATGCTACGTACATCGTGTAGTCTGTGAATAAATCAACGGGCGTAATCTGACAGTGAGCAATATCATACCGCACGTACAGAATGCACACCGTACACTGGAAATAAGCATTGCATCATTTACACAATATTCATCTGCAGTCTGCTGTTCCGAAGTGTTGTGGCACATCCTTACGCACCAGCAGGACGCTTCTGCGTTAGTTCCTTATAACTGGGTTCCCCGTACCAGTTAATTAATTAGTTAACTAACCCGACTGTGTTCTACAAAACACGCATATGAATTAAAACAAAAGGTGCTAAATTTATTTATTCATTTCTTGTGATTTCATTCGTTCGTTGAAGTTCGCATTTCTTTGCTTGCGCATTGCACCAGAATAGTTTACACTTCTGGTTAATTCACTGATGCCATTATATAGATAATGCTTTAGAAGTCTAAACCCCAATGTACAATAAGCCTTTCATATTGTAGATAGTTTACGGTAAAAAAAAAAAAAAAAAAAGTTTACGCACGTACTTGAATCCACTGGAACACCTTATAAATTTCCCCCTAAATAACCCCTGTGATCACATGCTATTGATTAAACAGCAGATATCTCATATACGTTATGTTTACTTGTAGTGGTCATCACTGAGCCATGTAATCTCTGTGCGCGCGCGTTCTGGCGCGAAGAGGTAGCCTAAATCAATATTAAATCATTGTAAAATGGCAAAAGGCGGAAGGTATAGAGTGTTACACATATTACAGAAATAATAGTACAGTGGGACCATAATATTAATAGATAAAAAAAGGGGCTATCAAAAGCAAACGCAGTTAAAGTTTGTGTGATGGTGATTCTAGAACATTCATTTACTTATTTTCTTCTACTTATTCCAAAAGGGGTCGCGGGCCAGCCGGTGCCCACCTGACATCTCTGGGTACAAAAACCGCAACAACCCTAAATAGGTGCCAGTCCAGAATAGGGCACATACACACAGTCACACATGTCTTTGGAATGTGAGAGGGAACCGGGGTACCCAGCGAAAACCCACGTCAGTATGCAAAATCCACATATAAAGTTTTCAGGTCTCCTCACCCAGGGATTGAACCCGGGTCCTTTTGGCTGTGAGGTGACAGTACTACCACTGTGCCTCTGTGCTGCCTCAAAGTTTTCAGTGCCAAAATAATCTATACAAACAAGCACAAATAAATAAATGAAATAAACACACCAAAATCACCAAATTTAAACATTTTTTTAACTTAACCATTTTTAAAATGATTAGAATAAAATAACAGATAAAGTTATAGAGACTGGTTATTTTGAACAATATTTTCTGGCACAAACAATCTGGTCATGATACAACAAGAACATGAGACTCAAGCACTAGCCACAAAATACCCCCACGACATCAATAATAAAACACAGTATTTTACACTGGGTGATAGTAGGGGTTAGACAATGAAACTAAAACACCTGGTTTTAGACCACAATAATTTATTAGTATGGTGTAGGGCCTCCTTTTG
>JAOUQV010000046.1:8590278-8601526 GCA_028565295.1 Aspidoras spilotus
TACTGGTGCAATGTGCAATTAATGAAGATTGGCCACCAGGCTTGTTCAATTTAGCCATGAAACCTCCCACACTAAAAATACAAGTGTTTTAGTTTCATTGTCTAACCCCTGTATATAATGAAACATTGCAGTGCTGATGATTTCGATCTCTTCTAGGATGCCAATGCGTCTGTGAGGCACATGGGTCACTGAATGGTTTAATGAGTATGAAAATTATGTGAATCATAATAGACTTTACAATAATAGATCTCAACACATATGCAAGATTTTGGATCACATGTTAGACAGCATTATCTATCACTATCACCAATATCTTTGAAAGAATGCTGCTCTATCCCTATAGTTGAGTTCCTGTTAGTTCATAAATCAATTCCAAAGTAAATTGAATCTGTTCTTGCGCCATGTTGTGGTCCACATGTTGTTGTTTTTTGATATTTATTCATATATACACTGTGTAGTATGGAAAATGCATAATGAGTTTGGCACTCCGTAATTTATTTACTATGTCTGCTTTTGAATATCATCCACTTCATCCTTATTCTGGTGTGGTGTTACGGCTCATTCACATTATACACACTGATCCCTGCTCTCAGTTTCTATTTCACAACACAACTTGTTATTCCAGATGCGTAATAATCATGATAATTCCATTAATATTTCCTACTGTGTTTATATATTTCTCTCTTATCCATTGCCATTTTGAATTGGAATCTACTGTAAAGATTTTTTTTGTCCATACATTACCAAGTCTGTTGTATTGCACCCATATATCTGTAAATGTGATAGAAATGCATCACATGACCTTATTAAACTTTAGGATTGCAAAAATATTGCAGCAGTTATTCAATGTGGCAAAGATTTCACAACTTGTGACAGAAAAACGAATTATGATAGATCATGGATCATGTCTTATCATGTCTGATCCTATACGGAATCTCTGACACTGTATCAAAGATAATGAACTGTGAAATCATTGACAAATGCTATGGAATTAAGTGATTATTATTTACTAATAGTAATATGTGATCAATACAGATTGTATGGCAGGTATAGCTTTCATAACTAATGATAAAAAATTAATATTTCTAAATTTCTTTAATTTAATTCACATGTCCTATCTAAACCTGGATAAAAGAGTGTATTTTCAATTAAAACCCCAGTCATTTCCCTGTTTACAATAATATAACATGGTGAGTGGATTGCAGTATGGGGCTCTAACAGATGCCTAAAGCAGGGAATTAACTAAAGAGAGTAATCAAGTATGCTAAACCAGCATGAAGTACATTTGACTATAAACCACAAGTGAGCTGCAGTAATGTTATTTATGAAAATATCGGAAACTAAAATAACTAAAAGGAACTGTATGAGAGAAGAACACATTTTCTGATACAGACTATTTAAAGGCAAATGCGTTAAAAAGGAAATAAGCATATTTAACTAAACTTATCGGATCATATCTACAGTATACAGGATGAGATACAATCAGTAATCTGTATGGGATTTTGCATTTTGCTGCTGATTTTCTTGAACTTTTATCAGTTTTGATTTTCTTAAAAAGAAATAATTTCATCAGCAGCAACACATGACCATATATTTAGGCAAAGTCAAATGTCCTTGTGAACTAAAAGAATAAAATAAAAAAAGATCACAGTTAAAAAGTCATTTGACACAGGATTGTAGGATGCTGCGATAGCGGACTTAGCCACCCTTAAAAAAGTATGGCTTGAAAGCACCAAAACATGAAACAGTTTGCCCCTGGCAGGGTATGTGGGTGGAAAATATTGGTGGTCCAGGACCATGTGGGGCATACTCAAGAATACCCATGAGGACCAGAGTTCTGTTAAGCTGGGAGAAGTTATGGAGAAGACAAATTGAAGGCAGGATCTAAGCTTTCGATAGCAGGCGAGGGCCAAGACTCAGAGCTCAAGCAGAGTTTGGGGTTTCCCACAGGAAAGGCTAGGACTCCTGGTTCCCGTGAGGGGCAGGTTCCACCAGCCCCTAAACAAACAGATAAAGAACACAACACCACTCTGACAAATAATATGGGTCAGCAGTAGTGGGACGACGAAAGATGTCAGGTGACTCAGGGAGAAAATAAAAGGATGTTCAGAGGCCCAGCAAGGAAGAGCTATGGGTTTGGAGACAGAAAGGTCATTGAAAGAAAGAGAGGGTGTATCAAGAACAGAATAGGGCAGCAGAATACTCTAAACACCCAAATGGGGACAGAAGGAAAACCTATAGAGAGTTTAAAGACAACATACATTTGGGGATTGGGAACACAAAGAGAAGAAACTAGGGAGAGAGTTAAGCAGATTATAAAAAAGGGATTCACACAGACAGTCAGAAAGAGACTGACCCACTCTCTATCCAGATAACACACAATTAAACAGACCACACAGAACACTTAAAACCCACACAGAGAGATAGATCGAACATAGAACTTGGAACACTAAAAGAAACAGGCTTATGCTACGGAGCTGGGGGAAGCTGATGCTCTGGAACTGGGAGAAGCTGACAATTTGAAGCTGGGAGAAGCTAATGTTCTGGAGCCAAAGAAAGCCAATGCTCTGGAGCTAGAGAATGCACACACTAGCACCGGAATTGGTTGCAGCTGCTGAAGTGCCAGTCACAACATGAGGACTGGGGTACCTGTGACACATGGAAGCACACTCAATTATAAGTTCTGTAGCAATGGAACACACTGCTGCAACAGAGCAGGAGGTTGCCACAGCACAGGAGATATTCAGCACTCCATATTCCCCAACTGAGAGGGGAGTCCATGCAGGTGTGGCAACCTGCACCAGTATATGAGACCAAATGCTTAGACCTATGTATAATTATCTGTGCTGGTCTAGCTGGTTTTGTTAATTTTGTGTGGAGTATTCTGTCACAGTTGTCCCACGAAATATAAAAGAAAAATGTAATGATAAAAAAAAGCAAACAGAAACCGAAGAATGAAACAATGCAGACATAAACTAGAAGTAAACATCATCGCCGCGAAGGTCCTCAGTGTAACGCCTTGTAATTTATGGCATACATTACGCATTATACTGTGCCAAGAACCTAGACAAAACTGAAATTAAATAAAATCCTTAATAGTCTATAAGTTCCACAGCTGTGCCCCCATATCTGGAGGAATAAACTTCTATGTTACGACTTCATGCCCATATGTTGTATATACTGTATAATCTGGAAATGTGGCTGGTAAAAGCTGAAACAACAGAGTCATTTCTTTGCAATAGTTGGCTGCAGAGATGAGCTCTGTTGTGTGGAGATAAGCTTACTGTCTATTCTAATCACTTGTCCACTGTTGCAGCCTCTTTTTTCAGCCCTAAATCCGCTCTATCAGAAAGTCTGCTTATCTCCACCTCCGTAACATTTTTCATCTTCGTCCTATGATTTTACCTCAGACAGCAGAGCTTTTGGTCCACGCATTTGTTAACTCCCGTCTCCCGACTTTTGCAACTCACTGCTCTACGGTCTTCTGATCAAATGACAATATGCCTTCTATTCTACTCAACTGATACAAAATGCTGCGGCTAGGATCCTCATATCCACTCGCAAACATGAGAACATCAGCCCGGTTCGGGAGCAGCTCCACTGGCTCCCTGTGCATAAGTGCATCCAGTACGAAATACTACTCCTCACTTTTAAGGCCCTTCATGAACTTGCTCCGGTCTACCTCTCCCACTTGCTGACCCCCTACATGCCCCTGTACATACCTCCAATGCTGACCTGCTGTATTATTATTTTCTAATGCTGCTGACTTTTCCAGCAGTGTGTTTTACCAACTAAGAATCCAGACTTCAAATGTTTTATTAAACAATAGATATTAATAAATAATATATTACATAATATATATTTGCTTATTGTTTTAGAGAAACACACATGGATTCAATATGCTGGCTTTGAATAGATCATAAGAGAAATAAAGTTAAAGCAATGTGTTAATCCTCATCGATTTATTTTTGTCAACAAGCTACATTTCAAAAATAATAAATCATATACTTTTTAAGGGATTATTCTTTCATGGTTAGACATATTCATAAGATTTTTAATTGCCCCAAAATACATGCAGTAATATAGTGCCGGTTATGTTTATATAAGCAGAAACAGCAGTTTCTTGGTAACCTTACTTGACTTGACCTGCAAGAGACGTGTGTGTATGCTCCCAGTACAGGACAATTTTATCAGATCATTCTGCTGACTGTTTTCCCTTTCCAGCTTTACAGGAAAGAACAAGACTTATATTTATTGCATTTGATGTTATACTGCGTTATGGGCAAAACTATAAAATATGTCTTTTTTACATTTTATAAAATATATTTTGTAAATAAGATCTACAGAATATGGAAGATTTTTTATCGATATATGTATAAAAGACTTGCTTTTATTTTTCTTTCTTAAGTCACTGGTATTGTAAGTGCTATAATGAACTGTTTGCTAGCTAACTGAATATTGTAAAAATATATATAACACCCTTGTTATTTCCATCTATCAGATTAGCTTTTGGATGTTTTATTTACAGGTTACATTACAAATACCTTTTATAGTATAATAACTGGCATAAGAAAATAATCCATAATTACATGGATATTTTTTCCCCATACACTCATTAATAATACTGTATTTTGTCTTTGCATAGTCGTTCATTTTGCAACTGTATTTGATCTCTCTGACAGAACCATGTATCAGCGTCTACTTTGAGTTGCTACTAAACCTCTGGTTTTATTTATTTAATAAATGTCTGGATATGAGCTGATGCTAGAGTAAAAGCTGGAAAAAGATAGTTGTTTTATGGACTGGTTCTTATCTTGTATATAAGAGAATAAATAAATCATACCTGGTTCACTAAAACTAAAAGGAAAAGCTGATATATTGATATAAAGTATAGTAAAAATGCATTAATAATTAGCATATGCTTTTTGCCATTTTGGAAAATTGATTTAATTATGAAACAGGGTGTAGTTTTTTTGTGGTTTTACTGATGCATTGAATCAACAGTAATTTAATAGAAGAAAGCCACAGTTAAATCTGAAAAAAAAAAAAATCCTGCAACTCATTCTTGAGGTAAAGTGAACAAACATACATTCATCCATTATATTCTGCTTAATATACAAGGGTTCGTGGGCCAGACAGCGCCCACCCGGCAACTCTAAGTGCAACCATAGACACGGCGCCACTCCTAGGCAAGTCGCATGAACACGGGTAAGAACATAAAAAATATACATATAATTAGATTCTGGCTCTTCCGACCTTGGGATGGTAACTTCTTTCTTTGATATGACAGTGCTACCCACTGCGTCAATATGCCGCCCTGGTAAGTGAACACAAAATAAAATCCTAGCTGGAAAATTATTTTCATTAGTTAATAATAATAATAATAATAATAATAATAATAATAATAATAATAATAACAACAGTAGAACAAATGCAACACAGTGACCTGATTGTTTTTCCTGTTTAATTGAGGTAAAAAAATATAAACTAAAGCAAAATGAATTGATAATTCCCATCCTGTCCACTGTGGGTAATGGGATTTTCTGCAAGGATAAAAATGAGTGCAAGCAAAAAACTTTCTGGAAACCTTTTTTCAATTTAATTCTTTTTTGCTTTGTATTTGCCTAAACTCAGCCTTACATGTTAAAAATACAAACAGTTAGCAGAAACTAATTCCATTTGTAATATGTTCATGAATAACAAGGGACCTACCTCACAGACTGCTGTTGTTGGTGCGTGAAACGTGTGTGAGCACGAAACTCTCAGTACACTGCTGACTGCTGGAAGACAGGGAGCGGTGAGAGGACCGCTGCAAGCGGTTCCTCCTGTTGAAATAGTTCCCTGATGTCCAGGATCTTTGCCTCTTACGAAGATAATCCTTGTAATTTTTGGTCAGAAGGGTATAGAGGAAAGGGTTGATGCAGCTGTTGCTGTAAGTCAGGCAAGTGGTCAGATAATTGATGTTGCGCCGAGCCTTGGTTGAAAGAACCATTTCTGGCTTGTACTGGCCCAGTAGCTGCCAGATCCAGAAAGGAAGGAAGCAGGCCCAAAAAAGAAGCACAATTGTAAAAATTAGGTATAACACTTTGTGATTTGGCAGTTTCTGTGTCTGTTTAAAATTCTCAGTCTGTGAGATCCAGTAGGTACGGGCCAGGCAGATATAGAGGTAGCCAATTATGACACCAGGTGCCACAATGCTGGTGCAGAAAAGGGAAGTGATATAGATCTGATAAGAATGAGGACTTAGTGTGGTCTGACACATTGACTTGGAATTTTCTGTCTTTAGTTCTACATCAATGATCATGGGAAGGGTTAGAATCAGTGAAGCTGTCCACACCAGGATAGCAATGGCCTTACGGTAGCTTTTAGATCGTTTGACTGTATCCAAGGGCTTAAGAACAGCAAAATAGCGCTCTGTACTCATGACAGTCAGTGTAAAAATACTTGCATGCATGGTTAAAAAGTCCATACTGATGAGAGTCCGACATCCCACATCACCAAAGTACCAACCTTTTACAAAATGAGTGCACACTACAAAGGGAATTGTGAGAAGGTACACGAGATCAGCCATCGCCAAGTTGACTATGTATATATACATGGAGGCCGCAGCGCGCATTGAGTGGCACATGACTACCAATGTGTAGATGTTTCCTGACACACCAACAAGACACATGATGGATAGGATGGTGCCGATCGTGAAGGTTGCAGCCACATCTTCAGTAGATGATACCATTGGAGTCTCTGTTCCATTTGGCACTTTATCGACAATCACTGCCAGGGACTCCACTGCCACAGTGGTCATATCTGCACAACAACTAAATAAATAGACACAGCACTGAAGGATGGAATAAAAGATGGAAACTGAACATTTTAATTTAATTTTAAAAGAATAATTAAAAAACAAATTAACTGTAAAGGTTGGCTGAAAAAAAAAATTCCTTATCTGGATTTATTATTAAAATGTGAAAGAGCAGGACATTATTCTGTGCAGACATACTAATATTGTTATTATTATTAAAGCACATAAATAATTAAAATTATATCTTTAGCATGACAGACTATTTATCTTAAATACTCTTTACCCTTTCATTTAAAATGCCTTATCAGAAGGAAACAGAACTGTGAGTTGTGACCCAAAATGAAAGAAAGATATGTGATTTGAATTCAATTATAACTTACCTTGTTTAAATCCCACAGACTGTTTGCATCCCAGGAGAGAGTAGTTCAGCATTTGTAATAGCAAACCTCATAATATATCCAATGGTTTACTCAGGGACCATGTTTGCTGCAAATCCTTTGTCTTCATTTCTACAAAATATTACATTTTGTTTATCTGCGCGCACAAACACAGACACAGACACAAGAGACACAAAACTAGATGACTACAGCGATGTCATTACCGTATAATACACAATCTGTATGCCTACATTCAAATGAGTCATAGGCAGGTGCTTCATCTCTGTGGACAAACTTCTCGCTCTTCTTCATCACTTCACATACTTTCACAGATGTCTAGATGACTGCTCTCACAAAGCATTATAAGGTTCAAAACAAAGTAGTGAACATGAAAAAAAAGGCAAATTGAACTGGAGCATTCCAAGGGAAGCAAACACTTTGTGCTTCAGCTGGATTTTCCGTTGACAGAATGCATGTCTGTGTGGAGCGAGAGAGGGCGAGAGAGAGAGAGAGAGAGAGAGAGAGAGAGTGGGAGGGGTTGGGGAATCAAAGGTTGGAGGAGCAGAGAGAAAACCCGGGATCAGGGGAAGGGCAAGGGTATTCTACGAATGAATGTGATGTGATTAATGCTTGTTAGGATTGCTTTAAAAATTGTCAGATTACTCAACCCAAAATATTTTAATTGTGCTTATATTGTGTGTGTGTGTGTGTGTGTGTTTTATTTTACAAAATTCTTAATCAAGCGTTTATTCAAGAAAAAAAAAATAGCAGCATTTCGGACTCCATTCTGCTCTCGTGCTTATTGTAATATGCACATAATTTCTGTAAGATGCTCCAGAAATGCTTCCCTATTTTCTACAGAATTATTTATCTTTTGTAAACAATTATCCTGGTCAGGGTCGTGGTGGATCAAGAGGATATGTCTACAAAATGCAGAATGGAAGTTCAGGAAAAAGGACACAAGTTGTAAGGAACACATTACATTTTCTGTTTACCCTAGTGCTATCTTATAGAATATCAGTTAGCAATAAATCAGGCATTATTCCTCTAATTAAAACACTCAATTGATGTATAGAAATGTTGTATATGGAATGCAACCTGACAGTAGTCAAAAGTTAAGTCTATATTTTATTAAATTGTGATGTACACTCTTTTGTGTTCCTCTCTCTTGGGAGCAAATGTTTATACCGCAAACGAAAGGAATTCAGAAGCGGAAACCGTTTAGTGCATTTACAGTATGCACGTGCTTGGACACCATATTTTCAGCAACTAATTGAGCCTCGTCTGAGATGGACCATGAGTTTATAATATACAGATAAAGCCAAACATAAAAAAATATTTTAGCAAGAAGAAAATTTAAAAAATAAAGGTTTCTTGTCATTGTTTATTATGTTTGTTTATTATGACCTCTATTGGTGATTTCAGCATTCTCCCCAGCATGTCTCCACCAGCTTGTGGCACCTTGTATCCTATTTTCTTTCATTTGTTTCTTCTATCTGCTCTTCCCAGGGCACTGTGATTTCAAGAATATTTATCTGTGATGTTGTAGCTATATGCTGAAGGAACCCTAGCTGCTTCCCCAGGTTCAGCTTGCAGCTGTGTGGAGGAGATCTGACCTTTTTCTTCAAACAGCTTTAAACAGCTTCTTCAGACTTTTTAACTGCTGCTTACTGATGGAGAGGATGGCAGTTCTAGATGCTGCAACTGATGCTGATGACAGGTGATCCATGAATGCTCTTATGCCAGACCTGGTAGGGGGCTTTTGCCTATTACCTCAGAGGACGTTACCAACCAATGTTCATTTCCAGTGCAAAAAAAAAAACGGAGATTTTCCATTTCCACCTGATGTCAATCTGATTTCCAGTTATTTTCCCAGAAGTGACCCTCAACCTGAAGTTGTTGTAATAATCCAGGATCAGTTCCTTGTTTGCACCGGGGACATGATTTAGTGCAAGTTCAACTAATTTGTATTTAAATGGATCCAAATCCAACCACAGCAAACATAAGTCTCATGTTCTCATCGGCTTCTCTGATCTGCTGTTATTACACCAGTGTGCTCTAAGCAAACAGGGATTCTGGGCTTACCACCCTACTGCAAAATGTAGACTACATAATTCTAATAAGAAGAAATCATTGCCGTCAACTAAATATGCATTAGATGTAATAGTTTTGTTGTGAATTTTAAATATAAGATATTTTACATTCTTTATAATCTAAGTTATATTATTAAACTTACTTCAGTGGTAATGGGTCAAACAAATGGGTTATGATATTTCTTCACAGTTCTGGAAATTGTTCTTTTATTTTCTGCTGAGATACTAATAAATTAGTTTTACTTAATTTTATCTAAATTACTTACTTTTAGTAGTGCTCAGCATAAGAGTCTACCCCTTTTATATGCCAAGCAACATTAATCTATGGGAAGAATCGCTGGAACTCCACTATGGATTAAATCCAGAAATGACCAACAAATGGCATATGCCACCTGAACACAGCATAACTAATTTGCATAGAATTTCAAGCAGTGTTTACAAGCAATTTTGAGTTATGATTTTACCTATAATCCTCCCAATGTAATTGAGGCTGCTGATATTTAATTACTGTGGACTAATACCAATTATATTAGAGTCTGGTTATGACATGTCATTTCACAATGCTCTTTTCTTTGTGCAGAGATATGCTAATTATTTTTAGCCATGGTGTCGTATTCCTGTAGCTGTGCTACTTATGACTGACACTTCAGTGTCAAAATTTCCCAAATGGACTCCCAGATGTTCCCCATACACAACATATAGCATATATATGCAAGCATATTTTAAATGTAGCATTTTTTATAATGACATAGGCTAAAGACGGATGTCAGGGAAACAAAAGAAAGATTTTATAGTTAATAGACTATGTGGTATGCATGATATAACACCATGCTGCCCTCTAGCATTTGGCACAAGCAAAGTGCCCATACAACAAGTCATGTCTTTGCGCTTTCCTTAAAATAGTTTTAAATACACTCAGCCTCACGGGGCACTTAAATTACTTGTGCAATATCTGCTAAACAGCATATTATAGTACCTTGAATAATGAGTAAATCACAAAAAAAGAAAACAATGAATAAAATCATAATAATCTGTCATGTTTTTTCTAAATTAAAATACATTACAGAACCATGATTTTTTTGCTGAGAATAACACTGTATTGTAGGTCTGTACAAAGTGCAAAACCAAAAGGTCCCTTGTCTAAATCAAAAGTCCCATCGCTCAAATCCATTAACATAATGATTCACTACAACACTAAAATCCCCGAGGAAGCTACTCTAAGTGCAGGGCCTTTATGATAGGCTCAAACAGATATACAGCAGCCACCGTGGCAGCAGATTTTCAAAATGCCGGTGAAGGCTTGCAGATGCTAATTGACAACTCAAACCCACATTCAAACACTCCTACGAAGTGACCTCAAGCACAGCAGAATGTTTAATTTGGCACAAAGTGAAAATTCCCAGCAAGCTTTCACCAAGCTGAGGGAGTCCTGGATGAACAATAATAGCTATTAGTTTGACAGGGGAATGCTAGGTCATGACCCTAGGGTGAGAAAAGCCTAATTTCAGACCATAACATGAGACAGCTGATTATATGCTATATCTTATATATTTGTATATTCATATATTCATTTTTAAAATAATCAGATCCAGAAAGATAACATGGAATAACACATCATGTATTCCCTATTAGTGAGGAACACACATGTATGTTATTATGATAAAATCTGCAGTACACTATGGCAGATATTGCTTTTAGGATGACATTACAATCTATTTTATGCAATATAAAGATTAAATGACTTTCACATGCAATTATTGCTGTGAATTGGGGATGACAAATTACCCAACTTGTGTAATATGTATGTGACCTTGTGTATGAATATAACCTTGTGATGATGTTTCCGTTTCACTATATTCAAATAAACACTGTTTCTAAAATGACATTAAATAAATAAACAATAAAAATGCATAGCCATCTTCAGTTCATGAATGTGAAAGATTCATTTTGTCAGACTGGTGTTGCCATAAGAAAAATAC
>JAOUQV010000046.1:8630083-8640363 GCA_028565295.1 Aspidoras spilotus
GGACTATGTTCTTGCACAGAAGAAATTCACAAAGACACCAATGAACCTTTTGAAAGAAAAGTTGTAAATGAAGTGTGTAAGCTTACCTGACGGCGCAGGGGGTGAGCAAGTACGTGTCCCCTGCGTGGGGGAGGAATTCGGGGTATACACTCGGAGTCAGACAGGCTGTAAGGACTGATGGGTCGGAAAAGATCTGTAGGTATAGTCAGGCACAGTGTGGGGTCCTCTGTCTGAGACAGTACAGAATTAGTGGAGCCTGTGAATGGAGATAAAAATTAAGCTTATTTAATCTTATGTCCTGTATTTCATTCGTGTAAATCTGCTTTGTGACAATGTTCTTTTGTATAAAGAATAAATAAAATTGAAATGCATTGGTTATCTATTTCGGCTAAAACGTAGCAGGGTTAGCTGTGCTTTTGCTGCACCTGACTGAATTTGCTGTAATGAGATCTTGGAGGATGCTGATGATGGTATGGGCTGATTGGGCAGGAACATGTAGCTGTCATTTGGTAGGGAGTGTGCACGTCCCACCGTAGTCTTCTTCACACATAGAAGGTGCTCTTTCAGATGATCATGTGGCTGCACTGCAGAGGGTTCTGGAGGATCAGCATTCTGAGGGACAAGAAAAAAAATTGTAAGCAGGATTGTAAGGCTGGCTCAAGCTAGGCATATGAGAACCGGTACACCTCCCTTACAAACAGTACAGATAAGCACACTGAAATGAAACACAGGTTGTCTATAGGGAGGAGACTGAGCATAATGACCGGATGTGGTCAACATTTTTGTAATAGTATTTAATACTGAGTGACTGCCTTCCCTGTGGATGGCAACGTTTGTTCAACAGCCCCTACAAACAAAAAGGGAAATGGGAAAATTGTTGTTGTGTAATAACTCTTACCAGGCTCCTCCCTTCCACGACCACATCTAGAGCCTTTACTAGTGAAGCTAGCAGACATAAGAAGCTGACTTATGTGCTTATAAAAGAGGAGGTCACGGATATGTTGATGTGTCAAAACATGGATACAAAAAAGAAGTCAAGACACAGATAATGCTATGATAATATCATGAAACATTAACATAACTAGACATACACACACACACATATATATATGTATACATAAACGGACACACAAAAATTATGAGGATAAAAACAGCCAGAGTAAAACAGAGATGTCCATATGTAGGAAGGGACAGAGACCAAGGTGTGGAACACAGACAGGAAAGTAGCAGGGAGTTGGACTACTCTCCTGGATCGGACACAGACCAGACTTTGCGGAAATGTCCAGAGAATAACGAGAGAGAGAGAGAGAGAGAGAGAGAAAGAAATCTGAGCAGATGCTTAGGGAATCCAAGAGCTTCCAGTCAAATGTCTTTTAAAGCAAAACAAAGCAAGAGTAATTAGATTAGTAAAAGTAGTTAATTTACAATTATATAGTGACTGCAATTCACTTCTTTTTAAAGTTTTTTTAAAAGTATTTTTATAGTCATGACTACTAATGTGTCCTGGGTTGTAGCAACAGTTGTTTACACTGAAAATATTTTTTCCTGTAAATATGCTCAAAATTATATTATTATTAATTAAGACATCATAAAAAAGCCAAGAGCAATAGTAACAAGGATTCAAATCCCTAGATTTGGATACTCAGTCAACTTATCCCTATTCCAGGAGCACATCTGTATAGCCAGCCAGTCATTTTCTATCACTATTAAAACATCGGCTCAGGGTGCTAGCCTACTACATGTGAGTAGCGTCGTAGTTCAAAACCCGGCCAGCAGGGGTCGACAACTCTTCACAAGCACTTGAATCCCATTAGACCCATTCTAAGTCTTATTCCTAGTTTATTCCTAGCAGGGAGCACAGGGCACAAGGTAGGAACAACCCTAGACAGGCCGCCACTCCCCACACACAAACATACTACGGGAAATTTAGAGACACTAATTAGACTAACTGATGTCTTTGGACAGTCAGAGGAAACTGGAACACCCGGAAAGAAACCCACATGGATTCGGGAAAAGCATGCAAATTCCACACAGAAATAAGCCAGAATGGCCCACCCGGGAAGCAAACCCTGGACTGTCTTGTAGTGAGATGGCAGTTTTACTCTGTCCTATGTCAAAACATGCAGAAAAAAAAGGAATATGGAAAAAATCTAGAAATATTCCAAATAATCCAGACAACATTATTAAACAACAAACAAACCAAAAAAGGGAATTTTTACCATTCTGTTTCTATTTCGTGTCTGTAGGTGGAAAGATGAATTAATCCTGGACAGGAGCATTATGCATGATTTCAGAATACACACTCCGACTAATGATAAGTAAGTGAGAATTGAGATGCTCAGCCAGTTTATTCCCTGCCCACGCAGCACACATGTGCAACCAACCATCACAAAGCAGAGACAGTGTAGCACATGTGAAAGTACTAATATTGTTCATTTGTGGTGTTTGAATAAATATTCCCTATTTGTTTTGTTGTTTATGATCTAATACTCTTCTCAGTGTATAATTCTATATGAGCGTGTGTACAAAACATAAATGATAGAGAAGGCAAATACCTGGAAGCTCTATAAGGAAAGCCCTAGAACCCGCAAAGATAATATAAGATGAATAAACATTGTTCTACTGTTAAGTACATTGCACTCCAGACTTGTTAGTAAGAGGTTATTAAAATCATCAGAGACAGAGTCATCCGTCAGAGCTAAGGACCAGGATTTCTCTGATGCCAGAGACAGAGCTTCCATCTCAGCTAGGGGCATCTAAAGAGGAAGAGATGAGGCTGGGGTGAGAACAGACACCATCTGCACACATGCAATTAGAGATACACTTTGTCACACACTCACACAGGAATGATTTGTGCCAGGATAAACAGAAACGTTTTAAAATCATTTTCCCTGCTTGCTATTGTTTTTCATGCAGTATATAGCATGTGTGCAGACTCTGGCACATCCCTCACTGAACATTTTGAACAATTAATTGTCATTTAAATAACAAACAAACATTATAATCTACAAATAAAAACCTTTACTTGTCTATTGATGAAAAGCTAATTTTTTTCTTATTTTCACATCTATTTTAGGTTTGTAGAATGCTGATGGGCAATGCCAGGCATATTCACTGCTAGACTGGCACAGATCATTTTAGCTGAGGTAGAACAAAGTGTGGAATAT
The DNA here is from genome assembly GCA_028565295.1 of Aspidoras spilotus. Taxonomy (NCBI): domain Eukaryota; kingdom Metazoa; phylum Chordata; class Actinopteri; order Siluriformes; family Callichthyidae; genus Aspidoras; species Aspidoras spilotus. The sequence continues at coordinate 8,633,251 of JAOUQV010000046.1, forward strand.
GCAATCTAAAGACATTAAGTAATCTGATAATACAGGAGTTAGACAATAAAACTGAAACACCTGGTTTTAAGCCAAAATAATTTATTAGTATGGTGTAGGGCCTCTTTCTGCGGCCAATACAGCGTCAATTCATCTTGGGAATGACACATACAAGTCTTGCACAGTGGTCAGAGGGATTTTAAGCCATTCGTCTTGCAGGATAGTCGCCAGGTCACTACGTGATGCTGGTGGAGGAAAACGGTTTCTGACTTGCTCCTCCAAAACACCACAAAGTGGCTCTTTATACATCACAAAGACTTTCTGTCTTGGTCACAGATGCGCCAGTAAGACGTGCACCAACAATTTGTCCTCTTTTGGACTCTGGTATGTCACCCATAGTGTTGTGTGCATTGCAATATTTTGAGCTGGTGCAATGTGCGATTAATGAAGATTGGCCACCTAGTTTGTCTAATTTAGCCATGAAACCTTTCACACTAAAATAACAGGTGTTTCAGTTTCATTGTCTAACCCCTGTACATCATAACGTTTTGCAGACTTTTCCAGTGCTAACAAAGACTAGCAAAAAATGGTACACGGATCCTCATGTTATGAATTTCAGGCCCTAGTGATTTGACTGGCCAGAGAGAAATAACAGAGGGAAGGAAGAATGGATGGACGGATGGCGATAGAGAGGTAGCTAGAGAGATGGATAAAGAGACAGAGAGCATAGTGTTAGGTAGCAGGGTGCTCAGGGGAGCCATTGACCTGTTTCTCATTGAAGTACTTGCTGGGAAGAGGGGGCAGAGCGTAGTAGTGGCAGATGGAGCCAGAAAGGTTGTCCATTAGGCTGAGCTCTCCTTCCTGGGAGCCCTGGATCACCAGGGATACCGAGTCAAACATGGGCCTCCGCTAAATACCCAGCCATGTACAGACAGAAAAAAAACAGATAAAGAGAGAGACAGCACACAGAGACACAGATACAGACAGAGGAATGGAGAGGTAGTGTAAAAGCAACAGTGCACAGACACTAGAAGAAGGATAGAATTTAATAGACAACAGTTTAATAGGCAACATGCAGGTTATGTCTTTAATGCAGACAATTTTAAGTCATGCACCCATTAATAAATCCTTTCCATAAAGCTGAGTCTTACTTATCAATAAAGCAAAGATAATATCCAAATTTAATTGAAAATATTACGAACAAAAGAACGTGATGTCTGGTTTCACAATTATCAGTCTAACTGATAACCGGAGAGTGGGTAGGCAGTATGAAAAGAGCAATCATTGAAGGTTTAGCCTACCTAAAGGTTTATAGTTTACTTGTATCAAACATATTGAGGAAATTGTAAGTCAGTTCAAAGACAATGTTTCAATTCAATTCAATTAAATATAATTTTATTTATAAAGCGCTTTTAACAATGGACATTGTCCCAAAGCAGCTTTACAAAAAAATGTATGATGAGTAACGGTGGCGACGGTGGCAAGGAAAAACTCCCTGAGTAAGTAAGGAAGAAACCTTGAGAGGAACCAGACTCATAAGGGAACCCATCCTCATTGGGTGATGTAATCTGTATACACATTGCAAGACTGCAAATAATTGAGTTTTTTACCTTCTACAATTCAGATTTCTCACCAACTACCTGCATGTCTACATTGACCACATCTATACATCTCCTCTTTGGGCTTCCTCTCTGTCTCCTGCCTGGCAGCTCCATCTCTTAATATTTTCAAGCACATCATTGAAAGTCAAGTTAATGTGGCAAACATACAGAACTCCTGACTTTTGTGCGTGTGTTACGGACATCAATTTCTAAATTAGTTTCTATTAAGACAAATAAAATTTTTTATTTTATATATGTAAATATTTCGTTGTATACCATAGTCCAAATGAAACAATGAATTCTTTTAATATTCCTGAGCCCATATTGTGATTTCCAATACAGAAGCATTCCAGTATCTGATGCTGTGCTGTCTAAGAGCCCGAAGCTCATGGACACCCAGTATGGTTTTCTGCCCTTGACCCTTACACAGAGATTCTTCCAGACTCTTTGAATCTTTTTAAGATATTATGCACTGTAGACGATGATATGTTCAAACTCTTTGCAATTTTGCACTGTCCAACTCCATTCTGATATCACTCCACTATTTGTCGGTGCAGAACTAGAGGGATTGGTGATCCTCTATCCATCTTTACTTCTGAGAGCCGCTGCCACTCCAAGCCACACTACATATTGCAAGCATAATGGTTTTGGGATGTTTCTCATACTTTGCAGTCGGGCCAATTTATCGTATATTAAGCTCCATTGACAAATTTGAATAAACAAAAATACTGGGGTCATGTTGCCATAGTTTGAAGAGGAATTGCTCTTGAAATGGCTGATTCAGCAGGAAAACGACCCCAAACACACATCATGCAGGCAACATCCTGTTTCCAGACAACAAGATATTATAAAGTGGCAAGCTTAATACCCAGACCTTAATCCGATTAAGAATTTGTGGAAAGTCATCAAAAATGCTCATTTTGATGCAAAACCAGTATGATTGGATATTAGTTGACTATATTTTAAAGCAGTTGTTAGAAATAATAGTTATATAACTGAATATAAGTTCAGTGAATAACAGAAAAATGATATCTGTATACAAACTTCAGTTTATACAGTGAATATTTGGGTTTGTAAATAAATATACAGACACTGCTATTTTTTAAACGGGCAATTATATTGTATATTTTTCTCACTTGTTTTAAACACACTGATATTACTTTGAACTCAACAGTAAATCTAAGGAATGGATTTTTATAGCAATACAAAACACATGACTTGAAATCATTAATAAAAAGTGCACCATTAACTCAAGTACATTAACTACTTCCAGCAATAAATAGATCGCTTCTTCTGTTCAATCCACCTGAACGCTGAGATTTCCATTTGTTCTGCACGACCGCATATTTCCACTGGATGGCACAAAATCTCCATATAATCTGTTAGCAAACCAAACAGACCATAACAGTACTGTAGAGCAAGCAGTGGCGGGCAGTGCATTTCACACCTAGGCCTTCAGTAGTGCTCCGTCTAAATCAGTTCACCCTCAAGAACTTTTTTTTTATTCACAAATGCAGTATAATGAGCTGTTGTATCACAGATAGATAGCTAGTGAAGAAACTAACTCAGGGTGCACAAGTCTCCTTCTATTATTCATTAAAATAGAAACATTTTACTCACCAAAAATCCTGATTATTTGTACACAAAATCCATCCTTCCTTCTTTACTCAAGAAGCATTCAAGTACAGATTACCCGTGTGTTTCAGTTCCACAATAAAGTCCTTTTCTATTGCCATCGAAGCTAATGCTGAAAGACAAGCCTGCATTGTCCTATTTATGGCATAAGTTTTAATTCGCTTTAGGGCTGAAAATGTCCGCTCGACATAAGCAGTGAACACAGGGAAGGACAAATACACAAATTCTTTCCCGGTTGTGTTTGGCTTGATAGTTGCCCGCTATTGCTTAATGATGTCCAGCTTTTCTTGAAAAGTCTCTCTTGAAAATGGCTTTGACAATAAATCTGCAACCAAATCTATTTCTTCTCCTTCTTCATTCATTGTGGGCTGAAAAAACAGCTATACTGTATTTCTGCTTGTGCGGATTGCTTCAGATACAATTTATTATCTGCTACATTCTCTGACTAGCCAATCAAAGTGTATAAATATGCTGTCAATACCATATGCCTGCTAGAGAGCCTTGGTATCGCCAACTACACGTCTGATTGGTCAAAGCAACAGTTTGATCAACTGAATTTTTGTTGATCAACAATTTTATGCTACAGAGCGCGCAAAACTGATTTTGAAGGCCCCAGACATATTTCTTTGACCCTGGCAAACAATGATGGCTGAAATGTGATTGGTTACATCACAAAGGAACTGAACAGAACATTTAGAATTATTTAACAAGTATTCATGCACAAAATATAATTAAAATCAGTCTGTGATTCATATATGTTTTTAGTCAAGAAGTGAAGGCCTTGCAGGCCCCGACGGCCCACCACTTAGACCAAGCAATATGCTGATATAACTTAACATTAGATGAGGAATAGTAAAATTATTAAAAGAAGGTCACCATTTACTAATAAATGGCATTCTAGAAATAGCCAGGAACAACAAAAACAAGCTGATGTATCTGTGCTTTCCCATGTACCACTATGACCTCTGGCTGCTTTGCATTTAGAAAGGAAAACAGCAGGGCCATATCTAAATGACAGCAAGAAACGACTGCAGCTGATTGGCAAATGTAAAACGGAAACCAGTCACAGGATATAATTCAATGATTCCACAAAATCTACAGAACAGTGCTAAAACCTAAAAAGCCTTGTGTCGTGGCTTATACAGTTAATTTATTTTATAAAGTGGAATAAATACTACTTAAAAGTTAGTTTAATAAAGGAGTTTATTCATAATAACTTTTACTCATGACATGTATAAGTCAGCCAATGCAATGTCATCATTATCATCATCGTGCTATATGCCTTTAAATGTTATAAACCTGGTTATAATCTATAATACAACAATGAGTTTGTATCTGATAAGGGCTTAGCACATGGGGAGAGAACTACTTGTCTTCTACTTTAGCTGGCACTGTGGTATACACCGGACAGATGATAAGAGTCAATGGTCACCTTTCTTATAGTTATAGCTGTCACATCTCACATGGTGCCCTGCTTGATTCTCAGCTCAGCATTGAAAACCTGGCCAGGGATTTTCAGCATACTGCTCTATGTGCCAAGCGATTCACAGGTTGGGTCTGACTTGATAATGGCCTTTGCAAACATGCACAGCTGCTTGCCCATACTGTGCAAGCAAATATTCCTCACTATCTGCCAAATCATGTTAATATCATTGTGCTGCCTACAGAGTAATGCAAATCCACAAACACATACTGAAATATAGCACCCGTTTCTCTCACCTGTAACGGAGGCTCCAGTCCTTGATTCTGAGCTGTCTTGTGTGCTGTTGAGTCTCTGCGAACAGCCACTGATGGGCTTTCGGGTGAATAACCTCTGTCTTGGGAATCTCTTGATATCCAGCGAGACCCTGCAGACCCACCTATGTCTCGCAGGGCCAGAGGGGAAATATGTCCTCCAGTCATCCCCACATCTCCCCCTACTGCCTCCAGCTCCATTTCTGCCTCTAGCTCTGCCTCTTCCTTAGCCTCTTTGTTGCTCTCTTCCAGGTGCTTCATCAGGACGGCAATTACAACGTTAACCAACACAAACTGAGCTGTCAGCACAAAGGACACGAAGTAGATGGGAGATACCACTGTGTTGTAGCATGTTCCCGTGTCATGAGCACAGTCTCTCAGTGTGTCCTGGAATGTATACATACACACATATGATTAGATACTACTTTAGCTATGTACATCAGCTTAAAAAGTACAGTATAATTTATTAAAAGGCTTCTGTCTTATAACTTGTAACTAGCATACAATTATTTCTTCCCTTGTTTCCTGCCATTGTGACTTGAATGGGATTGAACCTACAGATTCATACAACCTACAGATTCATACATCCTATGTTCCATACATGCTTGAAAGTGATGCAAAGTGTCCCAAGATTTAGTTTTCTGAGAAGTTTATTTAACTACATTATCACACCATTAAGTTATTTTCTCAAATCACCAAGGTCTATTTATCGTAACATACCAATAAATCAGTGCCTCAGGGCTAACAGCAATGACTTTTATGACTCCCAGTGAGGCACATGATAGCATGTGAAAATGACTGTGAACCACAAGTGAAGGTTAGATGATGTACAACATGTTGAAACAAAAAATATACCTTCATTATGCCATTCCAGTTGTCCCCAGTAGACACACGAAACAGCAGAAGAAATGCCATGCCAAAGTTCTTGAATGTGGCATAGCGCCCAAGGCCCTCACAAGGGTGCAAATCATCACATACTACAATTCAAACAGCGTGGAATAAAAATATTTATAATCAGTTATTTTAATAATTATATACTCTCTTAAAAAAAATTTCCCTCATCTGAAGTTTTCTCAGATTCATTTAGGAAAATTTGAACTATTATGGGTTATTCTTTCTTAAGGTTTTAACACTTTCTGGTAATACAATATTTAGAAGAACAACAAACATAATTAAGCACTTTAGTCTGACTAGAACATGTCTTATTCATACTTTATGTACACAATCTGCACGAGTTTTTGACAACAGGTGCACACACAGTTCAACACACACAAGTTCAGTGTAACTAATTGTAGCCATTGACAAATTAAAGAATTCAATCAAATGATTCAACCAAACCATTTAGATATGTGATGGAATTAAAATAAAGATGGCTCATCATAATGTCTCTGTCGTAGCTGCCAGACTATATTATTGTCCATAGATTGTTTGTGCTTACTCAGATCGCCAAACAGCTCTACTCCCAGTGCTGCGAAGATAAAGAAGAGAAGCATGAAGAGAAGGCCTAGGTTCCCCACCTGTAGACACAGACAGACAGAGAGACAGAAGCAGAGAGAAGGAGAGGAAGAGCGGGAGGAAAGGGAAGCAATAACAAACAGAGAAATAGAGTCATATCAAAGTTTTGAAGCAGATAAAGACAAAAAGAACAGATCCAGAAATACCATCCCCTGAGATCCAAGTAACAACAGAGCTATGAAGTGAGAGAACTCCAGGCCCATTCCCAGTTATTAGAGCTGAAAGTTCAAAAGTTCACGTTATTGTTACCAGGTACAAGCACATGGACAAAATATGGAAGGGTTTAAAAAATGAACACGGTGGATAAACTGGAAAATGTACCACTCCGGTTATAAAAACAATTTTCTTTCTATATTTATGGCATTTTATAATTTTATAATTTATTAATTAAGAGCATGCTTCCCATGAATAGAACATTCTCAGATGATTGAATGGTTACATATCATTAAAATTGTATATATCTCCCCTCCTAAGCAAATTTTCACAACAGGGTCTTCCAAAAACATGGAGAGAGGTAGATATACAGGGGTTAGACAATGAAACTGAAACACCTGTCATTTTAGTGTGGGAGCTTTCATAGCTAAATTGGACAAGCCTGGTGGCCAATCTTCATTAATTGCACATTGCACCAGTAAGAGCAGAGTGTGAA
>JAOUQV010000046.1:8827216-8839532 GCA_028565295.1 Aspidoras spilotus
AATCCCTCTGACCACTGTGCAAGACTTGTATGTGTCATTCCCAAGACGAACTGACGCTTTATTGGCCGCAAAAGGAGTCCCAACACCATACTAATAAATTTTTGTGGTCTAAAACCAGTTGTTTTAGTTTCATTGTCTAACCCCTGTACAATCAGGCTGAGTACAGCACAGACAGATCCTCACTCATTCCAATTCATTTTACTATACAGTATGTCTAGAAGATGGACAGGACAGAAACGAATCACATCAGATCACATGACAGCATTGAAGGGAGTGTCATAACAGAAGACTGAGAATAACCAGGATGGACAATATTACAACAAGGACTGGACCTTTGGCCAGACTGTTACAAATAGCACAATTCAGACTGCAGTTTAGAAATCTGACTCATTTGTGTAGCCAAACATTACAAAGCGAAACATTCTATGATATGACATTATTATTCAACTGATTGTGATGCTCAGTCAGCTTGTCTCTATCAACCAGAGCAAATCTGTGAAGTTAACAATAGACAAGCTACAACAGCTAATGTCCTGGCATGACACTATTATTTGTAATTAATTGATTTATTGGGGGTTGGTCCAGAGTCTTACTAAAAATCTGAATGAAATAAATAAGCACACACCGAATTAAATAGGCTGCAAATTCATTCATTTATTCACTCATTAATTTATTAATTCATTAATTCATTCATTTATTCACAATTACATCTTGTGGTACCTGATGTAAATATAACATGGCTCAAAAATGGAACTAAATGCATTCTTAGCTCTCTGAATTAATTAAGTCAATGCTTTAAAGATTAAGCTTCATATTCAATACATTTGGGTCAAGAATTCATTGGAGTTGAACAAGAAATTAACACCTGAGAAGGAACTTTTACACCCTTATCCGTACTAAATTAATTACGTCTATGGCGATAAGCGGGCCAAGAATTTTTGCCTCTAAAATTAACATGGATGTGTCGGCTGATTATGATTTTACATGACAGAGGTCAATATGTAAATCCAGAGCATCACAAATGTAATAGAAGCATAAAATGATAGTATTGTTTCACTTACACAAACGTATTGTGTACGGTTAACATCTTTTCTGGTAGACCAAGAATTCAACTAGATGCTCACTCTATCACTGCACAATGATCTTTGAGATGCCATGCTTTTGGAATCAACCCATTAATGTTTGAGTTTGCTCCATCATGGGCATAATATAAACTCAGAAACCTGTAAGTGTGTGTGAAGGTCTCAGGTCACCACTGTCCAGCGGTATTCTGAAATTCAGTTTGCAAGGAGAAGATATCATCTGCTACAGTCTCTGGGATTCTGAATTCAATTTCATGCACAGGGGGCAGATCCCCATTGTGTGATTTTTTTTAGATTTCAGGGATATTTTGTTGACATATAGCTCCCCTGTGAGGAAATATACATGACAGTACTATAAGACATATTGATTGTATTGTTTTGAATTGTGGTGCTGAGCCTGCGCATGAGAAGTGTCAGTATTTGTAATTATATTTCCCTGCTTATACCCTTAGTACATTAAATTAAATGATGCATCTTTTTTATGAAGTCAGTCTAGAGATTTCTGCATTTTATTTAACCGCAACACCAATATTAATCACTAAACATCTTATTTAATGTGTCTATCTTACATCACCAGACAGTATGACACCTAAATCTTCCCCATTCCCCCTTGGTCTCTAAGAATAGCTCAATACCCAGGGGATTAATGGTAAAGATGATGATTTGTCTGTGGGTTCAGCTCAATAAGAGAAAGTCATCTATTTTTCAAAAGGGTCTTCCGATTGTGCAGCTAGTAGTGTGATGAGATTGGCGGTCATATCTCAGTCAATTAAACAAACAATTCCGGTCTGGGCCCATCTGAGTCTTGGCCTCTGTGAAATAGGCACCTGCGTGAGCTGTCCGATTTCTTTATCATCATCTGGGCAAATGAAATTCTATTCAATCTCTTTTTAACTAGCATCACTAACTCATTACAACCACTTTATGCTCAGCTGGGTCTAGGCAGCACTCTGAGGCCCTCTCATCATCAAATCCAATAGAACCATGGGAGCTGCTAACATTCTGAGCACATGAGACTGTACAATTTAATTTAGAGCAAAATATACATCTCTGCATTTCACAAGGCTTTATGTGTGGCCTGCATCTAAAAATAAATTGGGAGGCAGGTGTATGTCAAACCTCTGTATCCTTGTAGATGACAGATCTATTTGAATCCATATGCACCAAAACAAGTACAGGAAATCACTGCTGTCTCACCACGGGCTGTATTCCTTGTTGAGATTAACATAAAGCCTTGAGAAATGCAGAGATGTATATGTTGCTCTAAATTAGATACTAAGGCAGTGCTCACTGCGTGGAAGGCAAGAAAGCAGAAGGAAAATATTACACCTGAGTAGTGCCACAGACTGATCGATTCAATACCATAAGTATTGAGGTGCTGTACATGCTGATACGCTTTATGTTCATACTTTTCAGCTGCCTAGCATTGGCTAGCAAAAAATTGTATTGGTCTAAATTAATATTCTACTTTTTTGAGATACTAAATTTGTGTTTTTATTAGTTGTCAGTTATAATCATCAAATTAAAAGAAATAAACCCTTGAAATATATCAGTCTGTGTCTAATGAATGTGTATAATATACAATTTTTACTTTTTGAATGGAATTATAGAAATAAATCAGCTTTTCATGATATTTTAATTTTATGACCAGCACCTGTATTTTTTCACCTTTTGGCTTTTCCTTGCCACCAGGGCTGGCCACAACTCGCGTTACGATCTTCCCAGGTGCAAAATTCCTTCTGAGTTGAATAATTTAGCATCTCCAATTTACCTAGCATGCATGTCCTTGACTGTGAGGGAAACCTAAAAAACCTGGTGGAAACCCAAGCAAACATGGGGAGAAAATGCTGCCTCCACACAGACATTTCCCACCTGGGTCATTCTTAGTTTAAGGCAACAGCAATACCACTGCGCCACCATGCCGCCCGTGTCAGTCTTACATATAAAATACAACATTGTTTTATATCTGTAGCAAGATAAAACAAATAATGTATTATTGAGGTCAGGGGTGCCCAAATGTTTTTCATAAGGGGGCAGATTTGGTGAAAATGAGTAGGGTCAGACCATTCAGCATGACATTCTTTGAACCATTAACATTAAATGCAAATGAACTACTTCATAGCATTTTTATTGCGAATGGAAAACTTTTCATTTCTTTTCATAGCACACATAAACCTTTACCAATATCACTCGGTCATTATATTTTTTACAGACAATGCTAAAAAATTTAGTTTTGGATGATCTAGTTCAATGATCTTGGGTCAGCTGTGGCTTAATGGATAGGGTAAAGGTTTGGGGACCAAGAGATCACTGGTTTAAACCCCACTCTAGGCAAGTCATGGCTGAAGTGCCGTTGAGCAAGGCACCCAGTGCGCCTCAGTTCCAGGTGTTCAGCCCTGAATGGGTTAAATGCAGAGAAAGAATTTCCCTACGGGGATCAATAAAATATCAATAATTAAGTTGTAAAATTAACCATAGCAAAGCCATGATAACCTATGACATACAGTAGATTGTAGTCTTAATACGATTAGTGGTCATTTTTTGAATTGAAGACAAAATGATATTGTAACCTTATCTTAAGCTTCTCTCTTTACGTTCTATTTTTTATATTTTTTTTTACGAACAGTATTTTTTTAGTGTCCAGCCCAGAAGCGACAGGCGATCTGCAGGAGGACAGTGGAACAGGGACAGCTCTGTAATTCTGTCACTGCATCACATTCAGCTTATAGGAGCTGTGTACCACATAGTGAGCACTGACAGCTATGAGTCAAGTCAAAACCAGGGTCTGATGTTAACAACCTGGAGACAGAGGCCTGCTGACGACACACTACCTTCCGTGCTAGACAAAACAACAGCTATATTTAATCGGTTATTCACAGTTAAAGTATGGGAAAGTTTAGATAAACTGTTATAAATGTCAGCGCAACAAGGCTTCACACTGGAATGGAGTCATATAATATTAAGGTGACCAGATAGATAAACAAGGGCAGATCTGTTTATTTAATAAATGATAAGGCAATGAAACACACAGTATTTAGACAGCATGTTGATGCACAAAAGAAATTTCCATACATCCTCTTTCTCAGCAGTGTAGTTGTTATGGAACCACTTGGGTAGACCCATTCACATAAGCTGGAGAACTTAAATTGCGGCTAATAAGAAGCCCAAGTGGGGAACAAAACAGAACTACAAATAAATATTAAGAAGCCTATAATATTATAACCTATAACCTATAGAAGCCTTAATATTAAGTGGCTGGGTTTAAAACTGTCCCAACTAGTAGCAGGGCACAAACCTGGATCAGCCACAGTGGAAGCACTAGACATGCAGCGTTAGCCCACTGGACTATGTGTGCCAGCAGTTTGCCATAAAAGGCAAAAGTAACAGTGTGTGGAAAATAATAACAAGAAGACTAAGGAAAAACAAAAGAGGGGTTAAATAATCCGGGAACACATTTATAAATCACATGTCTTTGAAAGGAGAAAAGTATTAAATGAAATAAAAAGCACCGGTGCCTTTAAAATACCGCAAATGAGGCAGAAGGTTACGTAGCAAGAAAAAAACAGTTAAAAGAACAAAACCAAAAGGGAAGACTTAGAGATGGCCACAGGTGTATGACTGCTTCAGCATACCAAGACATTTGGACAATTCCATGCTTCCAACATTGTGGGGAAAGTTTGTAGATGGCCCCTTCCTCTTCCAACATGACTGTGCACCAGTGCACAAAGCAAACTCCATAAAGACATAGACAACAGAGTCTGGTGTGGATGAACTTGACTGTCCTGCACAGTTCTGACCTTAACACAATATTGGGATGAATTAGAGTGGAGACTGAGAGCCAGGTCTTTTCGTCCAACATCAGTGTGTGACCTCACAAATTTGCTTCTGGAAGAATGGTTAGAAATTACCATAAACACACTCCTAAACCTTGTGGACAGCCTTCTCAGAAGAGTTGAAAAGAGTAGACTAATGTCATATTTGAAAGTGATGAAAGTGAAAGTGATGAAAGTGATCCATTTTTCCTCCGCATTTAACCCATCCGTGCAGTGAAACACACATATACACACAGACATGCCCGGAGCGGTGAGCAGCCCTGCACAGTGCCCGGGGAGCAACTGGGGGTTAGGTGCTTTGCCCAAGGGCACTTCAGCCGTGACTTGGCTGAACCGGGGACCCTCCGGTCGCAAGGCTGGTTCCTTAACCACAAGCCTACGACGGCCCCCTAACCCCCTAATCCATATTGAACCCGATGGATTAGCTCATATGTGAGTCAAGGCAGGTGAGCAAATACTTTTGTAAATATAGTGTATCAATAATCAAATGTATGATATTTGTGATATATACAAATGTAGAAATTGATATTAAAATGCATTATTAATGTTGGTAGTCATGTCAAATTCCCTTCTAATTAAATTAAAATAAAATTTTTTTTGAAAAATTAAAGATACTCATATTTAAAGATGCCAATAGAAGTTATGTACATTTCTCCAGTACACAAGACTAGATCTGTATATGCTAATTTTTTATTCTTTTCTTAATAATGCACCATATATTGTAATGACAGACCTGGACTGAAGGCAGGACCGCCAAACACATCAATACATCGTGTCTAAATAGTGCAGAGTGAATCCTGGCATGGTCCAGCTAAAATAAACTTATACTTGATGTATAATACTGGATGGTTTAAATGTACAGAACTGGTAAAGGTCAACATGACCCTTAGGAGCTGCATTTAAAATCATCGCTACCTGGTGAGATCGGCAAAATTAAAAAGTGAGAAAGCTGCAAAAAAATAACTATAAGGGCAGTCGCAACTAGGGCAGATAGCATCCAGGTTTCTGGCCACTGTAGCCACACACTCCAGACATATGGGACTCAATTAAGGTGCCATGAAAACTGCCCTGCCTCGGGCAAAAAACATCCAGACTCCTGAAAGGTGAATTGATATACACCCCCCACCCTACAAAGCCCACTATGAGCAGATCTCAGTCACACTGATCTGTCCCACATATCTATAGGAAAGGAGTATAAGATGATATCTACCCATCTTTAAGTACGTTGCTCTATGCTGTTAATAATTACAGACCATTGTCTTGTTTTCAGTCTCTTCAACTTTACAAATAAAACAAAATGATAAAACTTACTTTATAGGGAAGATATAGGGAGTTGACGCAGGCAATGAGATTGGCTGTGTCTTCTGAATCGGGCTGGCCACAGATGATTATCTGAGGAGGAAAATGGAAAGAAATGAAGGGGGGTTGAATGTATCTGTTATAGTAATGAGGTGGTCAGGTGCACTGATGTTTAGATTTCATAGACCTTCAGTTTGTTACTTCTCTCCCTCAGATTTTTTCTTATGTCCAGATAAGCTCTGATGTGTTGATCACACCTTTTTTGCAAAAAGGGGAAACTTTGGTTGATATACCTCACATGTAAACCGGTGCAGTATAGCTTGAATTTAGTGCTCTCTGTCACTCATTTGACAAAACGTGACACTTATATGTAGAATACTGTATGTACAGTATAATGTTAATTTAGAAACCTGATTCCAAAAAAGTTGGTAGAAAGTACAAACTGTAAATAAAATGGAATGCAATAATTTACAAATCACAAAAAACTGATATTGTATTCACAATGGAACATAGACAACATATGCCAAATATTGGCTCGTTTGAAATATGAAACATTTCAAACATATGCTCCCATCAAGATGCCGTCTATTTCACAGAATATTTTTAATTTTTCAACATGACAATGCCAAACCACATACTGCATCAATTACAGCATCATGGCTGTATAGAAGGGTCTAGGTACTGAACTTTCACCCATAGAAAACATTTGTCACATCATAAAACTGAAGATACGACAAAAAAAAAAACTCAGTTGAGCAACTAAAATCGTAAAATTAGACAAGAATGACTTTCCTATCCCTCAACTTGAGCAACTTGTCTCTACAGTCCCCAGACATTTACAGACTGTTGTAAAGAGAAAAAGGGATGTTTCACAGTGATAAACATGGCCTTGTCCCAACGTTTTTGAGATGTGCTGTTTAAAATCACTAATTTTTCTCTTTTCTCTGTTTAAACATTTGATATGTCATAAATGTTCTATTCTGAATAAAATGTGGAATTTTGAAACTTCCACATCATTGCATTCCGTTTTTATTTACAACTTGTACTTTGTCCCAACTCAAGTTAGTATAAACTGACAAAACATCTGACAAGTCTATGGGGTAAAAGACTCTATGGGCATTGCATACGTGGTAGTACAGTCTTACAAGAACGTGACAATGCTGTTGACAACGTACTGTACCTGATGTCACCAATAGCTTGGCGTGAAATGTATTCTGTGATATCTGACTGCCGCAAGTCCACACAAGTCATCACCTGATGGATACGTGATAAAATGCTGTATCTGGGCATTTGTTATGTACTTGTCAAGTACATAAAAAGAATGTATAGTTAGAAATGCCCAAGGTTACAGTTCTAATTTTATTAAAAATGAAATAATAAGAAAGATATAAAGAAAGAAAGAGACAACCTTTAAAAACCTATTTATACTGCATACTGGTATACACTGCATTTCCAGGCTCCATAAACATTTTACACCTATGTACAATATAGAGTTGCCAATCTTAATACTGATTAGAACCCGGTGCATTTACACAGATAGTAAGCTTGGGACATTGATAAGACAAGAGACAGCAACAATACCAGCTTTACTACTGTAACAATTTTAAATGTGCATTGCGTTTTTATCTGTCACCTCCTGGAAAGATCCTTTTAATGCATTATGGGTAATAAAGCTGTGATGCTTCAGAACTAATTACCTGTTTAAATGTGTAGTAATGTGCCATGAGGCTACGGACCATTTCAGGCAGGCCAATCGGCACCTTTACTAGCCTATGAGAAAAGGCTGTCAGCAGCTGCTGCGAGCGCTGCATCCACTCTGGTTTGCCTGTTAGGTAGGAGAGGCGCAGCAGGTTCATTGCAGAGATGGAGTTTGCACTGGGTTCGGCACCGTCCTGATCTAAACAGAAAGAGACCCTTAAGAATAAACACACAGTAACCATGACAAATCCCGAACAACAACCCGGGCTATTTTTTGCAACCTGATGTAAACTCCCCCTGCTTTCTGAAAGTAAGTCTCACTGCACTGATGCATTATTCTTAATATCTGTTTGACCTTTGGCTATTTATCAGGCAGCACAGGGCTTAAAGTGCCTGATATTGCAGGTGAAGTGTGTGACCAGTCGTGAGAATGGCTTTATCTCTGTTGTGGCAGTGTGTTAGTGTTCTGTTCTCTGATCTTATGCAGACATACAGATCTATGGATGAACTGGCGGCACATGGAACTGACGTGTTGACTGACATAAAACACGGCATAGTCCTCACATAGATGTTATAATGTTAACACACACTACTGCTACTTTGCTACTATTTAAAGTAAACCTTTAGATACATAAGTAGTTTCAATAAACACATATTTTAAAATTGTTCCAACAGTTTAGAATTAATTGACAATTCTAAAATAAATAGTATTATTAGCATTTTGGGCAAAACCTCGATTCTAAGACAGCATACGTCAACCTTAATTTATTCATTCATTTTGTATACCCGCTTAATCAAAGTTTTATGGTCACTGGGAAGCTGATGCCCACCCGGCAACTCTGGGCACAAGGGCAGGAACAACCCTAGACAGGGCGCCAATCCATCATAGGACACACACACTAACTGGCAATTCAGAGATACCAATTAACCTATTATGCAAAAAAAAAATGTATTTTATTTCCCAAGTCGCCCCACCTGGACCTCGAACCTGGACCTGCGCCACCGTATCACCCTCAAGTGATAATGTTACTTCTAAATTACAGTTACAGGAACATATATGCGAGTTAGGGTTTTGCCATTCCCACCTCCCACCTCCCAAGTCACCAGATCTAAATGTTATCAAACATATTAAGGATACAAATCCAGTGGAAGTATAATGTTAAATGTCTTTAGAATGATTCTACAAGCTTGTGGAATTCCATGCCCCATTGCATTATTGCAGTTGAGTAATTAGTGTCTCTGAAATGTACGTGAGTGTCTGCACTACTCTGGAGTGGAGCACTGTCCAGAGTTCTCCCTGCCTTTGCAGCCTCTGTTGCCAGCTGGACATAAGCGTCTCTACGACCCTAGGATTAAGAGGGCATCGAAAATTAATGAATGTACCAGTTTTTCTGCCACTTGCGTGTACTTAGTGCAATTGTAGTTCACTTTAAAAATGAATCCTGTAATATGTAAATATCTAAATGTAACTCTGACCGACATACACACCCTCAACCAAGATGTTTCTCATACACAGGAATAAAAAAAACGACATCTCAATGCTGTTAGTAACAGAGTGAGAACAGAGGATTCAACACGATCGGGTTTGGACAAAGTGTAAAATAAAGACTGATGTGTGCATAGTGAAGTAATCCATCTTCCAGTGACAGTGTGGTGGAGGACCAATGTCCAGAATCCCCATAGCTCCACAGATCCTAATGGAATTTTACATGCTGGGATCAGTACATAATGGGCCAGTCACTCGGAATAGATGACAAATTGGTCTTATGTCGCCTTTAGTTTATCAGTGTCGAAAACAAAATCATCATCCACATCATGCTGGTGTCACAGTCATTTTTACAGGGCTATTATTCACAGGCCAAAGGCATAGTGGCGTGTCTATGTTATTACCAACATTTAGTCAGTCTTCCCTGTCCCCCCCCAGCTATTTATGCTTTTTTTTTACCCAATGGATTTTAAAGGAATATACTCAACTAAGTCTTAAATTGTTTTTTTTTAATTAAGGTGAAAAAAAAAAAACATGAAAGCAAGATAGCATTCTAAAATAAGAGGTAAGAAGGTATGCATTAGAAGAGGTGGCAGCTGAGTCCTGAAGGATTCTTCTGACTTTGCGTACATACTATCAGCAGCGTAATGATGGAAGTGATGCTGAACAGTGAGTGATAGCAGGAGGTCTGCATCTCCAAGTCCACATGACTCACTCCCTTGTTTTCCCATGCATCCCCGCAGCAATCGGCCCATCCGAAATACCGGAGTCCATCTGATTTACAGGCTTTGTTTCGTGTGAGAGATATTACAACCAAGATTCTCACGATATTCCAGTTAAAATTTAACTCTCATGCTCAAATATATGCATTACAGATATTCCTGTAATAATGCAATAATAATTATAAAAATTATAAAATGCTGTAATAATTATAAAATAGATCAGATAAATTATAAAATGCTCATAACACAGCACAGGGCTCAGGGCAAATCTTTTTTATGCTCACCAACAATCATCTCTATTATGCCATTAGGGTGCATTGTATAAAAGGTGAGCACAAACACACTCATTGAGCTTGGTGCCAGGAGATACATTCCCTAAAAATGTTAACCTTCCCTACCTGCAACCCTGGATGTTCTGCAGTAAGACATTCATATATCTGTAAACTCGATCAGGCCAGATATTCTGTACAGACACCGGTCCGAGCTAAATGACTGCAATAATGTCTGACGATTAAAGGTTGGGGAACACTTGGAGTGTGTGGCATGGTTAGTGACGGAGGATCGAGTGCACGAGTTTTCAGCTACATTTATCACACAGATGTGGCTCGGAATATGGCTGATCATTGTGTGGCATGTGGATTTACACTCTGTTTGCTCTGTGATCGGAGGAAAGCGCACCGGTATATTTGTTGGATCTGGACATGATTTAGTAGGGTATGACTTTTTTGAAGATTCAGTTTTACCCCCACATGGACGTTTTCTCAGGTTGCTGATCGACTCTGCCCTTATTGCTGACCATGCTCCAAGCCTTATATAATAATAATAATAATAATTATTATTAATATCATTATTTTTATTATTATTATTAACTGATGTCATGATGTCACTTTATACATTGATGCAACTGTAGCCATTACCATGTAAAATGTAAGTACATTTTATATTTGTTTGAAATCGAGGACTTTTTTTTGCTCATCCTGTGTAAACCAAGTGTATTGTCTCACCCTCTTTAAGGGACATCAATATGGTGGGGTCTGAAGGGTCACTACAAAAGTATCCACTTCCTTGGGCATCCCAGAAGAGCTGGTCCTGCCTGCACTGTAGTTCCTCAGCCCACTGAAGCCACTGAATTGTCTGTGTAGCTTCAAACAAGTCCAGGAGACCACTCACTACAAAAGCATAGTCATCCAGGAAGCCAGCAATCGGTGAGGCACTAAAGAGAATACGGGGGAAATTGACCAGTCAGTCACACACGTTCAGAAAGCAAGCTAACAAAATAAAAGTCTTTCCTTCTCCTAAAGTATGTCATACATTTTGCAGGATATTCATGCGGGTATGAGTGAGCAGTCAGATATGAAGCTTGTGAAGTAAAGACCACATTGTGTAAAAGAATGCAACGGCACATTGTGATGCAGTTATAGCACTTGTAAACAAAAATGATAACTGTGTGAACACGATCACAAAAAAAAATCTGACACACATTTCTAGCTGACCAATTATGATCTCGAGTGATGTAGCTGAAGTTGAGGAACTGTGAGAAAGAATTCACAGATCACACTGTATTGTAGTCTGCAGTGTCCTTCACTTAGCAGCATGAAGTCTTCATGTAACAGCCCAGTGGTAATAGATTATATCATCAAACTTCAATTGGGTATGTTTATATGTGTATGTATGAAAATAAACTTTGAATATAAAAATTCTGAGATCATAATGTTCAAAAGGATATCATTACTTTTTTATGATGTGTGTTACACTCTGGGAGAAAGAAGAAAAAAAATCTCTGACTCATTAGAAACTGCAGAGCTTTGAAGCACAATATCATTCACAGCTTCTTTGTTGTTCTACACGCTGTTTTCCAAGACCATCTGTGCAGTCATCGACGTTTCAAATACTGCAGTGATTCTTGTGTGCTAAAAGAGTAATGTGTGATATCATTCTATACAATACTGAAGCACACTCCAGATGTGATCAGCACATACGAATACCATAATGCAGGGGTGCACACACTTTTTCAGCATGCGAGCTTCTTATAAAATGACCAAGTTAAAATGATCAACCTACGATAAAAATTAAAATATATATTCATATATAAACATATTGACTATTCTGGATTTGTACAATATATATACAGGGGTTAGACAATAAAACTGAAACACCTGTCATTTTAGTGTGGGAGGTTTCATGGCTAAATTGGAC
>JAOUQV010000046.1:8931565-8941741 GCA_028565295.1 Aspidoras spilotus
CTTAAAATCCCTCTGACCACTGTGCAAGACTTGTATGTGTCATTCCCAAGAAGAATTGACGCTGTATTGGCCGCAAACGGAGGCCCTACACCCTACTAATAAATTATTGTGGTCTAAAACCAGGTGTTTCAGGTTCATTGTCTAACCCCCGTATGTAACGTTGAGGTCTGGTGCACCAGCATCAGATAAACACTCCTCACATTAGTGATTCTGTAATCCTGTAACATACTGTACATTTTTCTATTATTCCATTAATCTATTAATCAGAACTTGAACAATGAATATGGATCGTATTTATGTTTAAAATATATATTCTCTTAAATGATTATATACTCAGTTTGTGAGTGGTTAATGTGAGTTTGGCTTCACTAGTACTATGTCCACACCAATGGTCCTTCAGAATGCTGTCCTTTAAAAAAATATATACATTTTTCCATCCATGAAACAGTTCTCTGAAAAAGACTGGTGGAAAACATTGCATGTTTATGGCTCCTCTTTAGCAGCCAGGCATTCCTGGAAGCATCTCTAGATCAAGTTTTTTAATCAGGGTCATCACTCAGAGCTGGGTGAGGCTGCAGAATCCAACTCATCCGCTTCCAGATCATGAGGGGATGCAGGCTGACCACCTTTCACCCTCTTCCATTTCATACGTCTGTTCTGAAACCACACCTTTACCTACAGGAGAGTGTCAACATTACTATAAACGACACTGGCATTCATCATTAAATGTTTTATACTTAAATGTTATATATATATATATAAATGTTATATACTTAAATACTTAAAGTCACAAGTTACTAGACACACTCACACACAGTTCATGTTGTGTTATGTACAAAATTGTTAGGGCGTTCTAAATTAAAAAAATTATTTTTGGTGACTAAACACAGAAGAACACAAGTTAAAATTTGACCTTTGAGCCTCCCTCTCAGCATGACCCATGGACACATAACTGCTTAGGCCATCTGTTCCCACACTATTTTAAAGTATATTCCCTTTTCTCAATCTGTCTGCCATTTATTTCAGAGAAAAATGTGGCTTAAGTCCAGGAAATATCAAATATATTAGGACATGAGGACAGAGCTGAAAAGGAATTAAGAAGGATGTTCTGGGATGGTTTGTGTGATTTTGTGAGTGCACACATTTATACGTGTGCTGGCCTGGGTGAAGCCATTTAAGTGTAATGTGGCAAGTAGGCTGTTACTTATGATTCATTTGATTAATATCACATGCTTAGCTGCTAGGGAAAAAAAAACTAGTAGCATGATAACATTAAGTGGAAGATTGTTGTACCTGTCTCTCTGTGAGGTCCAAGTTAACAGCTATTTCATAGCGACGCAGGCGAGTCAGGTAGTTGTGATGAGTAAACTCAGCCTCCAGCTCTCGTAGCTGCTCCTTAGTGAAGGCTGTCCTTTCCTTCCGTGCTTTGCTGTTTGAGTCAGGCTTAAACCCGGAGTCCTGGATGTCTGCAATACACAGTTCGAGAAAAAATAATCAGTACAAAAATGTTTTTTTTTCATTTAAATAAAAAAGTAATTAATTACTGGCTACATTTTTTGGTCAGTGTTTTAACTTTCCCATTTAAAACCTTGCATAACATGTTGTACTATATGATGTTGCCTACAAACTAAGAGCAAAACAATAAAAGAAATTCCAGTGCTTGACCTCTATTTCACATGTTATGTGGGGACTCCTTTTATAAGATTTATTTACTGGTTGTTGTGACCTGTCCAGGCCACACATTTTTACTGAGGTGCAGGAAGATCAGAGGCGCAGTAGAACCAAGTTATAGAGTTTCCGGGTGGTAGGGAGCATGCCAAACAAGATACAGAGGTCTCGCATTAAGAAGGAATGCACCGAAACATTGTTAAAATTGATACTAAAAGAACAAAGAGTTGGATGGGTACAGAAGAAATGTGCGTCTTTGTATTTTTGTGTGTGGGCAGGTCAAAATGTCCTCATATATGTCCCATATACGTAGGATTATTTCAAAGTTTTGGGAAGTTTTTTTTCTGCCAGAAGAGAAAAAAACAAGAAAAATAAAGCAATAAATAAAGAAAAATTTATAAACTATCAAATTAAATAACCCACTAAATTGTATAGTTTGTATAGTTTGTTATTGTGATAACGTTTGAGTTTATTACTGTAGGTGCAGAAGCAGTTACTTTAATTCACTATTATTTCTAAACGTGTTTGCGTTTGTGTGTGTGTGCGTTTTTAATCCCCTTTGCAGGGTTTGCCTCAATAATTCAATATAATCTGTCAACCTACTATATAATAAGAAACATAATATTTAGTTCCCTATGAAGTTTAACAGTAAATCTCTGACTTTTGTCAAACTGTCAATTAATTCTTAAAACAAGTGCAAGAAATAGTTTGCGCCATTCAAAATTACAAGCCCAGTTCTATAGATCAGCATCAGGACTGCCAACAGGAAATGATGCAGAATTATATGCAAATCTATAATCTGTCCAAGTGAGAATCTGTAGTTAGCGTATGCCAGATGCACACAGTGAAATAAAGCAGTCATCTAAGCAGATGTGTGGGTCTAAAATCAAAACTTATATGACAAGCCGTAATAGAGTGCATAATGATTATTATTGTTATTACTATTATTAGAAACACATTAGTAGAATCCCATTTGAAGACTCAGCCGCAAAGAATTTCATGGGCACATGGTAGCAGGTTGGGGAGAAACACCTGGCATAGTGTATTCACGTGGATGTGTGTGCGTGTCCTCTATGCAGTCGCCAATAAATTTCCCCAGCAACAGACTATAAAGTTTTAGTGAACAGCAATAACGTCAGCAGGGATCCTGGAGGACAAGTGGCATTTGGTATGTTCTCAAATTGTTGGTCCAAATGAAGTCAACAAAATAACAATGACCAGTTGGTTTTGTAGCACTGGAGTAAAGCCTTTGGGTTAAAGTCTGTCTTCTACAACATTAAGTTGTTGTATGTTGCATGAGATTTTGAAAATGCTGGAAGTAAAACAAGAATCTGGAAAAATACTTGAGAAAGACTTTAATATTTTCTGACAATTCCTACAGATCCTAAGAATTTTATGATTGATTGAATAATTTATTTTCCTGTTTACCCCATTTACATCAGCTACAATTCAAATCACCTTGTCGTACTGGAATGATCCGTTTCATTGTTAAATGCTTTCTATTATCTGATAACGCTTGCACAACCAGTACGTTTTTTGTTGTCACATGATGTGAAAGCTCAAAGAAAATACAAACAGAGCTGGGAATGATTATCTTGTCAGAATTTACCACTTCATACAACGTGTCAGATTCATTTTGTTTTCGTTATCTCACTTTTCTCAAGCATGTAAAATACTTGTACAAATATGCGAGGAGGATAGTTCACTTTCAACTCACTTTTGAATGGCACTTTTTCCTCCGTGAAGTTTCTGTTGCCGTTTAATGACAGGAAAATGTCAGTAGGTAAGGACACAGGAATGGAATCATATGGAAGTTATATTACAGATGTGGTCTGGCATGTATCTACTGTTAGTGAGTGAGGGTTACATTAAGGTAAGAGAAGCAGCGGGTATTTATATCGCATATGAAGTCATAGGACGTGCATGTATCGACGAGGAAGACAACATCAGGATGGCGTATGTCTAATCATTTCTACAAACCACTCACAATTGTGTAAACAAAAAAAGAATATTATCTTGCCTTTTGGCCTCTGAAATACAAAACCACTCAAGTGCTATTTGTGAAATATATTTATCTTTGAGAATGTTTCCTTTATTCCAGAAATCTGACTTGTCTCAGTTTCCACTGTGAAAGTGGAAATTAATGCCTGCTCCAGATGTGCCACAAACGTTGACATTCTATTTTCCTTCTCTCAAAATAGCACATAATTGGAAGTGTGCAAAAAAAAATAAGACTCACTCCTTTAACTATTATATAGATTTGATCATTCACATTCAGATTTGAAATCATAGGCATTAATGGCATTTCCAGTAGCATAATCAGACATATTGACTTTCCAAATAAATCACTAAGACAATTAGAAATAATTGCTCCAACTTTTTTTTTTTTTTTTTTTTATAATTCCTATATAAATAATCAGGGGTTATCAGAGTATTAATCATTAATACAGGTGACCTGCTGGTCACGATTTTTATCAGATTGCTTCGATAATATGATCCGTCTGCTGCTTCAAGTTTAGCCTTGACTGTCTTCTTCATGACTTAGTATTTATTATTTCAGTTAAGTTCCTTTATTGCTACACATGAAGCATAAAAATGATCTTAGCCTTGATTGTCATCTTTATGACTACTTATTTTTTATTTTAGGGCAGATCTTTCAGTGCATAAAAATGATCTTATATATTTGTACAGGTTACAAACAAAACACAGGGAGTGTTTTGGTCATCTGAGCATTACCTAATGGCTTCAGAATACAATAGAAGGAAACTAGCATATTAATATACAGAAAAATATTTTGTGGTCTGCTGCCACATCTATTTCTATACATACTGAAATGTTTTTCAGTAAAAAAAAAAAGTTAAAGCCTGGTGAATAATGTGCAAGGATGTAATTATTTTATCTTATTCAATGTTTTCTGGCAGGTGATCATTGTTAAAGAGCATTGTTGCTTGTTGTTTCTTTAGCACCTAATTGCTTCCTTATGGAAGTATTCTATATGGAATATAGATAAACAACACATAATGCAATAACACTAGCTTTATCGTTGGTTTTATATAAGTTTGGTTTATTTTAAATGTTTTGTTTATTTAAAAATACATTTTTATAAAACATAATTATGTTACAGTGCTGAAAGAATACAGTGAGTTGGAATTGCATCACTGAATATATTGCATTTGGGGAATATATGTTTAGATTTTCCAGATATTTAATTGATTACAATTTGTTGGTTGTAACATAATAATCATCTATCAGACTGTATTTTGTTTAGAAATGATAACATTTAAATACAGCATCTCAGAGATAATGTAATTGATTATGATTATGGTTATGATTACATGTGAATTTTGATGTGTGTGATGATTTTTATATAACTAAATGCACATAATAAATAAATACTTACGGTGTGCAAATATTACATGTTACATGTTTTGTTGGACATGACATATAAATAAGATATTGAATGGTTCAGTGTGGTGCTGATGAGATGAAATACTGATCAGATAATCATTATACCTGACGCACAGTTATATTTTCAGACTCACCTGTGTGTTCTCGTTTTCTCTTGCAGCTTTTCTTCTCTGTGTCAGTTGTGGTCGTATTCTGAGGCGAGTAATCTCCTTCTATTACTGGTGTTAATGTATCAGGCAGCCTCTCTGCTCCTGCACTGCTCATGTTGGTTCCTCCAGTCGCTCCGACTGACACAGCAGCTGTATGGCATGGCTCCTGGCCCCTGCCACGTGGCTCACATGGGCTAAACTGCCACTCAGGCCGCTGGTACATGCTTTGCGCCTCTTGATACAGTCTTTCATCTCGTGTGTATGAATGCGGTGCTGGCACCAGGCACGTGCTAGAGAAGTCTGTGTAGGCCAGAAAGTCAGGTTTCTGATGCAGTGCGAAGGAAACCTGCTGGTAGGGCTGTAGACCACCTCCAGATACGCTGGCAGGGTGAGGGGCTCTGGCACAGCCCCAAAGTGCACTTCCAGGATGAGAGCTCCTCATACAGCTGCTTGCTGGTTGATCCATGGTGAATTAATATATGAAGGTCACTTACACAGAAACACACACTCTGTGAAGCAGAAGTCCCTTAGTGGGGCAACAGGCTGGTACTGGCAAAAAAATGCATGGGAAAAGTCCACTTAAGCGTTTGTTTTTACACAAAACGTCATCTTGCACTGTAAGTCCTGACAAATCAATTGCTTACTCACAAAAGTTTCTCCCACTGCTTTAGAGTGTCGGTCTATAACTTATTACAAAGTGTGAGGTCAAGCACTCTCCAACAGTGGTGCTACTGAAGCATCTTCTTCCCTGACTTTCGATTACTCACCACTTTTCTCTCTGAAATTGTTGTGTGTGAAAAAGTTGTGGCCTGCACTCTCACACCCTCTCATTCAGCATTAAGGTTAACCCAGTGTATCCACTTCCAGCTGCATGGGCCACTCTCACAGTTCTGAGGCATTCCTGTCAAAGTGATCCCACCTCCCTTTTAAACCTTTAGGTGGGAAAGACTGGCAAGTTTATGGAGTGTAACGTGAGCTTGCATAGGAGGAGTCCTGTAGGCCACATGTTGGTACCCTCCAACCCTGCTTCATCTACTATTAATCATGGAGGGAATTTTATATGCACATCTAATGGGATTTCCAGGCAGAAGCTTTTAAAGGAACATTGTCTGTAAATATAAAGTGAACACCCACATGGGAAATCAGTCCAGATTTTTGTTCTTGTTCTTCCTTAAACTCTATTTTCATTTATTTTTTAGTTTGCAATTAAGTTTTATCCCATATGCCGTAATGTGTCATAACTGTGTTATTGGATATGATTTCAATTTAATTATTTATGTGAATGGATACAAATACAGAGATGCAAAACATTGTTCTTCACCCAAATTATTTTAAACTATATCTTACATATCTTTAGAGTACGTTTGGGTAAAGTGTTTGGAAACCTTATTGTAACTCTTCTTCTTCTTCTTTTTATTATTATTATTAGTATTGTTATTATTATTATTATTATTATTATTATTATTAATCACCAGATTTACATAGGTCTGTACTTTCAAAATTTAGTGGACAAAATCAGGACGTTTTGACAATACGTAGCTTACAGGTGCCTTTTTAATAACTCTTTAAATTTGACACTATTCAAATCCTGTGGGCTACATTAGATTGCATGATGTCATATTTGGACCATAAATGCTCTAAGAAAAGGGAAAGTCGGTTTTTACTTGAATGCGTTTTGCCGAAAATGCTCATTCTTTCATCTAGAAACTTCCGCTAGATACTTTTCTATTTTCAACCCTAAAAGAAATCAGTTTCTATACAGGTCTGTCACATTCAGTTTGCAATATATTTAACTTTCAATTTTTTTTATTGTTATTGATTTATTATCATTTTCTAAATGTATATAACTATTTGCTAAATGTTTGATTATTAAATCGTTTGTAATAAAAATGAATAAAAAGAGTAATAGTATTTTTGGCATGTTGTCCTTAAAAATGTTAATCACAGTAAATCACTGAAAATTATACTATTTAAGCGAATGTGTAGTGCATTGGGTAATTGTGGTCAGACTGTACATAACTGGACTATTATCTCACATTCTTCGCCTTCATTTCTATTACTATCAGTCTGATTTAATAGTGAATGTTTATACTGACTCATTGCTCTTTACTTCTGTGCAGTCTCCTCTGTTATTTCAACATATTCGAGGTTTTACTTCATCCCTGGGGCTTAAGCTTGTTGTGAATGATGGAAATTATATGTTTACATGGCTATTTGTAAATAATTGTGGTTAATGTTGCAGAATTTTCCTCATACTGTTTCTCTGCTCTCTGCTCAGGCGGCCTACTGTTCAACTCCAGCAGAATATTTGACTACGACTTAAGAGGCTGAGGTCAGCCTGAAATCTTTCCTTTTTCCCTTTAGCCAGCAAATATCTGAGCCATGAAGCATCCCCCTCTTTACTGGCATTGTGGGCCAAACCATAGCCACAGGGGTCTGGGGTTACCCAGCATTTGTGGTTAGTGAAGGCCATCTGCGGGAGAGCTTGATATGTGTGTATGTGTGTGTGTTTGTGTGTGTCTGTCCGTGTTTCCCTTTTTGAAGGGAAAGTTGAAGTCATACGTAAGTTGATCACCTCCAACTGGAACCTGTTGCTGTCAGTCAGGTAGGGCAGTTTAAGGGCATTTTCATGTTTTCATTTGATCCATCTTCATGACATAGGGGAAGATGAAGTGGATTGGAGGTTGGAGTATGGGCACACTGGGTCACCATAACCCAGGGTCAGAAAGCTGTGGGAGCTCAGAGTCACCTATGGGCTTGTTAGACCCCTGCTGATGTCCAGTTCACTCAGCACACCAGGCCCTATACTCACAGATGCTTTTTGCTACATCTAGGCAAATATTTCTGTTTATTATAATTAAAGATTGATTAGACACAATATAAATGAAAAAATAAAATTTAAATATAAAAAGACAAGATATACAGGTGCTGGTCATAAAATTAGAATATTTTAAAAATAATAATAATATAAAAATATAAAATAATCAGTAAATCCATTCAAAAAGTGAATCTTCTATATTATACCCATTCATGACACACAGACTGATATATTTCAGGTGTTTATTTCTTTTAATTTGATGATTATAACTGACAACTAATAAAAAACCCAATTTCAGTATCTCAGAAATTTAGAATATTACTTTAAACCAACACAAAAAAAGGAATTTTAGAAATTCTGGCCAACTGAAAAATATATAGATGAAGAGTATGTCCAGCACTTAATACTTAGTTAGGGCTACTTTTACCCGATTGGGGCTCCTTTTGCCCGAATTACTGCCGCAGCTTTGCATTGGAGTCGATCAATCTGTGGCACTGCTCAAGTATTATGAGAGCCAAGGGTGCACAAATAATGGCCTTCAGCTGTACTGCGTTGTTGGGTCTGGTGTGTCGCATTTTCCTCTTCACAATACCCCATAGATTTTCTATAGTGGTGAGGTCAGGTGAGTTTGCTGGATAAGAACAGGTATACCATGGTCCTTAAACCAGGTACTTGTAGCTTTGGCACTGTGTGCAGATGCCAACTCCTGTTGGAAAATGAAACCAGCATCTCCCAAAAGTTGGTTAGCAGAAGAACGCATGATGTGTGCTAAAACCTCCTTGAAACTCAAAAAACACAGTGGACCAACACCAGCAGCAGTCCAGTCCCTTTTGTCTTTAGATGCTTCTGACATTGTCTTCCATCCAAGATTGGCTTGACACAAGAAATGCGACAGATAAAACCCATGTCTTGCATACGTCTGTGCATATGTCTGTGGTTCTTGAAGCTCTGATTCCAGCAGTAGTCCAGTCTTTGTGAATCTCCCCCACATTTTTGAATGGGTTTTGTTTCACAATCCTCTCCAGGGTGCTGTTATCCTTTTGCTTTTACCCTTTTTTCTACTACATTTTTTCCTTCCCTTCACCTCTGTATTAATGTTCATGGACACAGAGCTCTGTTATAAACCAGCCTATTTAGCAATGACCTTTTGTGTCTTTCCATGCTTGTGGAAGGTGTCATGGAACCTACATAACTAGACTGAGATACCATTTAATGGCCGTTGCAGGTGTTTTTAGTCAATTAACTGATTAGACTGTGGCACCAGATGTCTTCAATATTTAACCTTTTCACAATATTCTAATTTTCTGAGACACTTTATTTATTAGTTGTCATTTATAAATCATCAAATAAAATAAAATAAACAGTTAAAATATATCAGTCTGGGTATAATGAATGCGTATAATATACAAGTTTCACTTTTTGAATGAAATTATGGAAATAAATTAACTTTTTCATGATATTCTAATTTTATGAACAGCCCTTGTTAATATAAATAGAAATGTGGCCAAATAACATTCAATGTTTATTAATACTTGATTCTTCATCAATATTTGATGGTGATTACGCCTGTTTAGAACAAAGGCATCAATAACAAAGCTCACCAAGATACTTATTTTACTATGTCATTAATCTAACACAGGATAATGAAGGTTTTTTCAGAACATATAGTTTAATGGGCAGAACAGTGGTGCAGGCGACAGCACTGTGGCCTCACAGCAAGAAGGTCCCGGGTTTGAGTCTGGGTGGGGCGAGACGGGAAATTTCTGTGTGCAGTTTGCATGTTCTCACCGTGTTCGCACGGGTTATCTTCGGGTAGTCTGTATTCCCCCAGCATTCCAAAGACATGCATGCTTAATTAGTGTGTCTATATTGCCCGTTAGAGTGTAAATGTGTGTGTGTGATTGTGTGTGCATGCCCTATGATAGATTTGCACCCTGTCAAGTGGGCACTGACCTCTCTGTGGCCCTAAAACTAGGAATAAGCAGGAATAGAAAATTAATAAATGAACAAATGCAGTTCCATTTTAATCTCTGAATCATAGTGGATGTGAGAGCAGTGGCAGTAAGTTGATGATGACTTAATGCAATTGCAGACCAAAAGAAAAAAATATTTTCTTATATGGGTAGCTAGGCT
>JAOUQV010000046.1:9060165-9070732 GCA_028565295.1 Aspidoras spilotus
TAAACATCTGACAACAGTAAGCATTGAAACTCTGGGATTGTGTTATATTGGAAACAAAACGAGGCTTTTTGGAAATATTCTAATGAAAGAATGTATTTACAACCCCAATTCCAATGATGTTGGACTGTGTTAAACATAAATAAAAACAAAATACTATGACCTGCAAATCCTTTTCAACCCAAGTTCAACTGAATACACTACAAAGACAAGATATTTAAATGTTCAATCGGATACATTTTATTGTTTTCGACAAATATTCACTCATTTTGAAATTGATTCCAAAATTATTGGGACAGGTTCACCACTTTATGAACAACTGCATGAGGTAAACAGTCTAATAGTTTATGAACAACGTTTCTCCATGTGCAACTGCACACTTTTGGGAGTGTGTTAGTGCTATGGCATGTTTAACTTACACATCTGTGAAGGAACCATTAATACTGAATAGTACATGCAGGTTTTGGAGCAACATATGCTGCCATCCAAGCAACATCTTTTCAGGGATGTCCCTGATTATTTCAGCAAAGCCAATGCCAAGCCTGTTGCATGTTGCATAGGACAGCGTGTCTTCGTAGTAAAAGAGTGTGGGTACTAGACTGACCTACCTGCAGTCATTGAAAATTTGTGGCGCATTGGAAAGTGCAAAATACGACAAAAGACATCCTGGACTGTTGAGCAACTGAAGTGGTACATAAAGCAAGAATAAAAAGGAACTCCACCTACAACAATTCAACAACCCTCAACAATTAGTGTCCTCAGTTCACAAATGTCATCGAATGTTGTTAAACGTAAAGGTGATGTAACAAAGAGATAAACATGCCCCGTTCCAAGTTTTTTGGAATGTGTTGCAGACAAAACTCAAAATGAGTGAATATTTGCATAAAACAATACAATTTAACTATTAAATATCTTGTTTTTGCAGTGTATTTAATTCAGTATGGTTTGAAATGTGTTTGCAAATGATCATATTTTGTTTTTATTTATGTTTTATACAACTTCCTTGGAATTGGATTTGAATTAACATTTAAGATTCTGTGCAAACCCCGACTTTAATGTTAACGAATTTGTGATATTGATGTTATCTATTTGTAGAAAATATCATACTTTCCTCATTTCTAAAATCTTTTAACCAAATAATGAGTCCAGATGCTTCTTTGACGGATATAAAATGGAAAAATAATGTTTAACTTAAATTAAAAGGGAAGAAAAGACTAAACATGTCCACTAGTGATTCAGAACTTTGGAACACATGGTACTTTATAATATTTATAATATACTTTATATATAGTATACGAAAATGAGATGCACAAATACTCACAAAAACTTTGCTGGAATGGGAGTTGATTTTCTGGCCTGTGCTAGGAACTACTACAATGCTGCACCACACTCTGGGTCCAAACTGCACCCCGCAGTGTGCCAGGCGCCAGTGGGAGGTGTAGGTGCCCTCTATCATGGGTGCCACAAAAGCCACACTCACCATACCAACCTGGTCAGGCTTAAGGAAAGGCACCACCACCTCCTTCTGTTCCTGTGACTCCAAGGCCAAGTTTCCCCACATGAACTTTAGCTATTGAGACAAAGTACACATGGCCTACATGCAAGCAGAACAACACTAACAACATACATATGATACATACAGTTTGTACCACTGTTAGACTACAATATAAACAATGCATGGTCAATTTTGTTATTGAATGTACATACTCAACTGTAAATAAATACCTTAGTGTCAGAAGTCCAGCTGATGTTGCCAGTATTCCTCATCTTCCAGTACTTGACGAACTTGGTGCCAGGCTCCAGACATGTTCCGTCTGGTAGGTTCTCATCCAGAAACAACGCTGTCATTGTGGGCACCAAGGTGGAGCAGGAGACCTTGGGACCCCTGGTTTAAGTGTACAAAGCATTGTGAGTACAGCTTTGACCCAGCTTCTGTCTTTTTCTTGAAGCTCAAAGCAAAAAAGTTTTTTCCCTAAAAAACGATGCAATACAATAAAGGCAGCGGGTGCATTTGAGGTAGTTCCATCCACTTGCCAGCGATTAACGCAACTATAACAGACAATGAGATAATCTTGATAAAGATTGTTCTAGGCTGGGGAGGTAGATTACCCAGCCCTGAGCCCTCTCACTATGGCCCTTACTCTGGACTGGAGGCCTGAGGCTCTGGGCCTGAGACTGCAGCTGCACCAGGAGTAGAAGCAGGAGCAGGACCAAGACCTGTGCTGGTAGTGCCATTGGTGGCTCCACTCCACAGCAGACCCCTCTTCTCCAACCGCAACTTCTTCTTAATCTCCTTCACTTCTGCCTTCAGCTGCCTCCGCTCAGCTTTAAGACGCTGGCGCTCAGCCTTGCGGACAGTCCTGTCTCCACGCCTCAAGAACCTGAGTTAACAAATGCAAAATGCCATACCCTTTTTAATTAGTAAATCCTAAAAATAAAGTAATTCAATACCATGTTAAGTAATATATTGTTTGCACAGCTTAAGCAAGCTTGCCTGGGCTCTGGAGTTACACCCCGTTCAGGGACAGACAAAGGGGTTCTAGTTCTCTTCAAGTTGTGGCTGGGGTCATGTTTGTGACTGCATGGCTCACACAAGATGCAAGAGGGACACACGCTAAACAAATGAAATAAACTGGTATTTATTCCTATTCAAATTAAATGACAATTTTAAAATTACAAGAAAACAAAACCTAATGAAAAGAAAAATTTAAAACACACTCGCACCTGCAGTGATATCCTCCACCTGTTGCTGGCCCCTTGCAGCTGCTACAGTTAGGAGCTGAGGTTCTCTGTGTAGTAGAACTAACTGTAGCCATCTGAGTCCCAGAAGTTCTGGGCTCTTCTGGAGGATCTGAGGCTTTGTGTGTACAGCACTGTCCAGAAAATTCACTACACATCTTGTCCACAACCTCCCTCACTACCTGATCTTTGAACTGGAAAAACAGAAAGGATATAATTGTGAAATCAGTGGCATCATTTAAATGTTTACGTTTATAATGTAATTGAAGATATAGAACAATTTCTGCAGACTGGACATAAATCGATACATTGTAGATAATTAAATTATAAGCAAATATAGAAAGCACACATACTCTGTCCATGTAAGATTTGAACCATGCAGGGACAACATCTTCTTCAACTTTATTCAATTTATTGTCCTTCACAATCACCTAGAAAAAAAAACAAAATAAAAGCAATACCAGTTGACTACAAAATGTAACAAAATGTAATTGACCATCAATTGTAAAATGAAAATGTACAATATGTCTGCAATGATTTATCAATATTAACGATACCAAATATTAGAGCCAGTCATAGGCTTGTAATTAAGGAACCGTCTTTGCAACTATAAGGGCCCTGGTTCCCAGTACCACGAATTAGTGATATGGCTTAAGTGCCCATGGGCAAGGCACCTTACCCCCAATTGCTCCTCAGTGCTGTGGAGGCTGGTCACTGCTCTAGGCTCACCTCGCCTCACTATTGTATATATACACAATAGTGATCAGGTAGTGAGGGAGGTTGTGGACAAGATGTGTAGTGAATTTTCTGGTCTCTATTCTACTACTTCTCGACCTCACTGCCACATTCAATACAATAAATCATAACATTCTTCTGTCCAGACTGTCCAATATTGGTCTTTCCAGGCCTGGCACTAGCATGGTTTAAATCCTACCTCTCTGACAGGCTACATTTTGTACAGCTGGGGTGCCAGGTTTCAAACAATGCATCCTTACGTCAGGGTGTGCCTCAGGGCTCGGTCCTTGGACTACTGCTATTTATATTATACATCTATCTCCTAGGTGAAATTTACTGATATCACAAGTTAAAATTCTATTGGTTTGCAGACGATATACCTCATCCTCAGGCCCTCTGATCCCTTTCCTCCTACTTCTCTCACTAGGTGTGTTCAAGATCACATCCTATGGCTGCGGGCAACTACACACAGATAAAACTTCTATACATTGTCACTAAAGCATTACTGTCCTCTTTCTCCTGCCCTGTTCTTCTCATTAGGATTACTTCTGTTTCTCCTGCTGCTACTACTTGAAACCTTGGCGTTGCATTTGACCCACTCCTAACTTTTCAGCCCTACATCCACCCTATCACAAAGTCTGCTTACTTCCATCTCCATAACATTTATATTCTATGATTTATATTCATTTATATTCTATGATCTATGGTCCATGCATTTTTACCTCCCAGTTTGACTATTGCAACTCACTGATCTACGGTCTTTCTTTCTAACAAGACAATATGCCATTTATAACTGATTTAAAATACTACTCCTCACTTTCAAAGTCTTTCATGGACTTGCTCCGGTCTACCTCTCCCACCTGCTGACCCCCTATAAGCCCCTGTGCTCACTCAAGTCCTCCAATGCTGGCTTGCTGGCTTTTCCTAGATTTAGGCTGT
Organism: Aspidoras spilotus; assembly: GCA_028565295.1. NCBI lineage: Eukaryota > Metazoa > Chordata > Actinopteri > Siluriformes > Callichthyidae > Aspidoras > Aspidoras spilotus. The sequence continues at coordinate 9,064,576 of JAOUQV010000046.1, forward strand.
CCTCCTTGGATGGAAGATTATTTAGTGTTGCTGCCCCCACTCTGTGGAACTTCCTTTCATTCTGTCTCTTCACTTCCTCTCTTCACATCCCTATTAAAAACTCATCTCTTTAACTGACTATACTTTCTTTACCTCACTGTATTGTATGTGCGTATTGTTTTGCTGTAAAGCATCCCTGGGTACCTTGCTGTATAAATCAAATGTATTATTATTATTATCAAGAATGTACTGATGATGTATAAGTTGATATTAGTCAAGAAGGGTGTAAAATAAATAAGATTTAAAAGTACTGATGTTTTTACATTAGTTATTATCAGTTATACGCGAGTTTGTATTTTATATTTATTAGTACCTACCAATTCCCTCTCGGGGGTCACTTGTGTCTCCTTATCTGCCATTTTTACTCTGGCACGATATGGTGGTGCTGGTCTGGGATCTATTCTGAGTTCTTTTACTTCAGCTTTAACAGGCCCACCTTCAGCCTGGCCTTTCATCTTATACACATTCATGTGTAGCTGGTTGGCTTGTTTGAATGCACTCTAAATAGAAAATATTACACCTATTATTAATTTAATAGCACATGCTTGATACAGATATTAAACATCTGCAAATTCAATTATCCGCATTGATCTACACTCACAAGCCACTTTATTAGATACACCTGTTCAATTACTTGTCAACACAAATATCTAATCAGCCAATCACAACTCAATGTACTTAAACATAGAGGTGACGAAGACAAATCGCTGAAGTTTAAAAAAATCATCAGAATGGGGAAGAAAGGTGATTTAAGTAACTTTGAACGTGGCATGATTGTTGGTGCCAGACAGGCTGGTCTGAGTATTTCAGAAACTGTTTCACACACAATCATCTCAAAGGTGGCCAGTGAGTGTAAGTTGAGCACTTATTTAAAAAAAAATACTTCAAATAATATTAAACAAGATTAATAATTTTTTACCTTTAAAGCCTCGGTATACTCATCTAAAGAAGAACACAAGACATTAGCATTGTTTAGACAGACATACAGACAGTATGACTAACAGACAGACATACATACAGACAGACAGACAACATACCTTGGCTATTTATGGATATCTGTAAAATTAAGTTTACATGAACATTAACAAATAAATATACCGCAAAGTCTGAGATGATCAACCGTGTAAATTATAAAATGAGTCACCTAGAATAATGCTTACCTCCTCATTGTCCTCATCAAAATATTTAGCTTGAAAATGGCATAAGCCAAAAGTAGTTTTAATCTAAGAGTGATAAGAAAGAATTGTATAGGTGAGCCAAATAAACAGCATAATTTTAAAAGAATGCTTTATTATGCAAAGTACATTATTATTATTATTATCACTAGTAGTTGTAGTTGTATTATTATTATTAGTATTACCAGTAGTAGTTGTTGTTGTATAATTATTATTAGTATTACCAGTAGTAGTTGTTGTTGTATAATTATTATTATTAAAAATAATAATATTGTTGTTGTTGTTGTTGTTATATAAACGCGAACATTGAATACTAGTAAAGAAACAATCCCGGATACAGTGATTCACCCTTATGTAGTCATCAGCTGTGTGACTCAGACTAGATGACGCGAAAAACAAACGTCTTTACAAGGAAAAAAATAAAGCTGCTACTTTACATTATAAAATGATTATTGGTTTTATAACAATGTTTTGACGTAAAATTAGTAAATGAATATTGGTCTGTTTAAAAGAGGCCTCGGTATCGGCCTTCTGGGACAATTAATGCGCTCAAAACTGCATACTGCCGTGCTAAATAGTACGTCAATATAGTCCGCTATCCACTGTGACATATTATACAAGTAAATTGTGTAGTATGCGCTTTCGGGTCCGGTCTATATATTAGTATGTAACTGAGCACAAACAGCAGAATTGTCAAAGCAGCTTACCCAGGCCTCTACTGTCTCCCACTGCGCTTTGTCTGTATCCACAACGGGAAACTTCTTCACGCTCCCACGGAAATTCACTTTGACGGTAACTGGATGATTCATAATGGTTAGTAAGAATTACATAGGATGGCAAATTTGTAGCTTAAACCATTTAATTTAACATGACAAATTAACGATATAAAATCGGCCCTATCTGTCTAGTCGCACTCTTGTTTACATCGTATAACATTTACACGCCCCCGTTAAAACGTAACAGGAAATATGTCATCCATCCCATACGTTTTTGTCGTGTATTGTGTGCGAAAGTGCGTAATAAGTGGCATTAGATAAAAAAATTATTTAATAATTTGTTGAAGAAATTATCAGTAGATGTATGCGATATAACATTAAATGAAATTTTAATTATTGAAAATGGTTACATTGCGCATGCGCCAACGTCATCGTTATTGCGTCGCTTATTTTTTACGTCATTTTCCCGCGCATGGTACCTTGTGGCTGACAGTCTGTCGTGAGCCACACGGTTAGTTTATGCTGTTAAGACAATCTGTAGCTTTTCTCATTTATTGATATAAAATGTCTTCGCTTTTAAAAGTGGATAGTGAAATCAAGTCAAAGGTAAGTTGGCCCGGTTTATATGTTGATTGAGAAGCATTAAGCAAAATTTTATCGCTTGTTAACAGGCTAACAAATAATAGCAGGCAATGCCGGTGTGCGTGTGATACATCAGACACGCTAAGGCTAGTTAGCTACACTTCTCGCCCGCAGTTACCGATTAAACTCAGCAATTACAAAGTTTTTTTCTCTGTTTTTATTTGGACATAATAATAGTCATATTTGTTTTGTAACATGCGTAAGTTTATATATATAATCATTTTTATGTACATAAAAATAATGTAGAATGTATTGCCCATCTGTTTTTACTAGCCATCTAGCTGCTTTGCGTTATGAAGTCATGCCTTCACTTGTTCTAGCGTCTGCGAGGAATAAAGCATCTAGATACCCGGTTATACATTTGTATTTGGCGGAAGTTTCTCAAATAACGTCAGACGGGCTCAGATTTTTTTTGGAATAAAATAAACCAGCCCAGCAGAGAAAATCTACCAGTTGGAGGCCAAACACAACTCCTGTGTAACACATTTAATGGCTGTTGTGTTTAGTTCTATCAGCTTATTTATTTTGTTTTATGTTTTCGTTGTAGGTTGATGTCTTTAGAGAAAGAATCACATCAGAGGTACGTTACAGAACTTGTAGAAATAAGGAAACATTTGTTTGCATGGGATACTTATTTGTTTCTAAATGTAGGCAGAAGATCTCGTGGCTAATTTCTTCCCTAAGAAACTGTTAGAATTGGACCAGTTTCTGAAGGTAGGAGCTTATTGATTTGCAAGTCTCTTTCCTGTGATTAGAAATTAAATCTGTGGATAATTCAACAGTTTCCTATTAATTCTAATAATATTTATTTTTAGGATCCTATAATAAATATTCGTGAACTGAAGGAAATCCATTCTGAGATTAACTTGGCTGTACCAGACCCAATTCTACTTACCGATCTCCATGATGGACTTGAGGGAGTAAGACATTTAGTTTATCTAATACTGCATTCACTTGACTTTGTTATGCATATACAACCACTAGCCACTTTATTAGGTACAACCTGCTAGTAAAAGATTGGACTTGAAGAGCAGATGTAGTATGTCTCATCAGACTTTGAATTTCAAAAGACTTTGAATCCATATTGTGCGTCTGATTTTTTTTTTCTTACATTGATATTGAATATTTTATCTCTGAATTAATATATTCAGTGGTAACATCCAGGATACTAAGAATAAGCTATACATTATTCTCTCATAGAACCAACTTCAAGTCACAGAGGACAGTAGGTGGCGGTAATGGATGTTTTTGCTGAATTTTTTATATGATTTCTTTTAGTTTAGAATGTTTAAAGATAAATAGAAATCAAATAATTGAATTCAAAGTTTAAAAAAAATCCATTTGAAATTCAGATGCACAATATGGATGCAAAAAAATCAGTGTAAAAAAAATTATCTTTTAAAATTTAAAGTCTGAGACACATTTGCTTCCATACAGGACACCCTTTTACCTTCAAATCTGCCTTTATTCTTCATGGCATACATTCAACAGAGATGGTATTCTGCATTCCTCAGCTGTATTAAGTGGTTATCTGAGTTACTGCTCCCTTGGTACCATCACAAACCTTTCTGCGCATTATCCTATGACCTCTCGGGCGGCACGGTGGCGCAGTGAATAGTTCTGTGGCCTTGCCGTAAGAGGACCCGGGTTTAATCCCCGTACGGGGTGACCTGGAAATTTCGGTGTGGAATGTGCGTGTTCTCCCTATGTTTGCGTGGGATTTCTCGGAGTGCTCCGGATAATGTTAAACAATAAATAAATAAATCCTCTGACGTCTCAAATTGACGAGACATTTTTGTCCAAACAACTGCCACTCACTGGATATTTTCCCCTTTATTAAGCAGTTTCTGAAATACTCAGACCAGCCTAGCAACCATACCTTGTTCATAGTCACTTAAATTACATTTCTTTCCTATTCTGATGCCTGATTTGCACGTCAGCCAGTTTAAAGGCATTAAGTTGCAGCCATGTGATTGGCTGATTTAAGATATTTGTGTTTACAAACAATCGAACAGGTGTACCTAATAAAGTCCCTGGTGAGTGAATTGTTAACACTAAACACATTAAATGGTCAATACACTTTTATCTGCCAAATTCTTTGACAAGCAACTCATCTTTCTTTGTTTTACAGCAAAATGCTAAAAAGAGAAAACTTGAAGATGGTACAGGAGATGACAAAGGTGACTTCCACTGTGCATAAGCTTTTGTTGTTAAAACCTCTCTTAATTAACTCATTTGTTTTCTTGCATAGTTGGTGGCACCAAGGTCTATATAATGCCTGGAGGAATGATGAAGAGTAATGGCAAGCTGGTAGACCTGATAGAGAAAGTTAAGCCTGAGATCAGAACTCTCATAGAAAAATGCAACACTGTATGTCCATGTTCTCAGCAGACCTAATCATAATTTCTTCCTATAGAACATTGTGAAATACTTTATATATTGTGTGTGTTTTTAGGTCAAGATGTGGGTGCAGTTGTTGATACCAAGAATAGAAGATGGCAACAATTTTGGTGTTTCAATCCAGGTATAATAAAATAATTGTAAACATTTTTTTTTTCAGCATGATGTATTTATGACAAAGATAAAAAATTACCTAAGATCTAGGCGACATGAACTATTCTGTTAATTAAAGTAACCTCACAAATATGCTTCGGGAAGAATGGGGGGGACCCCTAGACCTTTACGCAATCCTTTCCAAAAGAGATCAAGCTGTCTGTTATAGATGCAAATGGTGGGCAGAAATTAAATGAATTAAAATGTGATGGCATTCCTGTGCATGTCATTCATTAAATTTCTATACCCGCTTAATCCTAGTTCCAGGGTCATGGGGAAGTATGTGGCGACCTGGCAACTATGGGTGAAACAACCCTAGACAGGGCGCCAATCCATCATAGGGCACACAGGCATTCACACACTAACGGGCAATTTAGAGACACAGATAAATCTATGATGCATGTCTTTAGAATGCGGGAGAATACCGGAGTATCAGGTGAAAACCCACGCAAACACAGGGAGAACATGCAAACTCCACACATATTTCTCGAATCGCCCCACCCGGATTTCAAACCTGAGCTCTTCTTGCTGTGAGGCCACAGCACTATCCACTGTGCCATGTGTTTAATCTAATTTACTAGACTATTTGCATAATAAACGTGATGTGTATAAATCAATTACTGATTAACGTAATGCCATACAGGAGGAGACTGTGGCGGAGCTCAGGACAGTGGAAGGAGAGGCAGCATCTTATCTGGACCAGATATCCAGGTATTGGCCCCACCTAATTTTTGTTCACAGTAGGACCTAAAGATGCAGCTGCTTTTTAATTATTGACAATGAAATTAAGTCACCTTCACCTAAACAAAAATGTTTTTAATGTGCTTAATGAACTCGTCTTGTCGGGGGAGTTGTAGGCTTGTGGTTAAAGAATCAGCCTTGCGACCGGAAGGTCCTCGGTTTGATTCCAGATACCACCAAGTCATGGCTTTAGTGCCCTTCCTTGGGCAAGGCACCCCCTTGCTCCCAGGGTGCTGTGCAGGCTGTTCACTGCTACAGGCATGTGTGTTGACTTCACCAGTGTGTGTGTGT
>JAOUQV010000046.1:9163125-9192494 GCA_028565295.1 Aspidoras spilotus
CATAGTGGCAAAATGTATCACTTTCAATTTAACTTTCATAACAACAAACTTGTTGGTATGAAACCGGTATGATGTGATCGGGGTCATTGTCCAGCTGAAAAACACCAATTTCAAGGGCATTTCTTCTTCTTACATTAGCAGAGACTATACATACTTATGATTCTTGTAAAAACTTTGACAAGACTCTGACCGCAGATACTGCATTGGTCCAAATATTTTGTTTACATTGTCTGCTAAAAAGTTTCAAAAATGTCTATACAAAGGGCCTGTTAAACTGTTTTGAATAAATGAACACATGCACACACAATCTACACACCCACACACAACTTTATATACACGCGTACCTAGATGTGTCGAATCGTGCAAAGATATGTGAAAAGATTACATTTTACCTGCTCCAAAATAGTAGTTTTTTGTTTATGTATGGCTTCCTCATCATCTGACGGAGGTACAATTGATTCAGCTTCCTTCTTTTCCCCCTCATAGACATCAAACAATTCTCGGATAGTTTGCTATATATTTAAAATACATAGTGAGAATATTATTAACCAAGTCTTGTGATTTTTGAGCTATGCATTACATTCATAAAAATATACAGTGTCAAGAATATAGTATGAGAATCCTGTGATCTGATCTACATTCCTGTCCCAAATCTAGACAAACAAAGTGCTTAACCTAATGCCATACAATTAATTATATTTTTTCATGTCTTTGTTGGACACATACATTATAAATTCACAGTGATTGTGGAAAAAGTAAGTGACCGCTTGAATTAAATAACCGATTGGCAGCAATAACCTCCAAGTGTTTCCGGAAACTACTAATCAGACTTGCATGGACTTTTGGGCCATTTTTCCTTACAGAACTTCTTCAGCTCAGCCATACTCTTAATTTAGTGTCTAATGTGAACAGCTCTCTTGAGGTCATTCCACAGCATCTCTATTGGATTCCGGTCTGGACACTGACTGGACACTCCAAAAAAGCAATTTTTTTAAAAAAAGTCATTCTGTTATAGATTTCACTTTTAGGGAGAGTAGACACAGTAATAAATAGTCTCCATTTGCAGACAGTTTGTCTAAATGTGGACTATTCCAGACCTCGAGTATTGGAGATTATCATGTAACCATTTCCAATTTTATGCAAATCAACAATTCTTGATCATAGATCTTCGGAGATCTCATCTTTGTGAAGCAAATATCACATCAACAGATGCTTCTTGTGAATACTAAACCTAAATTTTTTGTATATTCTATAAGAAAGTAGCTATACAACTTGCTTCAATATTACATCATTGATTGGACTCCAGGTTTTCTAATTATCACAAGGGCTCATGTACTTTTTCCACCAAATCTGTGATGTTGAATGTATGTGTCCAATAAAGACTCGAAATATTATAATTGTTTGTGTGGTATTAGGTTAATCACATTGTGTTTGTCTATACTGGGTCCAAGATGTAGATCAGATCTCAATTAATGAAAAAAAAAATGAAAAAAAAAAACAACACTGTAAAATAATTGTACCTCTTTGAAAAATGCAGTTGTGAAGTTACCCCCTTCGATTGCCATATCTCCTAACATTCTCTTCTGGTTGGCTTTTTTCAAAATGTTTTCCTCCACTGTACGTTCACTGATCAACCTAAATAAAATGCAGCGGAGTTACAGTGAATTCCATTTTCACAAAAGCATCTGCTTTGTTTTAAAGAATATTCTAAACAGAAACAAATTCATTATTTTATGTCTGCATTATAACATGTACCTATAAATGTGAACATCCCTTGTTTGTCCAATACGGTGGCAACGGTCCTGAGCCTGGGCATCCATGGTAGGATTCCAGTCACTATCATAGAACACCACTGTGTCAGCCCCCGTCAGATTTACTCCCACACCACCACTACGGGTGGACAATATGAAACAGAATATTCGACGGTCTGCGTTGAAGCGATCCATCAGGGCCTAGGACAGAATGTATATTAAATCCATGTAATCTACCTGAACCTTGAGAGTGGCACGCCTGATACAAAAATTCCTACTAGATACATGTCGGCATTAAAATTATATTTAAGTATATAATTTCCAAATTAATACATAGTTTGGGGGGTGTTTAAGTACTCCATTCGCAACTTGTTCAATGCAAGAACCAGCTGTTTTTCCCTTACCTGCCTCTGTTCAACTCGTGTGCTGCCATCCAAGCGCAAGTAAATGTGCCCATGGTAGTTAAGGAACTGCTCCAGTATATCCAGCATGCGGGTCATCTGGGTGAATATGAGCACTCTGTGACCTTCAGACTTCAATTTCCGCAGCAGAAGATGAAGAGTCTGCAACTTGCCTAATTAAACACAAATACCATTATTTTATTAGTGTACGGGGTATTTTTTGCGGCATAAATGTTTCTCAAACAATAATATTAGATTAAAAAAATTAAACATGTGGAAGAAAAATTGCTTTATGAATGAGCTTTACATGTGCAGGCTACTAGCGGTCATGCCGAGTGCGGTCATGCAGAGTCATTTGGAACTTTTCAGTAAATTACGTAACTGACAGCCAGTGACTGGATTAATGAAAGTGATCCATTAGCCACTATGCTTGTATACAGCGGTTGGTCCTCCACATTTAACTCATTTGTGCAGTGAACATGTGCCAGATCTGCCAAAGTTGCATGCTTTGTACTTTTTGTAAATTTTCATTACATTTATTTCCTTTCATTACAAAAATGTATCTATGGCAAATAACATATGGCACCAAGATTATTCCAGCAAAGCTTGATTTTTGCTGTGTAACGAAAGCATTGTCTCGAATGTGTATTCTGCATACTGTTGATCCGGTAATGTTAACATATAACAGACAAGTCAGTTGATCATCTCATTATTGCAACAAGTATTAAATTACAGTTTTCTTTTTGTAATCATACTTTGACAAGTTCTAATGTCTGCATTTGTTCTTTTTTTTGTCACACATTCCCGACATTCCTGGTTGAGTTCGAGTACAGACTGTTAAATTGCATAACAAAATGAATGTGGGTAATAGTTATTTCTTTCAATTTTTTCTTAGACCTCATTATTATAAGATCTAATTTTCATCCATCTGTCTGTCCACCCACAATCCAGCCCTATACATCATAAATAGCTGGCTAAATAGCAATATACACAGCTCTTGGAGGAAAAAGGAGGTCCCTTTCCCATAAGCAAGGATATAGAAGGGTAAAGTTTTTAGACACTGCATACAGTAAATAGCAAAAACTAAATATTTTTAAATGAGGAGTTCATTTTTGGAAGGAAAATCCTGCTCATTCTGACCTGGCACTGTGTGGAAAAACTACTTAATTAACAAATTCTGAAAATTCAATTGACTGTTGATTTAAATTTCACATATACCAAGGCTAAGTCATTGTAATCTGCCAATCTGTGACTCCAGCTAACCATTCTGAGACAAAATATTCACAAACGGAAACCACTGATCTGTAGCCAGACTATACCAAAGTTTCTCCAAGAAAACACGTCATCCATGAGGTCACAAAAAAACCGAGGCAATCATCTAAGAAACTGCAGTAGTGACAAGCCAAAATTAAATTATAGTGAAATAAAAATGTGACAAGCCGATCTCAAGTTACTGAAAAACAAGGACGGCACAGCCAGTTATTAGGTTTAAAAGGGAGCATTTGTTTTACATGGGTGATATTGATTTTGAACACATTTTGCATTTAATAAATATAATAATTTTCAAAAAGCAAAATTTTTTAAGTCATATGTAGGGTTGTTCCTGCCCTTGCGCCCAGAGTTGCCGGGTGGGCACCGGTTTCCACCGTGACCCCAAACTAGGATTGAAATGAATTAATCCATTACAGAAAGATTATATTTCTAAGGTTCATTACATTTTATGCACATTACTAACACAATTACCTCCTATATTCCACTAAAGCATCACGTACACATGAGACAATTACAAACTTATTTACATATGCTAAAATATTAGCTATTCTTACACACTTATACTGGTACTTACCACAGTCATACTGGATAAGGCGCAAGTCAGGGAAGTGTGTCCGCATATTGCAGTGAATGTGGTGTAGAATATGCATGAGGGGAGAACAATGAGCAGATATTGTTGAAGAAAAAAGAGCTTGCTGGTAACCGAGGGAAGGGGGTGGATGACAGCAGTGCATGGAAATTGGCTTGGCCTCCACTGGCGGGATGACAAACGTGAACCTGGGTGGTACAATGTTACACAAAAATATGCAAACAAATACTGGATAGATTTAAAGAATATTTATTATTCTTTTATTATTTTGACCTTTGTTATCATTTTAATAAAAGGATGACAGTGTGAAATAATGGAAAAGTAGGCATACCGGTCTATGATTTCAGACATCTGATTCAGCCTTTCCTCACAGCTGTATATGGCTCCTCGCAAAATTTTACTATGTTGTAGGTAGTCGCGTTTATGCTCAGCTTGCGTAATAAGACAAGAACCATACCCTGCCTGGCCCCATCTGTTAAGGACACGTTGAGGAGGTATGGGACTATTGCCAGGAAGGAAGGTTAGAAAATCCAGAACCTCTTGACCAAATACAGGTTTTGCATTGCAGTGCAATTCATTGATTCGCAAGATTTGAGCAATTAGGTCATCTGTCTGAGCCTTGTGACGATCTGCAATCCAAGACTGCCAAGAGAGACCATGTGTTATTAAGTTATTTGAACATATATTGGCATTTAATATTTTAGGAATAAGGCATTACTGTTATGGAATAATGACACTTCTGTGACAGTCTTGTTTTCTATTAAGCTCATACCATGTAAAATGGGGTTCGTGGTGGAGGCTGGATTCGGGGATGCTGGAATCCTAATGTCCGATTTTGAAATGAGGACACAGATTTAAGTCCATCTTTACTGCCATCTTCAACTCGTAATGAAGAATTTGCCTTAGCTACCGAAGAAAAAAAAAAAAAAAAAGAATAAGAGCGATTAGTTATATAATAAACACACTTTTTTTTATTAACTGTAACAATTTCCATGTGTACTGTACACTATATGCTCAAGTACTTCTGCAAATTTAAACAATATAATAACAAACACTTCAGTGTAACAGAAGTTCTAAAAGCAGACAAAGAAAAATAAATAAATAAATAAAAAAATGTGAAACTTGTCATTTATTACCCGAGACAAATGATATACAATATTACACATCTGTGATTGGCCAAAGTCAATCATAATAATAATAAATAAAGATTAACAGATCATTTGATGTTGTGGTGTTATATGAATCATTTGTCAATAACTTAGTGACGAGCAATACATTTGACACTCTGAAGGGCATTATCTGAAACTTCTAAGCAAAGGCTACGGTTAATGCCCATGAAGCCACACTGTACAAAAATGGTGTGCATGATGGGGTTATTAGGAGAAAGCCAGTGCAGACTACTAGAACAAGGTTTTGTTTGATTAGGATACTGGTATATACGTTTTAGATTAGAATATCATGTTCAGAAAAAGGAAACATTGCACAGAATCATAAAAACACAAGGGGTATCACTAGATACTGAATCCCAAATCTCATGTAGATAATATTATATGGAGAACCTTATTTTATCTCATTGTCGAAATACTGTATATCAACACTGCATGATGCAGAAAAATTCATCCATGCCTTTTTTTACATATAGATTTAATTATTCTTTTCTGGAAATTTATATATAGAAGTATATATAGAAGTTACATTTAGTACAGATAGCTGCAGCCAGAGTCCATACTATAACAAAGATGAGCGCACCCTCGTCTAACCTACACTTGACTGATTTCCAATTAAATTCCGTTTTTATACCTGATGTATACAACGATATCAATGATTGCGCTCAATAGCATCTAAGCGAGCTATCAATATTTTATGATCCACTTTGTCTACTTCAAACAAACGTTGCAGGCTGCTTGCTGGTTCCTAGAATAATGAACGTTGAGGCATAGTAATACCCCAGCTACAGCCTACTAATTAAAGTTCAGTACTCAAGACGGGTGTTAAAATAAAGTAAGAAGCAAAAAGGGTGATGTTTATTAGCGTGACATACAAAACACAGACAAAAGAAAAACCACACCAATGCAACTAACCCAGGCCACTAGCAGTTGAGCCCAGGTTTTACTTTCCCAGTCACTAACAGAACCAGAACTCTCATACCATAGAGTGCTCCCTAAACCATGCCATTTTCTACACCGGTTAAATAAATATATTGAGTCACACATCTGCTGTACAGCATTAAATACACACAGTTTACTAGTATGTAATTACATATTTACTTGATCATGAACATTAATCAAAATCATATAACCTCCTTCATTTACAGGTTCTAACCCACATTGGTGGATTCTCACAAACAAGAGAACAAATGCAGCTGCACTTTATACAGCAGTTTATTAAAAGCCTCCACATTTAACTAATCATACCACACAAAGGCAATAAATTGTTTGATTTGGTTCTCTAGGTCAAATTTTGCAAAAATATAGAAAATTCACAAGAGTGCACATCATTCAAACTCCACTGTACATAAATAGGGAAAATGTTGCAAATTCTGATTTGGGTTTTTGCTTACCTAACCGTGTGCTTGGAGAAGTTCCCTGTTGTACTTTGAGCATAGAACGTGAAGGTGGAGTCGGTCCAGAGGCTGTGGTAGGAGCTTGAGAGGGAGTAGGGTTAACAGGAGGTCGCAGGGAAGGCTGATGTGGAGTAGGCTGCTGAATAGCTGAACTTTGGGTCCCATGCGGGTGCAACAAAACTGATTGAGGAGGGGCAACACGAGGAGATGGGGGCACAGCAAGAGTGGGGACCTGCCCACCTTCTTTGCCTGCTGCATGGCGAACGACAATCTTAACAATCCCTGGTCCACTTACCCTAGGTGCCGGCACTAAATAATAGAATAGCAAAAATAATATAAATTAAATGTTATTTACTATCACGAGCTGATGATATACACAGAAAAGTGCCAATTTATTTGGACTGGGCACCATACTATGGCTTACAGTAGCAGAGCTAATTCAGCTGTTTGCTATAGTGACATGATTTATCTGTAAAATATTCAGTTAATCAGACAAATTAGAAAACAATATAAAAACAGAAGCTATAAAAAAAAACTGAAGACGCATAATCTTCTTACAAATGAAAACTTGTCCCAAAATATTTTATCAAGCGAAAAAATAAAGCGAATCCAATAATATATTACTAATTAGAGATTACAAATAACCAACAAAAAAAATGCATCCTCTAGAAACTACATCCCTGTCACTTACTTGCTAATACTCCTGCTTCTTGTTTCTAATATTATTATAAAATCCTTAATCAGTGCAAGTTGCCATCATACAAACACGATTCCAAAAAGGTTGGGACAAAAGTACAAACTGTAAATTAAAACGGAAAGCAATAATTTACAAATCTCAAAAACTGATATTGTATTCACAAAAGAACATAGACAACATATTAAATGTTGAAAGTGAGCCATTTTAATATTTAATGCCGAACATTGGCTTATTTAAAATTTCGTGACAGCAACACATCTCAAAAATCCTAGGATGGGGCAATAAGAGACTGGAAAAGATAAAGATACAAACAACATGACTGGGTATAAAAAGAACATCTTGTAGTGGCAGCGGCTCTCAGAAGTAAAGCTGGGAAGAGGATCACTAATACCCCTAATTCTGTGCCACAATTTACCATGCCATCCGCAATTGCTGTTTTTAAACAACATCCAGAAGCGTTTAACATAGGTTAACATTCCTATCCCCCAACTTGAGCAACTTGTCTTTTCTCAGTCCCCAGATGTTTACAGTCTCACAGTGGCAAACATGGCTTTGTCCCAAGTATTTTTTTTTTTTTTAGATGTGTTGTCACTAACTTTAATATCATCTAATTCTTCTCTTTAAATGATACATTTTCTCAGTTTAAACATTTGTTCTTTTCTGGAATTTTGAAACTTCAACATCATTGCATTCCATTTTTATTTACAACTTGTTCTTTGTCCCAACTTTTTTGGAATCGGGTATGTATAGGCCTTATAGAATCTCTCTTTTCACCTTTCTAATGGCCACTTATGCACTTATGACTTGCTCTGCTAAGTAACATGTAGTTTGGTACCCAGGCTACAGCACTGCAGCCATCACGGTCACGACTGTAATAAACTCAAGGACAGCAAGGGCAGCGCCGTACCTTGAGCAGCAGTGAGGGGTACTGCTAGTCCAGAGCAGATTGGGACCATGCTGGTTGGGTTGGGATTAGCTGAGATACTACCTGACTGACTAAGTGTATGGAGAACTGCAACCTGAGCTGGCTGACTAATAAGGTGGTGCTGCCCACCGCTGGATACCAGATGCATTACATTTCCTATAGGGCACAAAACCACAGGACAATGTGTTAGGCCACAAACTAAACCAGTTCTCGTAGACAGGCGTTCAGGAAAATACACCCAGCCACAGCTGTTCATGCAGAGCAGCAATGCCAAATCAAAGTACTCACCTTGAATAGATCGTGGTTGGGCAACAGGCACTTGGAGTGGAGCGCCAGATAGGGTGAGTTTGTTACCCTGCAGTTGAAACGTAACAGGCTTACTACCCTGACTGGACGACACTGGACGACCAGCCAAAGAGGCCAGCTGCGCAATACTCACCACCTCTCCAGCTATATTAAAAATAGTGAAATTAAAATCTAATATATACATACATAATAATATTTGTGAAAAATGAAGGGATATAAAAATTTTATTATATATCAAGGAAATAGTCCAGTACACCTACATGGCAATCTGGCCTGCATATCTGGGCTGAGAAGCACTCTCTGCGTCATGACATTGCTGGGGGGCTGAGGAGTGACAGGCACTGTTGGGGCAGTTTGAGGTGGTGTATGTCGAAAACTCATTACTGGGTTCACAGACGCAGTGGAAACAACATTCTGACACAAAGGAACTTGTGGAGCAGCAACAGAAGTTACAGGGCACACTGAAAGACAAAACCTTAAATTATTAAACAGTTACTACTGTCCCAGCTGTTCCTTAATAAACTAAAATGTGATTCTGACCTTGAGGCTGTACAGCAGTCTGAGTAGGAATGACTTCTGAAATTAGAGGTGGCCGTGAAGGCTGGACTGCAGGACTAGTTTCCCGCTGATTACTCGATGCTGTTGATGAACTTGCTTCAGACTTGGGGTGTGGCTGTAACATTCTTTTAGGTAAACACATTTCAATACAACATTACAGAATAATCATGATTTGGATAAATTCATTTACATCGATACGTAAACTATCAATTACCTGTTAACCTTCATGCGAATAGATTTAGGTCTGGGAGGAGGCTCAGGAGATTCCATTATCTCCTGAATCAGCTGGCGTGTTACTTTCCTTTGAGGAATATAAACATCTGCTTGATATCGAGACACACGACTTTCCAGACTGACCAGGTCAAACATGGAAAGATCACAGCGCTGTCAAAGAAGAAACAGCCACATAATTTAGGGATACGGCTATTAACCGCACAATGCAATAGACAAAATAAAAGTCTCATCTTGGCACATGTTACATGAGCTTAAAAATAACTGATACAAGCTGAAAAGCTACGTATACAACTTTTGTGTTTTTAAAGTATTAAATTACTGTTATTTTTTGAAAGGAACAAAAAAATGTATGTTAAAACTGACCTACAAAGGACAACATAAGAAATGATGTTTACAGCAGCCGACATTACAATGCTCACCTGGAAAGGGGGCGTGTCTAAGGCCTTCAAAACTAGGGAGGCAGTGGAGTAGGTTATAGCCTCAGTGATGAAGGGAGACTGGATTGGCCGTGGGTCAAACAGGTTAGGGTGGTTACACACTTTACGCAGCTGCATCAAGATATTAATTACTGACATAAAGTGTCCACTGGCTAGGGTTTCCTTCGTCCTGGTAAATTTTAAAATGGAGAGAAATAAACAAATAAATACCACGATAAATTGTGTGTTGTTTACACTATCGTGGACCTGATTCATGTAACTCCCAAGTTAACATTTATACGGTGTCCAACATATATTCAATGCACTCACGAGGCCTGCGCCATGAAATCATCATAGAGAAAGCGTTGTCTTTTGGAGAGCCGACAGCGCACTACATGTTCATACTTCTTTGGCATTTGTTTCTCCACATCTGCCTTTATTCGCCGGAGCAAGAATGGCCTTAACACCTAAGGATAAGTGTTATATTAGGTAAATGTGATTCTGAGTCACAACCTATTGCAGCTTAACCTATTAAAGGTGTGGGTGCAATTTCTATGCATGAGAATATTCACCTTGTGCAGTCGTTTCACAAGACCGTCATTATATTCTTGGCTGCCTTCAATCATTCCAGTCAATGGATTGGAGAACCATTCCTTGAATTCACGGTGGGACTGGAAGACATGTGGCATGAGAAAATGCATGAGCGACCACAGCTCCATCAGACTGTTCTGTAGTGGAGTACCAGTAAGCAGTAAACGCCGATGACTTCATGAGCAATAGAAACACAAAGAAGAGAGAAAAAAAAAATCACACTAAAGCAATATCACTTTTAAACAAACAAAAGAAAATGGCTGGTAGAGAAAATAAATAATAATTATTAAATAAAAAATAATTCTGAGGTATTCTGTAAGAACCTGTTGAAGTTCAGCAGACTTTGCCATCGCTGGGACTTGAAGTTTTTGATGTTTTGTGCCTCATCCAAAATGAGATATTTCCAGGACTTGCGTCTGAATGCCTGATGATCTTGCAAAACCAGCTTATATGAAGTGATGCACACATGAAAAGCATTGGGTTTGGTCCAGCCCTAAGCACCAAATCAAAAGAAAATATAACAAATATAAATTTCACAATACTGAAATGATTAGGCAACTTATACTTACCTGTCTCTTAAGTTTGCGCTCTTTCTGACTACCATAATAAGTGAGAATCTTAAAGCCAGGGCACCAGCGTTTCAGCTCCATCTCCCAGTTTAACATCACACTGGTGGGCACAATGATTAAATGAGGGCCCCAGTTCCCTGTAATAAGTTAAATATACAGAATTATATATCAATACAGTACATTATAGTTTAAATGATACAATTATTCTCCTGTCAGGAACTGAAAAATTACAAGTTTCTTTAAAACAAAGATTTCTGCATACCTTTCTCGCAAGCCAAATGTGCCAACAGGGCAATAGTCTGAATGGTTTTACCAAGTCCCATCTCATCAGCCAGGATACCATTAAGCTTCTTTTCATACATGGTCACCAACCAGTCTAGTCCAATGTGCTGGTACTCACGGAGGTTGCCGTGAAGTAAGAACGGAATGGGCGTTTTCACCTAGAAATTGTGCATTTATTAAATCAAGAGTAAGTAACGTAGCACAATCAATTCTGTCCATTAATTACTCATTCTAAATATAGCGTAATAAATATTATAACTAAGGACACTAATTATTAAATGACCATTAATTATAAGCAGCAAATCTATAACCAAGCCTTAAGTGTCCGAAGAACAGGGGGCATAACAAGATCCCTTACAGTTGTTGTAGCCAGGGTATATCCTTTTGGCTGAAGGCTTTCAGCAGTAGCAGCTATATGGCTGATCTCTTTTTTTGGGCGTGGAGATATGGGGATTGATGGATTATGATCCCCTTCTCTTAGCAAAGCCTTCATCCCTTCTCCTCCATAGTCTTCATCCTCCTGATTACTTTCCTCAGATTCAGCATCCTCCTCATCTTCACTATTTTCTGCTGAATCTGCAAGTTGAATAATAAAAAAATTCAACAGAATTTGATTTAAAAATATGGTACAAATTACAAAAGTTATATATATTTCAACACAACTAAAGTTATTTGATCCATTAAATAATGCTTTTACTTCCAGGTTTTATTCTCGTAAAATACATCAATAACTGCAATAAATAAATTAGCCATTTGTTTTTGTTTTTTTATGAAAAAAAAATTAAGGAATACCCCACTATACCTAAGGAGCAATCATCACTTTCATCTCTCTCAGTCTCTTCATCCTCATAAGCCCCTGATCCCTCTGAGGACACTTCAATATCATCGGTATAGGCACCTTTGTACTTTTCTAGCAGTTCTTCCATACTCATCTCACCTGAAGATTAAGAGTGCAACATACAAGTAAAGAAAATCAAAAAATCTTAATTAAAAGGGATTTGATATAAATTCGAAAATCCTGTTCTGTTATACATTGGAAGGCTTTTTACAGACTCATTTGAAGGATTGTTACAAATCAATACAAGGTTATTTTGACTATTCAGCGGTATCCTATCATGAACCATAAGCTGGCTGTGATGGAATAGTTTGGATTGGTCTTTTGCCACATGACACATCATCATCCATAAAGAAGAGGAATTACACGGTTTGTTAATTCTAAAATGACCTTGCATCATCAGCAGTCACCAAACTTGGCCCAACATTCTAGAGTAATACTACCATTTACATTTTAATCAATGTCATAACAAATAAATACATTAAACAAATTTAATTTGTTAAAAATATCTCCATCACAGAACACTAAGCTTACAACATCTGCATAACAGGTCAGATAAAGAGGTATGTCATACTTATTCTGGGTAAAAAGGCATGAATACCTACAAAACACATGCAAGTTCCCTTATTGAAACATTATCACCTTGTTTTGGTATAATTTTATCAAACAATATCAAGAATTAAAATAAGATAATAAAACATACCTTCTTTAGCCAAGTCATCAAGTTCCTCTGCATGGTCCCCATCTCCCTCAATCACCTCCTGGGCTTCAATGGTGTCCTCCACATCCTCTGCTTTGAGTAAAGAAGAGTAATCATTCAATTAAATGATCACATGCATATGGGAAATATAATAAAATGCCCTGGCTGGACTATTCAAATTCACTGTTCTACAAATTATTTAAAATGGACATCACACCGGTTCTGGAGCAGCTCCACTGGCTCCCTGTACATAAGAGAATCTAATACAAAATACTGCTTCTCACTTTTAAAACTCTTCATGGACTTGTTTAACTCTTCCATCTTCTCTTACACGCCTCTGCGCTCACTCAGGTCCTCCAATGCTGGCCTCTTGGATATACCTAGGTTTAGGCTGTCCTCCTTGGGTGACATTTAATGTGGTTGCCCCACTCTGTGGAACTCTCACCCACCTTCTCTTTGCTCTGTCTCTTCAAATCCCTTTTAAAAACTCATCTCTTTGATAAATTTTCTTTTCTTTACCTGACAGTATTGTATGTGTTTATTGTTTTGTTGTAAAGCATCCTTTAATACCTTTGAAGGTGCTATATAAATTGAATGTATTATTATTATATAAAAAAAAAAGTCACACTTACCATCTTCCTCATTAGCAGAAAACTCTTTATCCTCTTCAACTGTAGAAGAAGAATCATCTGAGGCTTCATACTCAGATGCAGAGGCCTGCATGGGTTTTACTACATTAACATGTGTAGAACAGACATGACTGGAACTAAAAACTAGTTAATAATTCCTGCTTTACCTGGGGGAGAGAGATTGTACTGATAAGCTGCTCCAATGGCAGTGTGCTCTCCTGCTTCAGTAGCTCAATCTCCTTTCTCTGTGAGTCTGAATCATTCCCATCCTGTTGCTCTTCCACCTCAATTGTCTCTTCATCATCTTCCTCCTCACATGGAGGCTCAAAGTCAATATCTGTAAAAGACAAAAATCTGTATCTGTACAACCCCTTATTTTATGTACTGAGCAACACAACTATTGAACCTATTGTGTAAAACTTTCCACACCAAAAGCCAATGAATCAAATATGCACAGACAAAAATATGTCAAGGCGATGTACAATACTCAAAACGCACCACAATCAATAACATTAACATATCCTTACCATCTTCTTCAGTTGCGTTACGCTGAATGTTCCGGGAAGGAACGCTGATAGGGGCCGCAGGTGTGGCTTGCAAAGACTGACTAAGGAGGTCAGAATACCGCTCTGTTTGGCCAACAATAAAATCCAGCTGAAGATCCAGTGCCTTCTTACGTTTCTCGTCAAGCCGGGATTGTTGTTTGTATTGCACAACCTGCGTGGTGTAAATGTGGGAAAATGTAAAAGTGCAAAAAAATTGACCGATTTTAGCGATTGCAAATGCAGGACAGTAATCCATTACACCACCTTCTCAACACTGCTCCAAAAAGCACGGACTTCCTTTGCAATGGACGCAGCAATTCTCCTCAGTTTGGCGTGCTCTTCTCGCTTTGCTCTCTCCTCCTTCTGTCGTAGTTCCTCATGGTATCGCATTACCATTCGTACAACCTACAATCATTGCAATTTATTCAGACCGAAACCTCCAAATATACTTTGTATTCAAATATCAATAGGGTACTTATAAGATATAGGAAACAATTAATTTAAAAAAACAAAACAAATAATTATACTTTACTTTTCGGGCTACGCCTCTTTTCCAGCGCCTCTCCTGTGCAAAGTCAGCAGAAAGCCACTGCATCTCCTCACAAAGATAATCCCAGTGTACCTTAGTCCTGACAGGCTCAGCCACACGAGATAAACGTTTTAGGGACCAGAAGCCTTCACGCTTCAGTGCAAGTGTCCGATGCTCAATCTCTGCCTCCTGTGGGAAAGTGAAATGTTTTGCAATAAATTCCAAGCCAGTATAAAAGCCTTGCTTACATTGGTTTTAACAAGTAATTAAACAAAAAAGAAATCATTTACATGTTTTGCCAGCTCGGCCATATCGGTGTGCTTCTCTGAGCGAGGCCGCTGACTGAGTGTTTGATCTACTTGAGAGTTTTGGGAAGAAGGACGAGTGCGTATGCAGTCTACAGATGAAGGAGACGGTGAAGGAGTACGTGAGGTGGAGGGTGTGGAGCTTGATGTGCCTCTACCTGCTATCCATTGACGAACCTGAGATAAGAAACAACACTTAATAAGCAAAAATAAACTGGCTAAAAGAGCAGACCTAATCTCAGTGTAGTTCAAGAACTAATTGATTTATACAGTTGTTTTTATTTCTGTCATTACTACATAAAGCATGCAATTAGACATTTGTGTCTTTACACTAAAATTCAGATTAAATGATAAGAAGTGTCAGCTTTCAAAGTGTGGTGCTCTCAGAAGAAGAGATGTCAGGAGAAGATTATGACACCTCTTACCTTCAATAAAAAGGCCTGTGTGTCTGTCCTGCCCTCTCCAT
Organism: Aspidoras spilotus; assembly: GCA_028565295.1. Lineage (NCBI taxonomy): Eukaryota > Metazoa > Chordata > Actinopteri > Siluriformes > Callichthyidae > Aspidoras > Aspidoras spilotus. Next base: position 9,178,289 of record JAOUQV010000046.1, read on the forward strand.
GCTGCAAAACACACATGGCTCAAACATGCAGCCAACTAAGGCATTGCAATCCGATGGCATTCACATGGCTATGTCAACATGCACACATCTAAAACACACTAATGTTTAACAGATGGCTATCGACAACATTTGCTTTGGTGCGATATCACTTGAATAGTTAGCGCTTTACAAAAAATATGAGCAAAGACAAAAATCAAGATATATAGATTACACAACAAGATCATTATAAAAACAATGATCAATACATATCAATAACAAGATACATACATTTTTTTTTTACCTCACCTTATGTTGCACTGGACTGGCCATAACATTGGATTCACTGGTCTGGGCTTCTAAAGAACCATCTACTTCTTCTTCACTGCTCTCTTCTATTGAAGCATCAACCTCATCCAAAGTGATGTCCTGTTCATCCGTTATTTCTGCCAAATGCTCAATTAGCGAGTGTTGTTCCTCCATCTCCAACAGCACAGTTTCTTGGCATGGCTGGTTAGCAAGACCTTCCAATTGACCAGTGACAGTACTACACATACTGCCCGTCATAGAATCCAGTCTTGGCGAGTTATGGGTTAAAGTCTGGGTAGATGAATCAAAGTTTAAAAGAGGATCATCCGGTTCTAATTTGATAAAGGCCTGTTTTGTAGACTCGTCCATTGAAAGTGAGCTACTAATTTTACAGGGAGCTTTAAGCACATGAATGCCTGGTTCTGATGCCTTTTCACTTGCAACATCCGTAGTTAAATCATAATCCGAAAGGCACTCTAAAGAGACTCTACCTAAGCAATCACTGGACGTGCCAGATGAGCTCTGATTCCTGGAAACTAAAGCCAACACTGGGGATTTTTTAAGGAGAGGCTCACCTCTTTTTAGAATAAGCAACTTTGGATCAATAACATTCGATGAAAGAGAAATCTGAGACACATGCAATATATTTTCTGTGGACTCCTCTTGCACAAACGAAGGACTGTTGATTAATGCAGAATCTAATACAACTGTATTTTCTACATTTGAACAAAATGTGGGTTCTGAAACTATATTTTCCATGCCAATATTCACTGACGAGGTTAAAGGGGTTTGTGAAGATAAAATACTCTGTGAAGAGAGAACGGTTGGTGAAGGAGAAGATAGAGCACTATTGTCTTGCTTCAACGATTCATTTAAAGGTTGAAAAGAAAGTTCATCTTTTTCAGGTAACAGTAACTTACCAGCTGTGGGGAAGCAAGGTACTGTACACTCATAGAGCGCAACAGATGCCTGTGATTCAGGGCAATTACCCATAGTCTCTGCACTAATGTCAATCATCTCAGCATCCTCTGTGCTTTGACATTTCCCATCTATTAGTGGAGAGTGATCACTTACCACTAACCATGTGTCCTCCATCCCTGGCTGCACTACGATATCTACATCAGCCAAATCTCTCATTTCAACAGCATTTAAACCAGAGAAAGCCTCTGACCCCTCATTACGCTCTCCATCGACATTCATATTAAAAGATGTTGAGATTCCATCATTTAAGTATTCCATGTGTGGGAGCTCATGATCTACTAGAAGGGTTTCTTGCTCTTGTTGGTTTAAACTGTCATTTTCAACAGGAGAGGAACATGGCTCATTTGAGTCTCGACTCTCTACATTTGTACATTTGTTTTTGTGCAAGAGTAAATAACTTCCATCGGGCTGGTGATCTTGATAGGATTTATGGTCTTGATTTATTTGCAAACTTTTGGCACAGTCGTTCTGTTTATAAGTCATATTTGATGTGCTGCAAGCAACCACATGGATCCCTTCAGTTATTTTGGGGACCTGTATTTTGTGAGTGCATGTCTCGTCTCCCAGCACCTTTGGCTCTTTAACATCATTACATACTGCTGTTCCATCTAAAGAACTCTCCTTCCCACCAACAGCACTAGTCTTGTTACACGTTAAACCAGATTCAGGAATTCCACTGCAGTTTATACAGTCGGGGCTCAGCTGGTTCACTTTAGTAACCTGTGCGTTATGAGGATGATTAAAAGGACTCCGTGTACTTGGAGAAAAGGCAGCATTAGGGGTGGAAACTTCAATGACCATAGATTGTTGCAGACTTTTAGATACATTATTTGACGTGTCATTTCCACTTCCTTTGGAAATATGCATTCTAGATACAGATTCTCCTTGATTTAACCCTTCTGCATCCAAGTGATTCCACTCTTTTTCAGAAGGTGTTGAACTTGAACCGACACACACTGTTTCATTTGCTACAACTGACTCTTCTGCGGCTTTATGCATGAAATGACTGGCATTACTAGACTCCATAAGCATTTCTGCAGCGGCTGTGATGATTGTTGCTGTGGGAGGTGACTGCATGATTTGCTGGACATCAGACATCAGCAGTACACTGCCCTGAGCCGATTGCAGAGCTGGTAGAGTTTGAAATTCCCCCGTGTCTTCTGGTTGCTTAGGGTCTTTGACTGATGCTTTATGTGCGGTGGAGACTGCGGAGCTGGACTTGGTTGTTGAGGTACAGGTGCCTTGTCCGGCCATGTGCTTTGCGCCACATACATCCTCTTTACTAGTCTTTGATTTTTGTTCCAGAGATATTTTCTCTGGAGACAAAGAAACCTTTTCCATATTAACTGCAATTCCTGGGTTATTGGTCCAGTCATGGCAGCAGTCAGGTTCCCGGTGTTCAAGGTTTGTTTTCTCGATGTTAAACTCATCATGCAAATGCTGCCCTTTTGTAATGTGGCCTGTGCCACAAGCTGAAAGACTGTCTGAAAGATTTTGCGAGTTTTCTGAAGCCAAGGGCATAGGCTGTTTTTGCACAACTGCGGTACAGTCCAAGATCGGCTTCTGCTCTGGGTCATTGGTGTTACAGTTTTGCCAAGTCGTTGTGGGGACCTGCTTTTGATATGCAGCCAGTGTTTTTGCTTTCTGCTGCTCCATCTCAGAGGCAGGGCCAAGCAGTAGTGGTACTGAGGCAGCTGGGACCGGCTGCAGGACATGCTGTGATGGCCCGGCCACATTCTGTGTAGCCGTGGGGATGCCACCCAGCACAGCCACAGCCGGAGGGGTGCGCTGCAGCACCGCCTCCTCCCTTCCTCTGACTGGACTGCTTCTGTTACACACAGCACCTGAAAAAAAAATTTAAAATACAAATGATTTTAAATGACTGCACAATGATGCACACACTGTGAGCTTATGAAGGATAAGTGGTTAGGAGGCAATGCATCACCTGAATATGGTGTAGGACCAGTCTCTTCTGTACCTTCCTCTTCCAGGATGCTGAGATCAAAGATACCACTTCATCTGGAAAAGAAAGAAGAACCATTAAAACTGAACAAAGTTATATACAAAGCTGATTCCAAAAAAGTCGAGACAAAGTACAAACTGTAAATAAAAAAAAGAATGTAATAAATTACAAATGTCAAAAACTGACATTGTATTCACATATACAACATATGTCCAAAGTGAGACATTTTTAAATTTCATGCCAAATATTGGCTCATTTGGAATTTCGTAACAGCAAAACATCTAAAAAAAAAGTTGTGAAAGGCCAATAAAGGATTGAAAAGTTAAAGGAACAGCTGGAGGACCAATTGGCAAGAGGTCATTAACATGACTGGGTATAAAAATAGTATCTTGGAGTGGCAGAAGCTTTTAGAAATAAAGATGGGAAGAGGATCACCAATCCCCTTAATTCTGCGCCGACAAATAGTGGAGAGATATTAGAGTGTGACGTGTAAAATTGCAAAAAGTTTAAACATTTCCTCCTCTATAGTGCAGAGTATCATAAAAAGATTAGAGAACCTGGAAGAATCTCTGTGCACAAGAGAAAAACCATACTGGGCCAAGGCTCATTTAAAATGGACAGTGGCAAAGTAGAGGACTTTTCTGTGGTCAGACGATTCAAAATTTATGGAAATCAGGGACGCCAATGTCATTCGGACTAAAGAGGAGAAGGACAAACCAAGTTGGACAAAACCAGAAGCCTGCATCTTTGATGGTATGGGGTTGCATTTTTATTTTTTCCTCTTTAAATGATACATTTTCTCAGTTTAAACATTTGTTCTATTCTGAATAAAATATGGAATTTTGAAACTTCCACATAATTGCATTCTATTTTTATTTACAACTTTTTTGAAATTGGGTTTGTATAAGGTGTAACATTATCATCTTTATTAGTACAAGTTAGAAGCCAAGTAGTTGGGTACTGATTAATTTGCAGGGTTCGGAGTGACTTAGTATGGAGCCCATTAAGCAGAGTGTCCAGCCTGGAAATCACAAAAGCGTGGACTAGATATTTATATGCCGTTTACCCTTCCTGTCAGGCCAGCGTGCAATCACAAACAAAAAATGTCTGACATGCAAGAGTTGCTGCTTTTATTTTGAAAGTCTTATTTCTATATGGATACATGCAAGGTGGTTGGTGCATACGTATTGACCTTCAAAATGTCAGCTCAGGCAAACAAAAAAAAACCAAATGCCGCATTTTTAATGACTAAAAAATATTTATTTACAGAAAATAAAATCTCTGTGCTTAGTTTTTGATGCAAGGAATACAATTTAAACTGGCACTAAAAACCCCTAACATGCAGAAAATACATGTCTGATGAAGAGTGGGTTAGGGAGGCATATGCCTTGCTGGATAAACTGTACAACCAACAAGAAATTCACAAAACTTCCTGCATACATTAATGAAGCTTACAAAGCAAATTATTATCAGCGCTAATATGTCCAGATAAAAACTATCCAAACACAGATTCTGGAAGATGTGAACATGTCCTTCTCACATCCACATCAGACCTGCAGCCACAATTCAGTGCACTTGTTGAATCCCAAAACAGACTTGATTTTATCACCGAATTAGAAAATTGTTAGCTATTCAGTATTTCTGAGTTCTGAATCGTTGTAAAAATTAAATGACATACTTGACGTAATTTCATGTTTATGAATTGTATTTTTGACTTTACTCCACAATTTTATATTTTTATTGTAATAAAATAGCCACATTCTTTAAAAGGATAATGAAAATTATATAAATTACTGCTCTTTACAGGTGGAGCAAATTAGCATGGAACATAGTTAAGTGCAGGCAACTGTTGGTTCAGGGAGGTTGTTTCCCCAAACGTATATACACACTTGTGACAGAAAAATAGCCATATAACTGATGGTAAATTATTCATTGGCATTCTCATTGTAGCTAACGAGAAGAAATTCATCTGTACCACGTGTAGGTAACCAGACAGAATTCGGCTAGTTTAGAAATACAACGCACAATTGACAAGAAAGTAAGTTCTGGGTATTTGTCAGCAAGTTTAATTTGCGGCGGTAAATCTTTGCTACGGCGAGGCACCTGTGAATAGCAGTACAAAAGAACCTGAGCATAAAGGACCATAACCAGTGGTACCTCGGTTGAAAACAACGCTGAACAATGGGGGGATTATTTGAGCTGGTGCTTTTGTATGCCATCGCGATAAAACTTACAGAAAGCACAGCTAACGCGGCGGCTAGCTAACTAGCGACCGCGTCGTCTCAAGCATAAACGACGTGAACTGCTGTGACTCGTATACGGAATAAGACGTGGCTGTAATTATGAATTACACGAAGGCGTCTCATCACTTTTATCCAACACATTGTAAACGTAACGTTGTCGCTCTTTCATACCACCGAACCTGCATGCTTAGCTAGCTAGCTAGCTCTAGTTGGCCAAGGAAAGGATCAATGACGTCACAATGCGGGGACGTGCGGGCAGATTAAAAGACGACTGTCAACATTTAGTCTTGTTATATGCTCTAAATTACATTCACAGCACACGAATATCTTCAGATATTTGTAAAAGACAAAAGTATAGGTTTACGCGGGTTAGGAAAAATACATTCTATGTGGGTTTCATTTAAAATGGGTGAGGTTACACAGAAAATATCATTCATGTAAGAAATAAACCGGCTGTTATGTTAGAGCACCATTGTTTGAAAATATACTGCAAAGAACGGAATTCGTAGAAGGATAACGTATATCGAGCTAGGTGATAATTACATTTAACTACATTCAAACTATAAAGTGGCTAATGTGACAGCCAGAAACGTTTAGGTAAAGTTTGATAACATTAACTAAGGAAAATGAGATAGAACAAAACTAACTTCCGTATGGCTGATAAAGTCAAGCTGACATGTGCCGATTAAATAATGTATGTTTGAATGCAAGCACTTCGTTAAAAAATGCACGCAAAAGTAAACTTAAACCGCCATATCAAAGTCCCTTATTGCCTCGAAATACCCCTCCTCCCCATCCCTCCCTCCAACTGCTCATAGCGCCCCCTCCTTCCTCCTTTCACAATCGCCGCCATCTTAAGTTCCCACCTACCTGAAATTTCCGAGCACTTTTCTTTTACTAAATTCTCGTTGAAGGAGTCGCCATCCGCGCCAAATCGCACTCAATCTGTGCTTGCAGTTTTCCAAACTATCTCTCGGTACCCAACGAGGTACTGGCAGGTTCGTTTGAGCAAGTTAAAGACCGGTCGGGGAGAGACTGGGTTTGGATCGGCGAATCTAGCGGTTGCGGGGAGGAGTCTTTCGACGCAGCGAAATGGAGGAACGAGCGACTGCTGACAAAAAAAGTGCAGAACGGAACAACATCTCGCGAGATTTGCCTTACCCCTCTATTTCCGCATCGCGTTTCAGACGGGGAAATTACTAGTTTATGCAGCTGTTGGTTTTATGTATGTGCTGTTTAAAGTGCTAGTAGAGACTTTACCGATCTTTTAGATATAATATTAGCAGAGATACATATAAGCCCCGTTACCAAATTTCTTCCTAAAGCCTGCGATACTCACTGCGCGCTTGATATGCAGCAAGGTAACCGCTAGTTGACTATATCGTTAAAAGCAGTAGTAATAACGATCTATTTTCTCGTTAATTCTTTGCGCAATTTAATTTTACGTACGTTAATGTGTCCGACAATTGTAAAGAAACGTAAACAGCACAACTCCGTATGAGGGAACACTAATACCCAAGTGACAACTCACATCATTAAAAAAACGAAAATCTTTCCCTGCTATGATTAGTTTAAGGTTATCGGTCATAAGTATTTTAATCCTGGTCACTTCTGGAACTTGTTTTAAAAGCATACATTTTCTTCTGCAGCACGACAACTTCTTTGCAACAGCTGTTTTATTACTAGACCTGCACCTAATTCCGTTTTCCTTACCAGACACGCTGCTCTGCGGAACACCAGTCCCGGCGTTACCGGAATGGGGTGGGGGTGTGACGAGGATTTCATACTAAAGCAAAACAACAGACTTAAATAAACTTAAGTTTTGTTTAATCGTTATTTTAATTTCTTTCTGTTTAAGGCGAACATAATTAAAGCTATAAAACGGGTTTGGTCTAATCGTTAACCAGTAATATCTTGTTCTCCAGTTACAAGACCATTCAAACTTACAAAAGCAGCAGTTCATGGGCTATGCTTGTACGAAATGCACCTTTTATTTAAGTTTGCCCACACAAGGATGTCTAGACATCACTGCGCAAGTCTCTGAATGTATAAATATATTTATATATAAATAACTAGGAGGACTAAGTGCAAACTCAGTCTTGACAGGTATTTGCTATCCCTTTCTTTTGTTTTCCCTCTTTTTTGATGGCCTTGCTTTAACAAGGAGGTTCCACTACCTGAAACAATGACATTATAGCAAACAGTGAATATGTTTATTATATAAGGTCATTAATGTTAACAATAATAATTACAAAATGAATATCACTATTCTACTGTATTCTGTTCCAGCTCATGTAGGAAAATGGGAAGGTTTGTTTTCCATTTAAATTTTAAAATATCAAACAAGATGTACAATTAATAATATTTTTTAAGGATTAAAATAAAATAGTTTTGCAATCGTTCAATGTAACGTCCATGGAAGTTGTGCCTCTGATCACTGTCGTGCTGTAGGAAACAAAGTAGATGATGTTTTTCATCGAACAGTGTTGTTTCTTCAATCTAGTTATAGACAGCACACACTAGACAAACAGAACAGCACTAATTACGCAGTCTTGAGACTCCATCTCCCACTTCTTATGCAGATCTCAATCTCCATAGCTGTCTTTTTTTTTCTTTTTTCTTTTTTTTTTTTTACATAAATGAGTTCATAAACAGGAAATACACATGTCACGCAATGCAGTACAATGCAAACATTATCTCTGAAGCCACCAGCCTAGAGACAACCCTACAGGGCACATGTATATATTTCATATTACAGAACAAAGCCTTTAGTCTCTGGACATCCACAGGCAATCTAAATATCCTAAATATAAATGAAAAGTACAGGCTGGGTACCTTAAATTGCCACAAACAACCACAGTGGGGGATATATTAGTCCTCCACTCAGGTAATTAAACACTCATGTATGATCACTCTAGATTCAGCAGGCATAGGGTGTCTTGCTTAAAGTTTTATATTTGCAGTTCAAGATCATTACATCCCTTGTTCCAGCCTTGCCTAGTACTATCTTGATTCTCCATCCTTATGTGAGCTGAACAAGGCCAAATCTCCAGCCCCACCAAGTCTAGAGGTGCGAGGTGGAGTGGAGGCCCTAGTCGCAGATGGAATAAGTGGAGGGGGTGCCCCAACTGACAAGGGTGCAACTAGACTGGGTGCCTTAGTAAGAAGTCCGTTGGGGACATGATGTGGGTGCAATGGGCCCAGACGGGAATAGAGGCTTGGGTGATGTGAAGGTGTGGAACCTCCCGGAGGATGTAGCTGAGTGTGAGACAACAAACCTGCATGCAGCTGGTCTAGGTGGGCTGCATGAGATGGGTTAGGCAAGTGTGGAGTAGAAAGGTGTGGATGCATCCCAAAATAGCGCACTCTTTCAAAGTCCTCACGCAAAATCTGGGCACGCTGTTCCTCATCCAGTAGACCACCTCCAGGGCCACCAACATGATGAGGGCGGTCAAATGGATGCGACATTAACCCAAACTCTGGCCGGCCTGCAGAGGACGATGCAGAAGGAGCGGAGGTTGGCACCGCTGGATGATGAGGGCCCACTGCTGCTGCTACAACAGCTGCTCTTTCTGCATCAATATATCGAGCATGTGGATGCTGAAAAAGGCGGGTCAAGTGCGGATCAGTGCGCAGTGCAAGATGGGGATCTGACCGTTGGGCTAAGATATCTCTACGCTGCTGTTGCTGCTGCTGAGCAGCAAGTTCCCTCCAGGGATCCCAGGGAAAGCTGTGAGGAGCCTGTGAGTGGCCTTGAGGTGGTGTATGTGCATGGGCTGCAAATCGATCCACAGGAGCCCCTACAACTAGTCCAGCTGATCCACCAGCTCCACCTAGATAAGCTTCAATAGTCAACCGGGAGCGATCCAGAAGTGGATGATGATGATGGTGGGTAGGGTGGGGGGTAGGAGGAGGAATTGGCACCCCAGATGTGGGAGTCAAAGAAAGAGTTGAAGAAGGCGTTGAAGGATGGTGTGTGTGGCGACTATTAGGTCGTTCAAAGCCATGAGGGGGTACAGCAGGATGAGTTATGGGCACTTGCTCAGGCTCCTCCTTTCTCTCCTCCTTGACTTTCACTGGAGGATGAAGCAATCCAGGAGGGTGAGTACTACTGTGAGGCTTAGAAACTGGAGTCGTTGTCCGGTCAGGCTTCTTAACTGGAAGTGAACTGACAGAAGAGGAGGAAGAGGGTGGTCCACTGCTTTCTCTTTGGGATGGATGGGAGGGTTCTGAAGTGAGAGCATGTGACTGTCTAACAAACAAGTCCAGAGGGGAAGATGCTGATGGGGCGTTTGGAGGAGGAGTTGCAAGAATAGATGACGTAGATGAACGAGGTCTGTCTGGTGCCGAGGATGTTGATGCTGTCACCCTTGAGGAAGAATGATGTCTTTTGTCTGACTCTCGATCTCGCTCCCTTTCACGTTCTCGGTCCCGTTCCCTGTTTTGTACATCAGAGTGAGCACCAACACTTAAAGGGCCCAGCCCATTCATGTGAGAGCTTGGAGTGCTGCTGCGGTGCTTGAGTGCACCAGGGGATATTCGCACAGGTTGCCGACCATACAGTAGACTGTCCCTAAAGGTGATGTGAAACAGTAAATATTCATGAAATTATATATGCAAATCTGTCCAAGGCCAAATAAATACAGTAAAATAATACAGCCATATTGGCAAAGGCAGTTATGAATAAGCAGACTTGTCATATACCTGTCTTTTTCATCTTTTATTTGCGTCAGTTCTCTTCCTCCTAAGTCTTTCCCTCTATCTCGGTCATCCCTTTTTTCCAGACCTTTGGCCCATGAGGGCCCTGCGGGGAAAGGTGGAGCAACATGTAGGCGATTCCATGGATCATGTGGGTTGGACAATCCTCCTACTGCATTTGTAGATGATTCTGGCTTATGTCCAAAAACCGAACTAGCACCTAAATCCAAAAAAACACAGAAATGGGTCAATACATGAAAACATGTTCAAAATGCCATTAAACAAGATGCCTTTCCTTACAAAATTAGCATTATGACATACCCAGTGATGGGTTACCTAGTCCCCCAAAGGCACCAGCACCCAGTGCTCCTAGCGGTGGAAATGGGGGTGAGCGCCCATATGGATCTGTAATGCACAACATAAGTCACACTTGATTATGTCTCAGTAACAAACTGAATGACACAAAAGAACAATTCTGCTTGCACTGGTGTGCATTTATTTTATACCCACTTATGTTTTGATAAAACTCATCATCTTTAAGTTTGTTACGTTTCTTGTAATATATTTTAGAAAACTAGACTAAACTACAGTTAGGCTCATAGCTCACTCGTCCATTCTCTTACCCAGATGTGTTGCTGGGGTGAGGAAAGAAGAGTGGGGCGTTGATGGAGGGATGAAGGAAGTGGAGGACGGATTGACTCCACCTGAGAAGACACAGGGGTCAACTCAAATATTTATTCAACACCCGTTAATGGAGTACCATTGAGTGTTACTTAATTCACTGCCTAATACACTTGATGTTTGTTCCTCTCCAAGACATGTGACAGAATAGCAATGAAGCAGCTTGTTTATTAGAGACATGTTATGAATCATGTAATGCCAAGCGAAATGTCTAAATCTTAATTACAACAAGTTGTAATATTTTCAAACGAAGAAGAGGAGAAAACCACTTGTGTGAGTGGGTAAACAATGTCTAATAGATGCATAGGTATTCAAATGATATATACATACTTGCTGCTGAAAAAAGATTGCCCGGTCTGGCGAGATCATGGGCTGGAGGCAGAGGACCTCCAAGTGCTCCTAGACCGCCTAATCCTCCAATACCACCAGGGCCAGGGAGACGGGGTAGCAAATCATTACGTAATTCCAGCTTTTGAGGATCTGCCTGCATCAACTGGAAAATTCAATATAAAGAGATTTTGTACTAATAATTCAGAATTCTGAGACATTATCCTGGGATGGAGATAAGCAAAAAGATAATGGACAAATGAATATACACACCTTAACTTTCTCTTGATGCCTTAAAATCATCCAGGCCACACGCACATGCATAGCACACCATTTTCCAGGCTTCTGCAATGCCATATTAAAATGTAAATGTAACTGATCCCCAAATACTCTTGATCAAAAATTATCATGGGCAAAGAAATCATACTTACATTACTGACTTTAAGTGATGGTGCAAATGGGTCTGTTATCTGTGGAAAGTAAATGAGATTCAACTCATTGGAATGTAATAGTGTCAATGTACTGGAAGTCTGACAGTGCAAACAATATATAAGCTCAAAAGACCATAAACTTAATATATATTTTTTTATCTCCTTACCCTGGGGTCTTTAGCTTGGAGGTGGGGAGGCACAACTCCCAGGCGTGCCGGCATATCTGGAGCAGTTCCCTGGAGGGCAACAAGCTATCACAAGACACCATTGTAAACCATCACATGCATTAGCTTTTAAGACTCTTACTATTTAAAAATGGCTTCAAGCATGTTATGGTGTAAAATATTATTTCAAACTATTAAAATAAAATTAGCAGTAACTTCTAGTTTTATTCGGGTTTACATTATTATATTTAACTGGGCATATTATAAAGCAGTCAAACATGTTTGGATCATACTTTCAAAAAACAATATTTCACCAGTATTAGAGGTGATATTCCTATAAAAAAATCAAAAGGTATACTGTAGGCGTGTGTAGTGTAGTATAATTTTTTATTAATTAGTACCATTAATTAATTGAAAGTTGTTTAATGCAATTGTTTCATGTAAAAACAGTCTATAATCTATTTCGTCAAATGAGGGAGACATTAGGATTGGACTGTCTTCATCGCTTTGCGACAGTTATCTGCACAGGTGTGCTCTGCTGCTGCAACCCAGAGGATTCAATCTTAAGTTAGTAACGCTTCTTGCTTTTTCCATCAGTGTTCTGCAGCATTCCCTAGGATGTTCTTTAAAACTCTAAATTGGCATTGTCATGCATCTCTTCTAGCCTTATGCAACTTTTATGCAACCAGGCAGCTTGGTACACTCCATACATAAAACGGGGCCTGAATATATGTTTGCAAACTTGCAAGCTGATCTCAGCAAGTTCAGTGTAGCATGCATTATGTCATATGCAGATATACAGTAGCTTTGCGATGGTTGGGTGCACGGATGTGGTCTGTGGGAATGGGAAAAGATGACTGAGAATCCCAAATTCTTGTCAGCACTTGCAGCCTCACACTCAACCAACTTAGCTATCCAGGCTCCAGTGTAACATATAATGTTTGCTATATGTTTACATGTGGAGACTGGGTATAATCGAATTACCCATTAGATCTAATCTGTTGCAGGATTTAAGGTACAGTGTAAAATACATCATACCCCATGTCCCAAACAGCATTTTATTAGATAAACTATACACACTCCACATTTAAACACAATGAGCATTGTTATTATTTTTATGTTACTGCTTATCTTCAATAATATTAATATAATTGTTGGTTCAGCATCAGTCAGTAAATTCATGTGTGCAGCTGAAGTAGTGCAGAACAAATAAGATAATAATGGCACGTACACCATTTGCGTTTTACCCTACATTTAACATGATAGAATTCAGCCCATAAGGAAGCTCGAAAGGCAATTTGTATTTACAACTGTGTTGAAATGAAATTATACACTGCAGCCTTTAGTGTGACACCAAAAACATACTAATTTGGTCCAATGTTACATTAACACTTTTTTGAGGCTACTAAAACCTAAATGTTGTAACATGGCATACCTTGGGTTGAAAAGCTCCTTGCAAGGAACTAAACGGTCCAGTAGGGGGGAGTACAGGCTGGATTCCAGGCAATGGTGGTGGGAACTGAGGAAAGAACTTATAGCGAAATAATACAATATCAGTGCAATGTCATTTTATAAGTACTGCCATATTAATACAGAAACAAACGAGATCACTATTCATACTTATTTACTAATTGACTAATTCACAAACTCTGTGTCATTTTACTTACTGGGTGTCGAAATAGACCTTCTATCTTGCCAGGGTATTTCTCGAACTAGGGAGAAAAAAAATCATTCAGTTATTACAATAATACTACACACAAAATGACTGATAAACTAGTATCACATCAGGGTATATTGTGAAATGAGTCGCTGGCCGTTGTGGCCTCATCACCATTGGAGGAGCTGCAGCAGGTGGGTGCAAAAAGTGTTGGTGGGTGTGGGTGTGCTGGTGTTGATGGTTGTGCTGATGAAACTGGTACGCCATTGGCGGCATAGCAGTCTGGGCCTGAACTGCCCTGCTGGAGCTTCCAGAGCTGGAGGAGGAAACAGATGCGCCTCCTGATGCTGAGCTAGCACTCACTCCAGTACTGCTCCCTGAGGCTCTGCCTTCCCGTTCAGCACTTTGAGAGGCCAGGAAGTGCGAGTTCAGCTCTTGCCGGAGCAGCTCAGAGTCTGTAAAAACAAACAATTAAATTATCTATAGGAGAGGAAAAAATCTCTATGAATCACTTTAGCAAATTCACTACACCCATGAATACATTAAAGCCAGTCATCTAAAAAAAAACCTTTGCTTTCAGAATCATAGTAAAGTGTCCAGAAACAAAAGTAAAACTAATTTAAAAAATATATTCAAAGGAAGAAGGTTTATTTTTAGCTCAATGCTAGTTTGTGCAGTTTATGTTTGCAAGTGCATCAGTAACCGGTGATTTGAGGTGAATGTGTGTACAATCTAGTAAATGGAACCAATGGAACTAAACTCTGGGGCAGTCGTAG